>JADLZN010006711.1:49828-410221 GCA_018155175.1 Sinocyclocheilus anophthalmus | reverse complement strand
AAGGCGGGGGATAGAGGAGCAACAATAATGTACATTATGTGGAAATAATGTGTTTTTTTAAACTTAAACATTTCATTATGCCAAATACACAAAATAATGTTATTTTAAGCAACATCATATGACCCCTTTAAACATAAAATGCAACAGCACACAAAGTCCATAAACATGTTTTTCAATACACCATTTATCCCTTAAAAAGTAAACAAAAATACTAACATAGCCTACTTAAAAAAGCCTTACTTTTCTGCATTTTAACCCTTTTTTAACAGTGACAGTATGATTTTTTGATTCATATTTTCACACTGAGGACAGATGAGGGGTTCATACAACTATTTCAAAAGCTGCAAACATTCTTAAATATAATGATCATATACAGTATGAGCCGTGTATGGCCGCATACAGATTTCCTAAAAGAATTTGCAAATTTCCTCTCAGACCTATTAGTTACTGTTGATAAAGCGCTAATTATCAGAGATTTTAATATTCACGTTGATAATACAAATGATGAATTAGGACTTGCGTTTACTGACCTAATAAACTCTTTTGGAGTCAAGCAAAACGTCGCCGGGCCCACTCATCGTTTTAATCACACGCTAGATTTAATTATATCGCATGGAAATGATCTTACTGATATAGATATCGTACATCAAAGCGATGATGTTACTGACCATTACCTTGTATCGTGCATGCTGCGTATTACTAATATTAAATATATGGCTCCGCGTTATCGTCTGGGCAGAACTATTGTTCCAGCCACCAAAGATAGATTCACAAATAAAGTGCCTGATTTATCTCAACTGCTCTCTGTACCTATAAATATACATGAACTAGACGAAATTACTAGCAACATGGGCACTATATTCTCTAATATATTAGAAGCTGTTGCCCCCATCAAAATGAAAAAGGTTAGAGAAAAACGTACAAAAGTAATACCATCCTCTCTAGAAAACAACTCGTAGTCTTGAGCACAAATGGAGAAAATCTAACCACAAACTGATCCTAGAGAACTGCAAATTACAGACACAGTTACAAATCTCCTTTTATGTCTAATAATTTTTAGAACAAGTTGTTCGCTCAATTGTGTCCTTTCTGCAAAAACAGATCTCTAAGAAGAATTCATAGAACAGAACTTGCACTTGTTTAAAATATTAAAAATTATGCTTCTGCACAGACCAGGATGCATATCATGCTAGTTTTACGTGTCTTAGTGCTGCTTTCGAACTATAGATCATGACATACTCATAGGTTGATTACAAAACTATACAGGTATTCAAAGGCAGGCTTTAAGATGGTTTAGATCCTACCTGTCCGATCACAACCACTTTGTTCATTTAAATGGGGAGACATCTCAATTATCACCAATAAAATATGGAGTGCCACAAGGATCTGTCTAGGTCCTCTGCTATTTTCAATATAAATATTACCCCTTGGTAATATTACTCTCGAAAATAGGGATTAGTTTACAGTTCATGCTGATGCTACTCAACTATATATCTCAAAAAGATCAGATGAAACTTTTAAATTATCTAAGCTAACAGAATGTGTTAAAAAATGTAAAAGATTGGATGACCAATATTTTTCTCCTATTAAATTTGGATAAGACTTATTACTTATTGGACCAAAAGACAGGTCACATAATCTCTTGGATTACAATTTGTTACTTCCTCTACAGTCAAAAATCCGGGTGTTATATTAGATAGCAACTTGTCTTTGAAAATCATATTTCCCATGTTACAAAAACAGCATTCTTCCATCTTAGAAACATTGCCAAGTTACGAAACATGTTACCTGTTTCTGATGCAGAAAAGCTAGTTCATGCATTCATGACCTCTAGACTGGAATATTGTAATGCACTGCTAGGTGGTTGTCCTGCATCTTCAAAAAACAAGCTGCAGGTAGTCAAAAATGCAGTGGCTAGAGTCCTTACCAGGTCAAGAAATATGATCATATTACCACAATTTTACAGTCTCTGTACTGGCTACCTATTAAATTCCATATCAGTTACAAAACATTACTTGCCTACAAGGCCCTTACTGGGTTAGGGCCTGCGTACCTAACTAGTTTTCTACCACACTACAATCCATCAGTCCCTAAGGTTGCAAAACTCCTGGATTTTGCGTAGTACCTTACCTATGGGATAGCAAAGTCCACAAAGGAGGTATTTGAGCTTTTTCCGCATTTGGCTCATACAAATTGTTGAATACGCCTTCCTGATAAACGTTCAGGACACACTCTCTCTGTTTAAAATCGAGATAAAGACTCATCTCTTTGGCAAAGCATAAAACCAATGCATCTAATCTTGTACTGCAGTAGTATGGTCTGATCACATGGGAAAATTATTATTTCTTTCGCTTGGGCATAAACAAATCAATTTTGCTGGTTGGAAAAGCAGCTCCGCAGTCTCGATTGTTTTCTGTTTTTGCCACGGGCTGACATTCCGTGTTAACTAGAATTTACACAAGCTCAGTTGGATCCAGAACACCTGAGGAAGAGATGATGCCAATCCATCTAAGGTTATCATATCAACATGTACCATGAGTGGGAACAAGGAACTGGTCCTCTAGGGGGAGGCTATGGGAATGCTCGTCGTGACCCGTGGCGAAGCATACTTGAAAAACACAAAAACCACGTTGGCCGGGTGACAGCCATGCAGTCACTACCGGTTGCGACTATAGGATAAACTAGACCCGGAGACAATCATCCAGTTCTCATCTGAAGCTTGAATCCGAAGCATTGCAGGAAACCTAGAGGACGCAGTGCGGAACTGAGATGTTCACATTGATGGGGAACGGTAACTGCCACCATGCTGGGGGAGTGAGGCCAGAAAACCCCATGGCGAGCAACTAAGGACAGGGTGCGAACTACGGGGGAGCTAGGGGGAGCTCGGCTCCCCTTAATAAGACATGGGCTCCCCTGAAAACGTGATTTGTGAAATTTTGGGGGGTCTCAAAAAATACTGACAATGTGTTATTTTGACGTGCAAGTTCAGTGGGTTCAAGTTCAAGGTCTGTGATCATCGTGAATTATTATGTGTAAAATTGCAAAAAAACAGCGATTTAATGCCTAATTCACCTCAATAAAGATAACTATACATGCTATTCTTGTCATGAGCATCAAGGTGTGGGGGCCGCTGCGGTGCAAATTCCACTCATGTATAGTACATGTTAACATGTTAACTCAAAGATTCGTAGAAAAAATATAAACGTTGGACTCTGTGGTCGATTCTGTGTTAAGGTAAGTCATGTTATTCGCAATTATGTGTTGTGCCTGAGTTGTTATAGGTCTGCGATGTCTTAATTGAACGGAGGAATTATGGTATTTTTCTGTAGCCTGACGACGAGTAACTTCAACCGTTGTTCATGTGAACTCAAAGACAGCCGGATACTTTGTTTATAGACTATTTGTGGGTGGGTGTTTGTTGTTTAACCTATCAATTTGTGTCGATAATAGAGTAAATCCTGTATAGTGATTTATCCTATATAGTGCTTGCATAAAGCAAGCATACACTTGTAGCTGTTATGTATCTTAAGTCATTGGAAGCCCTCTTTTGAGGGACACACCGACTAAGTACCAACTCTACCATAGCCATGGGAGTTGCCCCTGGGACGTTAAGACGGCTGTCAGTGACATTATCCCCTACAGTCAAAGGCCTAGGCTACATACCCCAATAACTTACCTGTTAGGGCCAGACTCCCGGGCCCGGGGTAGAGCTCAAGGCTTGGAATCAGGAATAGATTCCTTTAAGGGAATATGACCAAGAGCCTAGAATCATACTAAGTCTTGGCCTGTCACACAGGGGCTACCGCACGCAAGGTGGAGTGGTGCCCAAGGTGGAACCAGGGCTTAACCAGATCAGAACAGGGCATGAAGCCAAACCATACAGGATTTTAGAAAGAATGCAGAGTACTAGCATGCGAACTTACCACAGTGTGGATTTTAGAAAGTGTACAAAGACTTACGTGCACCCTTACCATAACATGGATTTAAAAATACTGTTCTCGTGGCACTCTGAAAGAGCAGCCCATAGATGGAAATCGTGCATCCCAAAACACTATGTTTGAGAAGTCATCAACTCGATTATAAGGTATGATGCTGGAGTGGCTAGCAGTAAATCTATAGCTGAGGGAGCAAACATCCAGCTCACAATCGAGAGGGAGCTCAACCTACAGCACGTTCCAATGGTGGAACAGCTAGCAGTAATTTTCTTAGCTGAGGGAGCAACACACCCAGTTCTCAATCGAGAGCGGGGCTGGACCTACAGCATGTTCCGATGCTGGAACGGCTAGCAGTAAGTTACCTTAGCTGAGGGAGCACAACACCCAGCTCTCAACGAGAGGGGGCTCGACCTACAGCACGATCGTTAGAAATCAGAAGGGTAAGCGTACTGCAAGCAAGCCAAAAACTCTAAGTGCCGACTGTGCTGGTTCCGGTGCTCTGGAAAACAGAGAAAATCAAATCTCTCATGTGAGAGGAGAAGAAGAACTCCGAATCAGAAGTGTAGCGGCTCAAATGGCAACCCTGAAAGGGGAGCAGTGCTAAACATTACCACGAGGACAGCCCATGGTGCGAGGAATCCAACTCCTCAGAAAGGAGAGAATTCAAACGCTTGAAAGAAAGCACCATGCTCACAATAACCCTCAATGGTGAGGGGAGTGATGCTTCAAAAGTGTGTCAACAGAGACACACTAGTTGAGTGGAGCCCAAGGTACCGGGGTCTAAACCAACTCAGAGAAAGGAACGAGATCAAAAATGCGTAACCCTTACCACTTATGTGGATTTTAGAAAGTGTGCAAAGGATAACGTGCACACTTACCACCCATGTGGATCTTAGAAAGTGCGCAAAGTGTTAGCATGACCACTTACCACCATGTGGATTTTAGAAAGTGTACAGAAGCTTAGCGTGTGCACTTACCACAGCATGGATTTAAGAGCTTCCCAGCATCTGTTCACAGATACCCGGAAGTAATGGGCCAAACAGGAGAGGCAAGCTCAAATACAACCCTCTAAGGCGAGGGGAGCACTGCCTGAGACAGCATTACACAAGAAGGTTCTCGCAAATGCCACCTATACTTCCCGCTCAATGCCTCAGCAAGAGGGGATGTCCTGGTGACCAGGAAGCCGGTGTACCAGACGTCCAGGAAATTTTGCAGTGCTGTGCAGGGGGCCTGATGATCAAGAAGGCTCCCACAGAAGCCAGTGACCTGGCCACATGGTCCAGGAAGCATGAAGCCAGAACCAGGGCTATCATACCAGCTGGACACAATATCGACGATTGAGGTAACACTGCCAGTCGAGCACCTGGTTTCTGAATACAACATGGGTGCTCACAGAGGACATACCTTAAAAAGGACAGAAACACACATGTCCCGGGAAACACTGCAAAGAAAGCTAGCAGATGTATTATACACACAACCACCAGCGCATTAAACACACACACACACACACATATATATATATATATTTATTTATTTATTTAGAAATGGATCGTACTCACCCACCATGGTTCCCGCGCAGGAGTCCCGTTCAAGAAGCGACCCAAGGAAGCCTCTAGTTCGAACAATCAGTAAGGTGGTCACTATGAAGCCATAGAACCAACCAAACATCATAGGTCCTAGAGATAGCTACATCATAGAGATAGCTAGCCAGCGTCTCTTCTACGGAGGGCATCTTCTCATAGCCGCTTTCATGACCCTAGATGGTGAATACGTATGGATGCGTGAGGAAGACGGCTTCTTCCATTCCTTCTCGATCTCAGTATGCAAGTCAGGAAGAAAGGAAGGCTCATCTGAGCTGGAGGGTTACAACCAGAAAGATAGCGCTCATCGAGACAACTTTGTGACGTCACTTTCTTGGCCCGCTTCCATGGCAAGTCAAGCCTCGCCATGGCGCGATCCATAACTTCCAAAACTGATCATATGCAGGGCAGGAGGATTGGGAAGGCTCAACCTCAGTTTTTTGCCCTCTTCAGACATTTTCCTGCTTTCCAGCAGAGCACTTGCCCCTGGATCAGACAATGTTAATGAAATAACAACATCCTCCAGCGGCTCACTCTCGTCCACAGCCAACGAGCGCAAGGGGGAAAACCCCTCTTTAAACTCATCACCAGATCACCTGCGACACCAGAGCTCATTCTCCTAGACGCCTCAGCAGCTACGGGTATGAACGCGGGGAGCCAATGGCAGCCCCTCTTTCCTTGAAAAGAGAGACAAACGAGAGCAGAGATTTTTCATTGGAAAACGCTCGCAGTGAACGCTGATTGCCCTCTCGAGGACATCGCGTGTGTGCTCTTCACCCAAACAAACAACACATATATTGTGTGTGTCATCTGGTGTCAAATAGTGATGACACGGATGCACACATCTTCTAAATGTCTTGCTAGTGCTCACCATAATGAAGGAATAAAGATCACTCTTACCATGGAAATGCACGCTTCAAACAAAACGGTCATTGAAGACGAAGAAAAGGATGATGTGTTCTCCCGGTGCCTATTTATACTATAGTTGCACCGGTAGTGATGTCATGGCTGTTGCCGGCCAACGTGTTGTTGGTGTTTTCAATGTATGCTTCAGACACGGGTCACGATGGGGCGTTCCCCATAGCGATCACTAGAGGAACGCAGTTCGAAGTTCCCTGAAAAGAGATGACCCTTCAGAGGACCTCAGATGATGCCAATCCTGGAACAATATACATACAGAACTACCAAATTTTGCTATAAGTTTGATTGCATCATATAATAATTGCTATTAATAGTGTTCATCATCTGTTTGATTACGTCTTTAATTGATTACGTCTTTAACTGATTTTTCAGTAAATTTCTGCCATATGTACATTAACTGACAATCACCACTGATAAGCTACCACTAAATATTGTACATTAATTTGCTGTAAAGTTGCTTTGCAACGATTAGTATCGTGAAAAGCCCCTATACAAATAAACTTGAATTGAATTGAAAATGATATGATCAGGGTAAATTGTACATATTGTATTTTTTCTTCTGGGAAACATTTATTAGGCTTTTAAAGGGTAGTAATTAATGAAAAAAACCCGGATTTATCTTTAAATAAGATAATGATATTTTAAAAAATCTTCAGCTTTTAATGCTATTTAATGCCTATTACAACTTATTTGCAGGTTTTGCAATGATTATGTATGAGTCTCTCAATTATTCTCAGTCAAAATCAAGCACAAAATGGAAATATTTTAAATATCTTGCTTTTACTGAGAAACTATTAAACAGCTCTTTTTTTGGGAAGAAACAAACATAGATTTAGATTCTGTTTGAAATGAACTAAGTAGGGTATTTCGAATGAATATTTTTAAATAAGGTAAACCATCGATGAGCTCAGTTAAATAAACAGGTCACGGGTGGAACCATAGATACAACACTGTTTATATTCACAATTATAATTGAGCTATAGTGGATTTTTGCATAGTCGTGCTACAGTTCCCCTTCAGGAACTCGAGCTACATCGAGATTCACTTTGGGAACGCCCTGCGTGACCGCGTTCTGAAGCACGTGTTAAATCAGTCCAATGGAGTAGCGAGACGTCACGGGAGGGGTGACGTAAGCACCAGAAAGTATAAAAGCGCATCCAGCAGAGCGCAAACCAGCTTCTGCTCTTCAGTAGCGCTCTGTGTATGTGTCTGTCTATTTACTGTTGTCTGTCCGCACAAGCATATATAAAAAACAATCATGAAAAAGTCTATGGATAGCGAATGGCATTACAAACGCTGTGTTCCTCCCTGCCCACGATATCTGGCTGCGGGCGATACACACGATTTGTGTGTCGTTTGTTTGGGAGCGGAGCATGCACGGTCAGCTCTTGAGGTTGTCATGACTGCGAGCTACTCTCGCTGCGTATACTCCGCTCTCGCCTGGCTGTGTTTGATGAGAGCAGCCAGGCTCGCGATCCCGCTGGCAGCGGTCCCGCTGTTGCCGAGGCACAGCACC
Organism: Sinocyclocheilus anophthalmus; assembly: GCA_018155175.1. Lineage (NCBI taxonomy): Eukaryota > Metazoa > Chordata > Actinopteri > Cypriniformes > Cyprinidae > Sinocyclocheilus > Sinocyclocheilus anophthalmus. The sequence continues at coordinate 402,269 of JADLZN010006711.1, read as the reverse complement.
GACTGTTGTCATGGGGATCGCAAGTGGATTTAGCGGAGGGATCCGAGACGGGCTCGTCCTTTTCTCGGTCCTCACCCGCTAGATCCGCGGCTTCTCTCATGGTTCGGAAGCCCCCCGGCGGGCTTTTTGCGGTTTCTTCCTCCCCCCCAGAGAGAGAGAGAGCAGGGATTCTGCTATCGTCATCCGAGGAGGTGGATGTGATGACTGTCGAGACTGAGGAGACTGTGGACTCGCCACCACAGTCCCTCGCGCATGAGGTGTGAGGTTTGTTGGTGTGAATTAGCCAAAATAAAATATTGTTTGGCCAGCCAAGAAACAGGACGCTCGTCCTAAAAGTAATTAGACGAGCGTTTTCTGGAATCCAGATCACAGCCTTCACGACGGGGCCTTCCGTTTTTCCCCGATCTCCATGCTGAGGTGTCAAGATCGTGGGAGAAACCATACTCATCCCGTATTTACAGCCCCACAGTCTCGAATTATTCAAAAGAACATCGTGGGGCTGAATGATAAGGGATATAGGGCGATGCCAGTGGTGGAGCAGACGCTTGCAAGCTATCTCTCCCCATCCTCAGCATCGTCCCTGAAGGCCCCGAAGCTTCCCACCAGGCCCGTTAGGCTTACATCGAGTCTGGTTGGGAAAGCTTATATGGCAGCAGGTCAGGCTGGCGCATGTTTGCACACCATGGCGGTGTTACAAGCATACAAAGCTGACCTGCTTAGGGGTGGGGCTGCTGAGCGGGAGCAGCCCAAGCCGTCAAGCTCCTCATATCGCCAGTCTCAAAAACAGAGCGTTGCAACCCGCACCCCTCCACAGAAAGATCGGGGGTCGGGCCGATGCTCTCTGTCGGGGTCTTCTAGCAGGTCACTGAGGGCAGCCCCACCTGGGGAGGAAAGGATAACACCTCAGTATATGGTGCCCAATCCTCCTCAGTGCCCTCACGGAGGCTTATTGATACCCCTGCCACCCTCAGTGCTTCAGGGCTCAGTGAGCTCTGACGAGCGAAAATCCCAGCTGCTGCCCGGCAACGGTAAGGCAAGGGAGAGCTCGCCCCCTCAAGTGAAGAGACTACAGCAGTCAGGTCGGTTGTTCCCTGCCGGTCATCCGCTTCAGGGCACCGAACTGGCTCCTCTAATAAAAGCCTCGAGAGGCTGGTTCCCATAGTAGATTTTCTGGCAGTGTGGGAACTTCTGCCAAATATATCAAAATGGGTCCTGCGGGTTGTAGAGAAAGGCTACAGAATCCAGTTCGGTTCTCGTCCTTGTTTCAACGGGGTCATTCCCACTCTGGTGGGCCCCGAGCAGGCTCTGGTAATTGAACAAGAAGTGGATACTTTCTTGAGGAAGGGGGCCATAGAACGTGTTCCTCCTCTCTCTCGAGTGTCCGGGTTTTACAGTCGTTACTTCATCGTTCCAAAGAAGGATGGGGGGTTGCGTCCGATTTTAGATCTCCGTCTTCTGAACCGCGCTATCAAACGGCTTCGGTTCAAGATGCTCACTATCAAGCAGATAATATCTCAAATCCAGTCCGAGGACTGGTTTGTTACGATAGATCTCAAAGATGCTTATTTCCATGTCTCCATCCTTCCTCATCACAGTAAGTTCCTGAGGTTTGCTTTCAGGGGTGAAGCATACCAATATTGAGTTCTTCCCTTTGGCCTGTCACTCTCACCCCGCACTTTCACGAAGTGTGTGGATGCAGCTCTGGCTCCTTTGCGACTCCAGGGCATCCGCATACTCAATTACATCGACGATTGGTTGATACTAGCTCGATCGGAGCAGTTGGCGGCTCGGCATCGAGATGTCGTCCTCGCCCATATGAGAGAGCTGGGGTTAAGACTAAACGCCAAGAAGAGTGTACTTTCTCCACTACAGAGAACCACTTAATTAGGCGTGGTGCGGGACTCAACCTCGATGCAGGCACGTATGTCTCCTGCTCAAATCGAGTCGATCCTCACCACAGTCGCGAGAGTAACAGAAGGCCGGTCACTCACTGTCAAACAGTATAAGGGCTGTTTGGGTTGATGGCAGCGGCCCGTGCCAACGGTATACCTTTTGGATGCGGTCATGAGACACTTGCAGTGTGGCTCAGGCCCAGGGATTTTCCCCGAGGGGGAATCCGCTTCGCATAATAAGGTCACGCGGTGATGCATACGTGCCTGGATATGGGGAAGAAAAAGTGGTTCTAGTTCAAGGCCCGATGTTAGGGGCTCCTTGTCGTCGCGTAACGCTAATGACGGATGCCTCTCTCACGGGCTGGGGTGCGGTCATTAGTGGCCACTCTGCCCAGGGTCTGTGGGAAGACCATCATCTCACTTGACACATCAACTGCCTGGAGATTCTGGCCGTGTTTCAAGCTCTGTCACACTTCCTTCCAGACCTAAGGGGGCATCATGTGCTTGTCCACACAGACAACACATCGGTGGTCTCCTACATCAATCGGCAGGGGGGTCTGCGTTCGCGCCCCTTGTACAAGCTGGAGCGTCAGATCCTTCTGTGGGCTCAGGAGAAGCTCCTCTCGCTAAGAGCAGTTTACATCCCATGGTCGAGGCCATCTCACTAGCCTACAAGTCCTCTGGCCTCCCGTCACCTATGGGTGTCAGAGCGCACTCGAACCAGGAGTATGGCGGCCTCCAAGGCATTCAACTTGGGTGTGGCCTTGCAGGACATTTGTGCTGCGGCGGGCTGGTCCTCTCCGCACACTTCTGTCCGTTTTTTACAACCTAGACCTGGCATCTACCCCAGGTTCCCAAGTTCTCTCTTCGTGATGTTTCCGTAAGATACACACACAGGCAGGGACTTGGTAGTATGGCGCAGTGGGTATTCTGTTCCCAAAGTGTCTCGACGCAGCTCGAGTTCCTGAAGGGGAACGTCTCTAGGTTACGTATGTAACAATGGTTCACCGAGGGAACGAGACGCTGCGTATCTTTGCCATACCCCCCGGCATCCGAGGCGGGGTGGACTATTTCATCGAAGCTGGTTTGCATCTGCAGGATGCGCTTTTCTACTTGCTGTGCTTACGTCACCTTGCTCGTGACGTCTCGCTGCTCCATTGAATTGATTTTACATGTGCTTCAGAACGTGGTCACACAGGGGCGTTCCCAAAGCGTTCTCGACGCAGCGTCTCGTTCCCTCGGGGAACCATGGTTACATACGTAACCTAGAGATGTTTCTGTGACACAATACATAAATGGAAATATTTGGGATTGGACAAGCCTGATCCACAGCTTTTGTGCTTATATTTCCTTTCTGTTACAGACTTGCAGGCTGCAATCTCACTGATGAATGCTGTAAAAGTGTGGCATCAGTTCTACAATCATCAAACTCCCCTCTGAGAGAGCTGGAATTAAGTAATAATAACCTACAGAGTCCAGAAATAAGGTTATTGTCTACTGGACTGGAGAATCTACACTATGGAGAGCAGAGGTTTGTGGTATTCAGTAGTAACATGGTACTGACACAATACATTGACCTATCAGTGTCTGCCAGTGCATTGTGTTTTTCAATTCATTGAACAACCACTGCATAGTAATTAGACATTTTATGAAAATACAATGAAGAATTTTTGCAAAGCTAAAAGACCATTGTTCTTTGTGTAGATTGGCTGTCTTAGATCAATCCTTTCGAAGTTTGAATTCATCTTCTCAGAATTTTGGAGTGGAGATGATTTTTGTTGGACTGAATAGTTCACAATGTCAACTGGAGAAACTGAGGTATTAAAAATGGCTTTATGAAATTAAAGATGCACACATAAGACATAGGATGTTGTATGAATGCTCTATGTCTACTACTATTGAGTTATCTAGGTACGTAGGAAAGCATTCTGTGTAACGTGATCATTTAGTCATTTTCCCTGGTTATTGAGTTTACTCTATCACGTACTCCTACCCCCACTAGGCAGACGGCGGCATCCGCCCCTCCCTCTATTCTCCATCTCTCACACCCCCAGTCAATTCACATACATGACACTGCACTTTAGGGAGACATGTAAGGAGAAACTGGTCACGGAGTATGCAGCCACCACTGGATAGGACCAGTGAGCTGCAGAATTCTGTGTTGCTTATTGAGGGACCATTTAAGTCAGAAGTTCACACAGGAACACTTGATAATTAATGACAGGTATATATTGGAACAGGATTTAAATATAGTTTAAAATATATAACCTTACAAATAAATGTAAGCACACTGCCTATTTGACACTTTTACTTTTTTTGTTGTTTTGTTTAGATTGGACAACTGCAGTCTCACTGATCAATCCTGCAAATGCTTGGTCTCAGCTCTAAAATCATCAAACTCTTCACTTAGAGAGCTGGACCTGAGTAAGAATGACCTGAAGGATTCAGGAGTGAAACTGCTTTGTGCTGGACTGAAGAGTCTAAATTGTGTACTGGAGATACTGAGGTATTTAAAAACATTACTTGGATTGTAAGAAAGTTACAAGAAAAGTTAAAGTTAAAGAAAACTTAAATTTAAGTTATGAAAGCATTACATTTGTCCTTGTCAGTGTCCTGACTGCTTGAAATGTATCAGCAGACCCAAGTTTGTCTTTGTTCATGTTTGCTCTTATTTTCTATTATTAACCTTTATTTCACAGATACATTTTTTTATTAGCATGACCTTAATTCTTGATTACAATAAGTAAAGATATGTCAAATTACACCGACATGTACTGGGTATATATGTTGGTGTTTCTAGGCTTATGCTGGTAACACATCAGTGGACTTTCCTTGTACATTTTCAACAATATAGGCTATATTTGTTTTACACATTTCTCATTCTTACTAATTGAAGAAATTATTTAAACATGTTGCATTTGTATCACATAATTAATTAGGTCTGCCCCTAAATTTTACAAGATTACGTCAGAGCTTCATCAAATGTTCAATAGCATCATTGACAGGGCAATCAGATGGTTGATGCTCTTGCCACTTTGGCATGAGGTGTATCTAAGGTTTCATTTAATTTATGTTTTTTGCACTTGTATAATACAAGACTGTAAGTAAGCCGCAAATCATTTATCTTCCATTGATACAATCTCAAAGTTTTAGAAGTTAAAGACATAAGTGAGGCAAAGAGAAGGGCATTTACAGAGTACTTAATAGCCTATTTCTGTGTTAGTTAGGCTACTACTGAGTCACTACTTAGCTAAACATGTAGGCTAGCTGTTTTTTGCCACAGGATGAGATCAGTGAAACAAAAGCCTATGGTTTTGAAGCATTTTCAGGGCTTGCATTTTGGAGCAGGATTGCAGGTATTGCACATAATTTTACTTTATAATTTACTTCATAATTTTACTAATTCCTGCAAGTTCCACGCTTATAATGTGAGAAATTCCCACAAACATTTCAGCATCAATGACACTCGGAGCAGTTGACGGAATGTATCTTCATGTGTTTTTAAGTCTTGGCAGTTTAAACATTCACAAATTTTTAAACCATTCAAGCACAATAAGCAGCAAAAGAGTACTGAGTTCAGTACTCACACACTCTCTGAGAGTCGGTTTACTGTATGCATGCACTCAAAGCCCGCACACATAAAGCCACTTCTCAGAGAGCTCATGAATACTGAACTGACTAGAATGATTTTGATTAGCATTTTAGTGTTCATATTAGAGGGCATTCTCAACTTGTTCTTTTTTACAGTTTGTCAGTTGATATAAGACTTTGTAGGCTTTGCACACACATGTGCACCCCTCAAAAGCCTGAAACCACAGAGCAGGACACAAACCCTGGTACAGTATATGCCGAAAATGTGTTGACAGCAAAGAATGACATAGATCAGCCGCTCATATCAGGTCCCTGGAGACCCACAACTCTGCAAATTTTGGATGTCTCCCTATAACATACACCCTCAAATCTAAGATCATTAGTAGGTACGTCAAGACCTGAAATGGTTGTCACATGAGAGAGACATCCAAAGTGTGTACTGTTGGGGGTTCTCCAGGACCAGGTTTGGGATCCACTGCTCTAGATGAAACTGTGGATAAAATTAACAATAAAATAAATGACAAAACAAACAATCTGCTAAATAAACAGTAGGCCATGTCTGTAATCAAATACTGGAAAGTATATGACATAAATCAGTATGTTGTCCAAGCAATTATGTTGTCCACATTGTGAGAACATTACCTTGGAGTCATGCCTGGAGTTTGTAAGGAGACATACTAGGGTCTTGCTGCCTGACCACAGCTAGAGAAACTTTTTATACTGTGTGACATTACCTGAAAAGTTGTCGAGACTCTTTGATCTGACCTAGACTAGAGATGGTAAAAGGTGATTTGTGTGTCTTTGTAGATTATCTGGCTGTATGGTGACAGAGAAAGGCTGTCGATATGTGTCTTCAGCTCTGATTTCAAACCCCTCACACCTGAGAGAGCTAGATCTGTCATGGAATAAACTAGGAGACTCAGGACTGAATCTGCTCTCTGATGGACTGAAGGATCCTCACTGTAAACTGGAGAAACTAGAGTAAGTGGGCATTCGATTCACATGTTCGTGTTTATGTGGGTGTCAAGCAAAAAATACGTTGTGTATGTGTGAGACAATAAAAAAATGTAATAGGGATCTGTCCCAAGCCAATCCAAGGAGTGGCTCGAGGGCCGATAAGCCATTTTTTTTTATGGCGGGTGGCGTGAGTGTTTTTCTGTAAGACTTTGTTTGTAGATCTGTGTTTAAATAGATTGCTGCTCGAAGGACTATTTAGTTTCTCTTTTTATTTCTACTGGGTTTTTACGTTGTAGTTTGTATTTTGATTGCAAGTATGAGTAATTATAAATAATTGACCTGGCCTAAGAGAAGGAGATGGGCTATTTGCCATTGCTCCCTTCCTTGCACTCAAGTGCGAACTGTAGTTTCGATTTGAGCAATTGCCCTGCAATAGGCTATTGGCTGTGCTAATTAGAAGGTGGCCAAAGCTTTTTTCACGTTAGTGTCTTAGACTGTATTTATTTGAGGTCTGTGCGCTGACATGGAAGCGCCAGGGGAAGCGTTCAGCCCTCCTGTTCAGTCTCCTCATGTTAAGCCCAACGAGTGTAAAGACCTGCGACTTTACCTGCGCGACTTCACCGAGCAACGAAACCGGCAATGCACATAAGTATTATTTTTCTTCCCTTTACACACTCTCCTTTTCTATCCTCTCTTCAACTCCTCTATCATGTGTTTCCAAAACATTCCGGTTATCTCTCGACAACGCTCTAAGGTCACACGCAGACGGCAACACAATGTTGCTAACCTGCATCCTATCTCTACATCCTCTACTGCACCTCTTTCTTTCTCTGTGGGTCTCTGGAATTGTCAGTCAGCTGTCAACAAAGCAGACTTCATTTCTGCTTTTTCTTTAAACTCCACACTCAGCATCTTGGGCTTGACTGAGACCTGGATTCGTCCAGAAGACTCAGCAACCCCAGCTGCTCTAGCTAACAATTTCTCTTTCTCTCACACCCCCCGTCAGGTTGACCGGGGTGGGGGCACTGGTCTGCTCACTTCTAACAATTGGAAATACTCAACCCACTCTCTCCTATGCAATTACAACTCATTTGAATCTCATATGATCACTATAACAGCTCCCATAAAACTCCAGGTTGTGGTAATTTACCGCCCTCCTGGGCAAATTCTATCCACCTTCCTAGAAGAGCTGGATGGGCTGCTGTCCTCATTCCCGGAGGATGGCAGTCCACTTTTAGTCTTTGGCGACTTCAACATTCATCTGGACAAGCCTTATGCTACAGACTTCCATTCACTCCTTGCTTCATTTGATCTCAAACGACTTACCACTACAAGCACGCACAAATCAGGCAACCAACTTGACTTAATTTACGCACGCAATTGTATTGCAGACAACATTATGGTAAAACCCCTACATATCTCTGATAATTTCTTCATTACATTTTGCTACCTGTGTGCCATCAACCCCCATACCGGTTACTTTTAGATTAAACCTACGCTCACTTTCCCCCTCCCATCTTTCCTCTGTAGTATCATCCTCTCTTCCCTCACCTACTCATTTCTCATTGCTGGATGTGAATGCAGCAACTGACACTTTATGCTCTACTGTAACCTCTTGTCTAGATGATATTTGTACTCTCTCCTCCAGGCCAGCACGTGCTGCCCCCTCGAACTCCTGGTTATCCGATGTTCTACCTGTTAACCCTGCCCGGTTTTTCGAGGCGATTCTCCAGTATTTTTTACCATTCTATCCCGCTATCATCCTGTTTAAATATTTTCCTGTATTTATTCCGTATTTTTCATCTTTCTATAAAAAAATCCCACTGGGTCTATTTTATTTGTTTGCTACATTCGCTTCCGGTAAAACTCCAGTAATTTGTATGGGTCAAACCTCATTATATGAATAATCACGTAAAAAAATTCTAAGGTTGCCCAGTTGCCAGATCTTGTATGAAACACATCCTTCTCACACAATCGAGACAAATTTCAACTTATTTGTCCCCTCAACTTGGCAACCTAAAGCCCAGTGATGAGTACGCGAAAGGACAGGATCACTGGTAGGAAATGGGACGGGAGGAGGAAGATAAGATGGTGCTCTCGTGAAAAAAACAAAATACATGCAAATTGAGATACTAGCTTACACGTCAAAAGGCTATTTTTAATTGATTAATATGAGCGCTGCAAGTGGCAAAAAATCAGTGCTGCGCTGCTTTGTTTACTGCTCGGTTCGGGGAGGAAAGTACTTATTTCTGGTGACAAGATAAGAAGGAAGAGAGCATGAATAAGCATTTTTCCATAAGCCCTCGCTTTTGTTTAGTCAAAGCCCAAAAACGAACCTTCTTTTTTATGCAGACAAAAAACAATGTTTGATATACGCGCAGTTCACATATTGTTTGCTAATAATGTTGAAATAATTAATAACGAATATAATATAATAAAATTGATACTTTGCCCGCCCCTAAAACTCGCATCTTCTCTTTTTGTCCCCTCACTGAGGCAGAAGTATCAACACTTCTCCTCTCCAGCCATCCTACAACAAGCCCTCTATACCCAATCCCCTCACACCTCCTCCAAACAATCTCTCCTACACTTTTACCAACACACACACACATCATCAATACATCTCTCCTCACAGGCACCTTCCCCACTGCATTCAAGCAGGCTCGGGTAACCCCACTGCTCAAAAAACCTACATTAAACACTTCACTTACAGATAGCTACAGACCTGTCTCTCTCCTTCCATTCATAGCGAAAACCCTCGAAAGAGTTGTTTTCAACCAGATATCATTGTTTCTTTAACAGAACAACAAACTGGACGCTAACCAATCAGACTTCAGGAGTGGCCATTCAACTGAGACAGCGTTACTGTCAGTTACGGAAGCCTTGCAAATAGCAAAAGCCGGTTCCAAATCATCAGTTCTTATTCTGCTAGATCTATCTGCTGCTTTTGACACTGTCAATCATCAGATCCTCCTGTCCGCCCTCTCATCACTGGGCATCACAGGGATTCCTCTTAGCTGGTTTGAATCCTATCTCACTGGTAGGTCTTTCAGAGTGGCCTGGGGAGGAAATGTATCCAAAGCACATCAACTGGTCACTGGGGTTCCTCAGGGATCAGTCCTTGGACCCCTCCTCTTCTCCATATACACTACATCACTGGGTCCCATCATACAGGCACGTGGCTTCTCCTACCATTGCTATGCTGAAGACACACAGCTCTATCTTTCATTTCAACCAGATGATCCCACGGTAGCTGCACGGATCTCAGGCTGCCTGGCGGACATCTCGGCATGGATGAAGGAACATCACCTACAGCTCAACCTGGCAAAGACTGAGCTTCTTGTCTTCCCTGCCACTCCAACTCTACAGCATGATTTCACCATCCAGCTAGGTTCTTCTACAATTACCCCATCAACTTCGGTCAGAAAACTTGGTGTAACCTTTGATGACCAGCTGACATTCAAAGACCACATTGCAAAGACCGCCCGATCTTGCAGGTTGCATTGAAACAAACTCAGAAAAAATAAGGCCCCTTTCTAACGGAGCATGATGCACACTTCTTGTCCAGCGCATTCTCATTTCTAGGCTGGATACTGCAATGCTTCTGATGGCACTTACCATAAGCACAATTAAACCTTTACAAAACGATTCAGAAGCCAGCAGCACGACGGGTATCAACGAGCACATGTTACACCTCCTTATCTCCTTGCACTGGCTACTGGTTGCAAGTTCAAGACATTGATGCTTGCATATAAAACAGCCACAGGCTCAGCACCCGCCTACTTCCACTCGCTACTACGAATCTACATCCCCTCTAGAAGTCTGAGATCCGCTAGTGAGCGACGCCTCATGGTACCATCAGAGTGGCTCAAAATCACTTTCCAGAACATTTTCGTTCACCATTCCTGGCTGGTGGAATGATCTTCCCACCCCTATCCCGAATGCTGAATCCTTGACAATTTTCAAGCGACAGCTGAAAACTCATCACTTTCGAAGCTACTTGACTTCATCATAAATTAAAAAAAACCTTTTTCTTTCTCTTTATTTATTCCTTCCCTTTTCTAGCATGTTCTTTTTTGAACAATGCCTAAAACTTGGTATTACGAGCTCTTCCTGTGTCTGTTTGCCTCTTTAAGAAGAATCGCTTTATGTATTCCCCAATTGTAAGTTGCTTTGGATAAAAACATCTGCAAAATTACTAAATGTAAATGTAAATGCTTAACTGATCAGTATCAGCTCTTCTCAGTCCACATTTGATTCAGATTTGTTGGACATACAGGTATTCAGTGCGAGCTTCATGCTTTCTAAACATACTGTATCTCCACTTGAACTTGCAATTATTCTGCTTATTGTACATATAAAATACAAGTAGTTTATATCAGTACTCACATATCCATAATTGTGACCACAAAGTCTGTTTACAATGTCTACCATTGTAACATGTTTACATCTGAGAAAGTGTATCTTGTAATATATAAACATAAACATATGTCATAAATATATTTATTTTAATCTGCACAACTCTGAATATATTGGATTGATTTTAATAACTTTAATGTATTTGAATTGTGCACCAAACACAAAGAATATACAAGTATCAGATCGGGATAAGGTATCGGCAGATACTCAATATTCAATGTTCGAATATGATCGGGGGCACAAAAAATCTGATCGGGACATCCCTAATATAAACCAATTTATGTTGTGTTTGTGTGTATGTCAGGGGCAGTTTGAGAGCTAGTGAGTTCCCTTTCAAGTGAAATGTATGAAAAACAATACATGATAACTATTATTCCCTGTTTCTTGTTGGCCTCAATAACCCTCTTCTCTAGCTAGATTATGCTTTTTTGTAGCCAGATGGTGTAGCTATGGCAAGGGTTACTACAGATTCAAGCACTTTTCGAGCACTTTCAAGCAGTGACACTCTGTGCTTTTCAAGGGTGAGGAGGCTATTTATAATAAACTTTAACAATAATAAAATGTACTTGACGATAATCATTTGTTATTAGCCACATGTTGTAAAGTTCTGCCTATTGAAGAACTCATTCAGTCATCTAATAAATAACCCATGATTCCAGGCAGGACAAAATACAATGATAGAAAGCTCAATGTTCAATAAATAATCAGATGTACATTATATGCAAAAATAGCTCAGAAGCAAACTATAGTAAGATAAACTGCTATAGAAAAGAGTTGTAGTACCCAGGTCATTACACACACACACACACACACACACACACACACACATATATAAATAAATAAATAAAGTTACTGGCGTAATGTATTTGAAAAAAATAACTCAGATATTTCCTTCTAAATTAACTAGTAATGCTTTACATTACTAGTTACCTAAAAAAGTAATCTGATTACATAACTCGGGTTACTTGTAATGAGTTACCCCAAACACTGCCTGTTTCACAGTCATGTGAAAAAGTTAGGACACCCTATTTAATTCCATGGTTTTCCGTATCAGGACATAATAAAAAAATAATAATCTGGTCCTTGGCAAATATGGAAAATAAAACCTCAGATGAACAACAACACAAGACATATTGCACTGTGTCATTATTTATTTAGCAAAAATAAAGCCAAAATGGAAAAACAAAACGTGCGACAAAGTTAGAACACCCTATAATTAAATTAAGAATTAGAGGGTAATTAGCTGTCAGGCACTGCTAATCAAAAGCCTGATAACTGCATCACACCAAGTGTGAGTACCTCTATAAAAGCAGAAGTTTTGGCAATTTGTTGGTCTGGAGCCTTCAGGTGTGTGTTAACAAATGCCAAGGAGTTAGACACAGCAAAATCTTAAAGAAGCAATTGGTTGCTGCAATCATGGGAGAGTGACATGGCCATTTCAAAAAATTTGCAGTCTATCATTTACAGTGAGGAAGATATTCCAGTGGAAGTATTCAAAAAACAGACACCAAATCCTCCAACGGAGGGGGGGACGTCTCAGCAATTCACCCAAAGATCAGGGAATGGGTAAGCTCAGCGAAATGGCAAGGCAAACCAAGACAGGATAAAACTACCACCGCAGACTCTCCAGGCACAGCTACCAGTGTGAAATAATAAAGTTCATGACAGTACAATTAGAAAAATATGGGACAAGTATGACATGTGTGGAAGGCTTGCCAGAAGAAAGCCTCTTCTCTCTAAAAAAGCATGGCAGCACAGTTTAGGTTTGCAAAGTTGCATCTAAACAAACCATAAGACTTTTAAAACAATGTCCTTTGAACAGATGAGACCAAGGTGGAGATGTTTGACATAATGCACAGAGACGTTTGGTACAATACTCAACAGACGCATATCAGACACAAAACTAATATCAAAAGATAGCTGCGGGTGGAGGGCTGATGATTTTGGGCTTGGTTTGTAACACCACCAATATCTGACTGTTCTGTGCAATATCTGACTGTTCATTTTGCTGTTATGGTTTCTCTTCTAATTAAATTAGATGTTTAGCTTGCACTAATTTATGTGTGATTGCACTGTATGGATTGCTCTAATTTAACTGTACTTTTAGTATAGTGACAATAAAAGAATCTTGAATCTTAAAATTCTGTGGTTATAGCTGTGTTTAAACAAATGCCCTTAAACCTCAATAAACTGGAGCGATGTTGTAAAGAAGAGTGGGATGATATTCTTCCAGAACGATGTGAGAGACTGATTAAGCAATGGAGGCAATTGAATCATAGGGTGTCCTAACTTTGTCACACATGGTTTTTCCATTTTGGCTTAGTGTTTGTTAATTAAACAATAACACAGTGTGATATGTAATGTGATGTTGTTCATCTGAGGTTTTATTTTCCATATTTGCCAAGGACCAGATCATTTTTTATTATGTCCTGATACAGAAAACCATGGAATTGAATAGGGTGTCCTAACTTTTTCTCATATATATATATATGATGTGAGTGTGCGAGAGATGTGAGTGTGCGAGTCCAGTGATGGACTGGCCATCTGTTCAGGGTGTTCTCCACCTGTGGCCTGAAATACTGGGACAGGCCCCAGTGGTTTCAAAAATGCATGGATGGATGGACACTCTAAGAAAAAATATCAGCCATTTTTAAGGATGATGTTCAAAATTTAAGCACATTATAACAGTTTAAATCTAGCATTTCCAAACTTTTAAAACTGCCCATAATAACTATTCAAACCTTGAGCCCTTTGGGTCCTGGACAACTGTGTAGAACAGGGGTCACAACCCTAATTAACACACCTGAACCAGCTAATCAAGGACTTTAGGTGGATCTTAGGTAGATCAAGGCAGGTATGTTGAGGCAAGTTGGAGCTAAACTCTGCAGGACACTGGACCTCCAGGATCAAGCGTGGTGACCCCTGGTGTAACATCTCCTATATCTGTCAATTAGCCCTAGCCAGTGCTTCTCAAACCTTTCTTGAACAAAACATTTTGTATATATCTCTCATTTAACACACCTGATTGAACTCAACCCATTAGTGGAGACGGCAAGACCTGAATTGTGTGTTCAAAATGTGCAGTGGTGAGGGGGCTTCAGGATAGGTTTAAGAAGCACAACAAGGGTTTTAAATTTTGCAGATTACATGCACCTTTGAAAGAAAAATAATCGTAAAAATTATGTACAATTATTCATGGAACATCTTTATTCTGTCTGATGTCAAAGCAGTGACAGATCATTTGACGCACGTACATTCAAAATTAAATTAATACAGGTAAGATCAATCAAAACAAAATTTCACTCAATATTTGTGCCTAGATATTTTTAGGTGACATGATTACAGCAGGACTACGCAAATGTAAGTCTACAGACACACAACTTCTGTCTTTGGTTTGTTGTGTTTTAAATGTTATTTTATTGTGTCTAGATGCCTGTGATCTCACACTGGATCCAAACACAGTGAACATTCATCTTCGTCTGTCTGAGGAGAACAGAAAGGTGACACGTTTGGAGGAGCAGCAGTCATATCCTGATCATCCAGACAGATTTGATTTCTTTCCTCAGGTTGTGTGTAGAGAGAGTCTGTCGGGACGCTGCTACTGGGAGGTTGAAATGGAGCGGGTGGAGGGGGGCTGTTATATCAGTGGCACATAAAGAAATGAGTAGGAAAGGAGGACGTGAAGATTGTAGGTTTGGGTTCAATGAAAAGTCCTGGAGCCTTGATTGCTCTGATGACATTTTCACTGTCTGGCACAATAAACTTAGCACTGACGTACCCGTCCCATACTCCAAGAGAGTAGGAGTCTATCTGGACTGGCAGGACGGCACTCTGCCATTCTATAGTGTCTCCAAAACACACACACTCGCACACTTACACACATTTTACTCCACATTCACTGAACCTCTCTGTGCTGGATTCAGGGTTTTTATTGACACTTCCGTGTCTCTTCGTCAAAATTGGAAAGGTTCGATACAATAGGGTGAAAGGTATTTGGAAGGGGTTGAGAAGTTTGGAATATTCACAAATCATTAACATGCAAGAATCAGCTCATGTTTAAGCTGCCGTTAAAGCCAATAGACCATACCAAATACAAAAAACATTCTGAACATCATCTAAATTTAGACAGAAGAACTTATGTAATTACATGAATATATGACTTCCTGCACCTTGCGACACCTATTCAGTTCAGTATTCAGAGACCCATTCAGTCATAGTGCGGTAATAAGAAAACAGTCTAGATACTTCCTGATCACTGTAAAATGTAGCACATAAATTAACAGTAAGCAGTGTGTTAAACAAGGTTAAAAATAACATCAGCCATTTCAGTCTGATATTAATAGTTTGGTTTTCAATGTGCCTGGACATGTTGTAATTTAATCCTGATAAAGATTAGGGGTGAGGTCACATAAGGACGAGGGGGGCACTGGCTCACCCAGACTGGCTGGCCCACCTGATCAAAGCTGCCAGAATAAACTAGTGGTCTGAAAATAAAACTGTATGTAATTAATATCAGTTGTGTACATATCTAGAGTTGTAATGTGTATTTCTACAAATGCAGTGTGCAGCACTGATGCTGATTTACACAGATAATTTGTACTGTGCTGTTTTATGTCATTTTCAAAGTTCTAACACGTTAACAAAAATAGCATATATTGTGCTCTAGCTCTTAGAGTAGCACAGCTGCTTTCAAAACAATGTAGCTTTTCCAGTAACAACCAAACTTTTCCAACCTTATCAATTTAGCTCAGTAATGCGACTGATAAAAAGTTTCCACAAAATATAAAAAAAACTGTTTTTAACATTGATAATAATAAGAGCTATTATTAATAACTGAGCACCAATAATAATTGAGCATTAGAATTTGTTAGAATTTATGTACTGCTTTGACATATTGTTTTGACCAATGCTGTATAGCTGGGTTTTGAGGTGTTTTTATTGTCAAACTACACATTTGTTAATGATTAAATATGCCATTATTTTATATGAAGACGTTAATTGTCTTTAATTGACAAAATATTTTAGTTTGTCTTAAGCCCTAGACACACTGCATGATTTCCGGCTCCCAGACGAAAGACTGGCATCGTGAAACAATCGTGGCGATTTCTGTGACCGTGGCTCCTAATCGGTGGTCCTGTATCGTACAGTGAGAGAGGTTCAAAGATGGTCGTTGTCACGGTCTTGCGACCAAAGATAGCCTACGATACAGCATGATCATTGCACAGTGTGTTTGCTGCTACAATCCACGTTTACTGACCAGCCAATAAAAATGCGACATGGCGCTAAAACATAAAACTGCTTACCTCAAGCTCGTATGCCTTCCTCTTTCGCCGCTTCTACTTTTTTTCAGCACACATAAAAAATGCAACGGCTAAAGTGTGATTTATCATGCTCTTTTTGTTTACCACTAGTGCATACTGATGACGTTTTATTCTTCTATAGAAGTGTGGGTCGTAGCCTACGAGTCAATAGGTGTCAGGATCGTACAGTCTACACACAGTGATCTTATAGGATTGCTAAAATCATGCAGTGTGTTTTGGGCTTTATAAACATATAGGAGCCACTGAAGCGGACTGCCAGCCGTCAGACAGTTAGAGATTAAACCCCTACTGTCCATTCCTTTGGAGTAAATAAAACAAATTGTATACACTGCATTATTGAAACAAGATGTTACATATTTGTACTAGATGTGTGAGATTAATGTTTAATAAAACAAAATGAGAAGGCCAAAAAGGGTTAGGTTGTGCCCCGCTCTTCCCTAATGTTATTTTAGTTAAAGTCATACTTTAGTTAAAGTCATTTTTATTTTTTTCATTTTTCATAAATTTCAAATTTGTAAAAATTCCATAGTTGTTTTTTTTAAGTCACTGTTATTTGTTGCATTTTTGGTAGAGTGAAATATATAGTTCTTGGAAATCTTAATGGACAAATTCAATCTTATATGGACAATTTCATATAGAAATTCATTTCTTTGAAGTGCTTGAGTTAATTTTTAATAATTGCACAACAGATCACAACAATAAATGGTTTGTATAGTGCAGAGTTCAGACCCAGTACTGCTCCAGCACACCTGTCTGTAATTACAGAGCATTGCTGAAGATCTTAAAGTTTAGGGGATCAGGCCCAGCTGTCCAACGAGCGGGTATGTATTCGGCCATTCGTCCACACGCAAACACAGCACCAGGTCACTGAAACCCAATATTTTTGAAAACTCCTGCCAGGGTGAAGATTTTCAAAAACTCCAGTTGCAGTGTTATTGTGTAGATGTATCGTGTAGAAACTGGAGTTTTTGGCTTGTGACGTCAGAGCATGCGCTGTTATCTCCGCCTACTGGAGACTTTTTCAGGCTTCTGATTGGCCAACATGGCTTTACGGTTGAGATTATCTTGACAGTGCTTCATAGCATACTTTTGCATTTTCCTGTGGACCGGAGATTTTTTTTTTAAAACGGAGAAGGAAAAACTCCGTTTATCAAAAATAACCATGTCGTATGGAATAGGCCTCAGTTGGTTTAATCAGGGTTGGAGCTGGGAACTTTGCAGAAATAGATCAGGATGGGGCCCGAGCCTGCTATATAGGGCGTTTGTGAGTGCGAGATATCTTCAGGCCAGGACGGGTGCCATGGCGGTGCAGGCAGATCGGGGGGGCCATGGCGGTGCAGGCAGATCGGGCAGCCATGGTGGAGCAGGCAGGTCGGGCAGCCATGGCGGTGCAGGCAGATCGGGGAGCCATGGCGGATCAGGCAGACTAGGAGGCCATGGCGGAACCCTTGACTGTGACCCCCCGACCGAACACGCAGAGAGTTTTGATAGGGACTACTGCGGCCGTGGAAAGGACAAACGTGAGAGTTCTTGAACGGCCTCCTTGGCCGTGGCAGGACAGGCGGTGAATTCATGGACGGCCTCTGTGGCCGTGACAGGGCAGTCTGTGAGTTCATGAACGGCCTCCGTGGCCGTGGCACAACAGACAGAGAGTTCATGAACGGCCTCCTTGACTGTGGCAGGACAGACAGTGAGTTCAAGAACGGCCTCCATGGCCGTGACAGGACAGACAGTGAGTTCTAGAATAGCCTCCATGGCTGTGACAGGACAGACAATGAGTTCATGAACGGCCTCCATGGCCATGACAGGGCAGACAGTGAGTTCATGGACGGCCTCCGTGGCCATGACAAGACAGTATGTGAGTTTGTGAACAGCCTCTGTGGCTGTGACAGGGAAGGCCGGGAAGTGAGTTAGGGAAGCCGAGCCACGGACCCAGGAGAGGAGGTTCTGCAGCGGAAGCTTCCACTTCTGGAGCCACAGGAAAGGCCCTTGGAGCAGACTCGTGGTTAGGAGAGGGCTCTGAGAGAGACTCATAGGCAGGAGAGGCCACTGAGGCAGATTCATGGACAGGAGAGGCCTCAGGAGCAGATCATTGACAGAAGAGGCCTCTAGAGCAGACTAATGGACAGAAGAGGCCTCTGGAGCAGACTCATGGACAGAAGAGGCCTCTGGAGCACAGTGTGCAGTCCACATGCTCAAAATGGCGACCGCCATTACAGGAAGGGCAGCAGAGTATGGCATGACCTCTAAGACAGCGTGGCTTGAGAGCGCTGAAGTCACCGGGATGCCTGCAGCTCGCACCAACATCAGAGGTGGGTCCATCACACTAGCAATAAGTCCTTTGAGTCTTGGCCCAAGCTCCGCGTCCGACTCAGGCGTGGCGGCCATCTTGGCCGGGGACTCAGGCTTAGCGTGAGCGGTCTCTGAAATGGCGGCCATGTCATGACGAAACTCTGGAAGATCAGCCGAGACGTGACGAGACTCTAGAAGGGCGGCCATTTTGTGAAGAGACTCCTGTGTGGTGGCCATCTTACAACGAAGCTCCTTAATGGCGGCCATGTTGTGAATAATCTCTTGATGTGCCGGCATGACGTGACCAAGCTCTGGTTTGGCAGACATGACGTGAAGAGGACTTGGCGTAGCAGACATGACGGGAGCAGGCCCTGGCGTCGCAGACATGATGTTAGCAGACTCGGCTTGGCAGAAATGAAGTGATCGCGTGACTTGGCAGAGTGACGTCAGACAGGCTTTGCAGAGCAGACATGACGTTAGCAGGCTTTGGCGTAGCAGACATGACGTTAGCAGGCTTTGGCGTAGCAGACATGACGTGAGCAGGCATGACGTGAGCAGGTTCCGTAGATATGACATGACTTGATAATCCCAGACACTAACGTTGCAAACATTTTGGTGTGGCGGATATGGAGGAAGCAGGATTCTCATCAACTATCCCACGTAAAATGGTGAGCAGCCAAACGGCGTGCAAAGTCAATGTAATTGTTCCCTGACCCAGTGGGGGATTGGTGGCAATTAACTGTGAATGTTGTTTTGTCCCAAACCAAACTGGAAAATGCTTAAGGAAAGTATTTGTTGAAATCAAATAGGTGACAAAACCACAACAAATTCTCACAAAGAATCCTCAAGGAGCGATTCCCTGACGGCGGTGAAAGGGCGATATGCTGGGTTCGTTGTTGGCGGGTAGTGTATTCTGTACCTTCCGTCCACTGAAGTCACGAGCGTAGTGGAATAACCCAAGTGGGCAAGTTTATTTACAGGTGATCCCAACATCCAAACAATAATCCGAGACTTGACTTGACATGAACAGACTTGACTTGACTTGACATGAACAGACTTGACTTGACATGAACAGACTTGCCTTGACATGAACAGACTTGACTTGACATGACTTGACATGAACAGACTGGACGACATGAACCCATAGGACTCACTGACAGCGGGTTACAACTTCAATACATGACGAAGACTATGGGAACATGATGGCTACTTATATCAGACAAGAGGGTCACATGAACAAACCAATGGGAAACAAGACACATGACTAAGACAACCAATCAGAACATGACACAATGAACAGAGGAACCAATGGCATGAATACACGAGGACAAGGGAAGCAAGACACTAACAGCATGAAATAATTCCAAAATAAAAGACATGAGAACATGACACAAAAACAAAAC
Source organism: Sinocyclocheilus anophthalmus (assembly GCA_018155175.1). Taxonomy (NCBI): domain Eukaryota; kingdom Metazoa; phylum Chordata; class Actinopteri; order Cypriniformes; family Cyprinidae; genus Sinocyclocheilus; species Sinocyclocheilus anophthalmus. The sequence goes on along the minus strand of JADLZN010006711.1, from coordinate 382,394 downwards.
CCAAACCACACATTACATATCCCCCCCTCTAAGGGCGGCTCCAGATGCCCAAACAAAACCCAAACCCCACATTACATAAGGTAAGGGGTGGCTTTATGAAGGACTAAGAGTAGCACTTACTGTAAAAAAATAAAAATTAAATAACACTTAAAATCAAAGAAAGATATGTACCCACCAACACGATAGGCGGCGTGATGATCTTATTTAATCATTCAGATGGGACGTTGTGCATCTGACCTGCAGTAGAACCCACTTCCACAGTACTTGAGTATGAGGCTCATCTGAGTATGAGTTTGAAAATGCTCTTGAGTGATTGTACAGTATACAGTGGTTGCATTTCCTCTGGTGATGAAGAACTGAGAAAGAGCAGGTTTGTTTCTTTCTGCCACAATTGTCTTTGTTTTCATTTGCGTCACATAAGTGGACTCGGTCAAACCTCTAAGCGTTCTCAGGGAGCACAAACTCAAATGCTGACAGTCTAAAGCTTTTATCAGTGCTCAAATCTGAAATCTGCAAACCCGTTTGAAAAGTCCACCCTATATTTTGTATTTCTGGCTGAATATTATGATACACATGACTCCTCTGATTTACACAAATATAATTTCAGACTCATAAACAATGTCCTTGGCCAGTGTCAATGTTTATATACACTGCTGTGAGCAACGACTGCGTTCGCTCACTCAGTCACAGTAATACAGCCACATGGGCATAATGTGGTGAACTGGACTGGAACAGCTTTTGATGAAATAAGGGCCACTATTGTCTATGGCCTTAGAATGGCAAAGGTGGGTTGAAGTTGTTGTGGTACTATTTATATAAATTGTTTTGAGGAATTAATTGACTAATTTGCAAATGTTAAGGGTGAATCGAGAAATGTACCAGTACCTGAGAACACAATAACAATTAAACACCTAGATTCTATATGATCCTCTCATTCAAGTCTATATCATGCTCTGATCCCCAGATATGTGTATGACCCCCTTTTTTTCTCGGTCCTGGAGGGCCACTGTTCTGCCAAGTTTAACTCCAACTTGCCTCAGCACACCTGCCTGGAAGTTTCTAGTATGCCTACTAAGATCTTGATTAGCTGGTTCAGGTGTGATTAATTGGCTTGGAGCTAAACTCGGAAGGACAGTGGTCATCCAGGAACAGATTTGAACACCACTGGTATATAGTAAATATATTGTCAAAGAGGTTCGGCTGACAACAAATTGTGGGAATCCCTATGTTACATGTTAATATGAAATTAACAATTATAATTAATTGTATTTTAATGTTTGGAAGACAAAAGCGTTCCAAAGACATTGAAATACATGGTTAAATCACTCACTAAAAGATCATTCAAATAATAATTCAACTCTGTCAGGAGTTCAGTGGATATTAGCATTGTTGCAATGTTAAGAAAACATTCCTTAAGAAACCACTGAAATGATTTCTGTCAATCCAGTGGTCAAATGTTGTGTGGCTTCTCTATTTTCTAGTGGCTGGTCTGTGTGTTCAACTGCACAAATCTAGAAAAGAAGTTTAAAAAAAAGAAAAAAAAGAGGAATAACGGAGAATCAATAAATGATGAAATATTAACTGCAATTGTGTAAAATAAATAATACCTAATCATGTAATCCATACAAAGTAACTAATTATGAGTATTTTAAAGGGGTCCTATTATGCTCTTTCACAAAGTCTTGATTTTGTTTTAGGGGTGTACTAGAACAGGCTCTCATACTAGGTTGTTCGAAAAACACATTATTTTTCATATATTTTACATTATTACAACACCTCTTCCCAGTTGCCATTGAACGGCTCGGATAGGTTAGCTGGGCCAGTGTGTGCTGTGATTGGTTAGCTGGGCCAGTGTATGCCCAGTGTGTGTTTTGATTGGTTAGCTGGGCCAGTGTGTGTGTTGTGTTTGGTTAGCTGGGCCAGTGTGTGTTGGGATTGGTTAGTTGGGCCAGTGTGTGCCGTGATTGGTTAGCCAGGCCAGTGTGTGCCGTGATTGGTTAGCCGGGCCAGTGTGTGCTGTGTGATGGTTAGCTGGGCCAGTGTGTGTTGTGATTGGATAGCTTGGCCAGTGTGTGTTGTGATTGGTTAGCTGTGCCAGTGTTTGTTGTGATTGGTTAGCTGGGCCATTGTGTTTTGTGATTGGTTAGCTGGGCCAGTGTGCTGTGATCGGTTAGCTGGGCCAGTGTGTGTTGTGATTGGTTAGCTGGGACAGTGTGTGCTGTGATGGTTAGCTAGGCCAGTGTGTGCCAGTGTGTGTTGTGATTGGTTAGCTGGGCCAGTGTGTGCTGTGATTGGTTAGCTGGGCCAGTGTGTGTTGTGATTGGCAGCACTCGGCGCCTGGTCGGGAAATGTCATGCCTCTTACCATAGCCACCTGCAGCTTCAGCGTAAATATTGCGTCAAAATCAAATAAATATGAGCGCGATTTAAACCCGGATGATTATAACCACTATAAGTTTGTCTGCCTTGGGAAAGCTAGCGTGTCTCTGACATGGTGATAACACTCGTTGCCTTCTCTAGTGCAGCTCAACCAGGTCTCGCCCCATTCGTCGATCTTTGTGATATCACAAATCCCGGAAAATATGCGTTTTAGTCCAAACGAGTCGTTCGTTGTAGTTTTTGATTTCTATTAAATAAAATATCCTCTTTTTGAAGTGGACTTTGAGCTTTGTAATTTTGCAGATATTTTTTATGCTCAAACAGCAACATTACAGAATAACTAAAGTTGAAAAAGTGAAAAAGCATAATAGGACCCCTTTAAAATGTAACAATCAAGTACAAGGATTTGGGGTGTCTGATTATGTAATCCAGATTACACATAATCAGTCACTACTCAGCACAGTCATTAGCACAAATGGTGCAGGATGAAAGTTTAATGCTTAAAGTTTGGGGTCTGTCCTAATCCCTAACTTCAGATATGATCATGATAGGTTAATTCTCCTTTTGTGTTTATAGACATACCATCAGCCATCTTAAAGCTGTTTAACCCATGACGGTTTCTTCTTGTCTCTCTGCCAGCATACTTAAACTTTATTTAAGCCTGTTAAAATACCAAACAAAATGATTATGCTGATTAAAATGTCAGTGGTTGACGCCCAAAAATGGGTGTGCAAGAGAAACTAGGAATTTATGGGAAACATCTTGGCTTCTTTTTTCGTTTTTAATCATTGGAATATATAGATGAACTTGTGACATTCATAAAAAAAATTTCCTAAGAGTGCTGTAAAATAATAAACTACTTTATTTGCTTGCAGTATCTACAATAGTGTTGTGCTAGATTTATAGTGAAAAACGTAAGGATGGATCGACGGACAGACAGACAGAAAGATAGTAGATGGATGGATGGGACGGACAGACGGACAGACAGACAGATAGTAGATACGATAAGGAAGCAGCCTGTTGCAAACATAACAGAAGTGGAAAACGGTGACAAATGGCTGGCAGTGTTGTCATATGAATCATTTGCAGCCCATATAAGAATTGTGTGCTGAATGTGCACATGCATGTATCCATGCATACTGGCATGCACATATTTATTTGTGTTTCTGTAGGGTTGTGTGTGTGTGTGTGTGTGTGTGGTTGTGTGTAGGTTGAAGGTTGCATCTGTATTTAAGCTGACCTCTGATAGTCCCATTGTGAAACTTATGATGAACACCATGGCTCGGAAACTCTAGTCTAGCAAATTACCAATGCTCGACAATCACCAGAAACACACAAAAAATGCCAGTCATTCAAGATAAAATGTCTTTTTTCCCTATCTTTTAACGGAATATTTATAATAAATTTGCTCTTTGTTTGTTTATCTGTCTGTTTGTATTTTATCTTTGTATGCATGGTAGAATATTTGAGAATAATCAGCAGTATGTTTGTTGAGAAATATATATATATATAGGATTCAGATGACTGAATATATAATAGACAATTTATTTAAGGCATTTAGCAGATGCTCTTATCTAAAGAAACTTACAAAACATCACTTACGAGACTATTTCGATCAACAGATCGAAAGGCAAGCATTAAATTGGAAACATTTCCTGTACAAAAAAAAACAAACAAAATGATTCATTAATTCATTCCAAAAAGTTTTAAGTAATATTTGACCCAAAATCAATATTCTGTCATTATTATTGATGTAATTCCAAAGCCTTCTGTGGAACATGCATGACAAATTTTGAATAATGTTTACGTTTGTCAAAAAATGACAAAAACATGCATGAATCGTTTATCCTCAACCTTCTGGAGATTTTCAGTGAATAACAAATGTATTTGTTTATATGTATATTTGATTTACTATTCTGTTGATTGGCAGTTTCAGTCTTTCAGTACATCAGTCAGTAGATCTTGAAGTTGTACTACTTGTAGTTGCAAAGATGTTCCTGTTTGCTTCTGATCAGAGATCCCTCTTTTCCCTCATAATGTGAGACTGCATGAAGATATCAATTCCCAGATCAAAAGGAATGACAGACAAAATTTAGTAATCATGAAACAACGCAGAATGTTTAGAGCATTTATGGATGGATTAGATGGGCTGCAACTATAAATATATCATGAATTTTCAGAAAAGGATTTCCTTGCACTTTCCCACAATCAGTATAAACAATTAGAATAGACATATAAATTCAAATCTGACTAATCAAAACAATGAATTAAAAATATTCCATCACATAAAGTGATACACACATGCATCCACAAACACAATCATCTGTCAAATCTGTTCACTATCCAGCTGTAGGATGAATCTAAGAACATTGAGCTCCTTGACACTGAGATGGCCTAGTTTACCTGAATTCACCCTGAATTTGGAAACTGCTTTAGAACGGATTGCTTGTGATAGTGATTCTCAAATGGCTTTGCATCAGGACCCAGACTTTACACATGTAGCGTCTGGACCAATCAAACACACAATAGAAGTTTTATTAGGCGAATTTCAACAAATACTAACTTGAGTCCATCGTAACCCCCTCAGTTAACAAAAGCCATACCTGATAGTGATCCCTATGGAACCCTTTCCCCCCGAAATGCGTAACACCTCATGAAGCCAAATAGGCCCCTGTTTCCATGGCACCAACGCGGAATCACTGTTTAATTGCCCAAGGATGTTAGCAGAGAGACTCTCACTGCAGTTTTTCCACTAGCAAGAGGCCAATGCAGCGCTAAAATGGAGTTTTTCTACTAATTAATTCATAGGAAACTTTCTTTGAGTGAACAGTGTATCCTTCAGGTCATTGTGTATATTATTGTCATCGTGTATTCTGTCTTTGAGTTTTTATACTGTTTTATGCAGGCTTATGATCTAAATACTCACTCCTGTCAGCTTACATATATACAGTATATAACCCTACCATGTTTAGTGTCTATGAATTAGTCTTCTGATGATCTGAATGAGAGTGGATATTATATGTTGGTACCTATGCATCATATTAGTGTTCTAAGAATCTTTTATTATTTTGTGCATCCACACCCCAAGCGAATTACAAATGCAGATTACCATGCCCTCGAACAAAGGGTAGTAAAACCCTCCAGCAATTCTGGCGACTCAGTTCTGCCTGTTCCTTAACTTTGTCCCGCTACTGAATTCTACTTCTGCCTTTTCCTTCTTGCTCATTTTGGAGCCAGCCCACCTTGTCGAGGCGTGCCTCCTATCCAGACTTAAAGACACCTGCCAATCTTGTGTCCCGCTACTGCAGGGAGCGCCCACCGTTCGGTGGTTCCGGTTGAGTGTGAGTGAGGGGGTCGGAGTGGAATGGGGGATGATCGGAGCTCCACTGCTCCGGACCTCGTAAGCTGTTTCTGATGCCAGGCCTCTCTGTCTGCCAGCCCCCCGGTCGTCCTGCCCTGCTGTGCATTCATCAAGTACTCGGATGACCGTCCAAACTGGTTCTTTTTTCATCAACCAACTTTAGCAAGATCCACGTGAGCCTTCAGATTGCATCAAGCCTTTCTTTCAGACAGATGAGACTTGCAAGTATCAAACTTAGTCGTTTTAATTTATGCATTAAGTATCAGTTACACTTTTTTTACAAAGGTGTGTTTGATCTAAGAATCTGATGTTTCCCTCAGGTGTAAAACTGCTGAATATGCAAATGGTTCCATAAATTCATATTCTTATTTTCTCTCCTCTTTAATGAGTTAAGCTTACCCCTTTCCTATACAACTGTGTGTGTGTGTGTGTGTGTATTTTAGACCAGTTTATGTGTTTATGTAGTATGTTGGACTAGTTTAAGTGTTTATGTAGTTAATAAAACCTTACTTGTATCACACTTGACGTGGTTCATTGTTTGCTCATAACTGGAGTCACTTAATCATGCAGATTTATGCTACAAGCTTTTGTAGAATTGTACAGTAAGAAAGTTATTTCCCTTAACCGGAAATTAACGTTCTTAGACTTGACAAGACAGTTGACCCTGAGAGGTCAAGTAAATACTTACTGCGGATCTAAATATTTATAATTAATTTTATTATAACTAGTTATGATTAATTATTCATATTTCCCATGAGCTGATTCGCTACACACAGAACAGCAACTGGCATCCCAACACAACAGACCCACCGTAAATGTTGATACAGCACAAAACATTAGTTGTTTCTTTCATGCACTTTGTGATAAAACAGCTCACTACACAAAACACACTGTGGTCAACATAAATCATATTCATCCCAAATGTGAACACAAATGTATTGTAGTCTGGGTTGTATTCTTTTGCTATCCTAATTATGCATGATTTTATGGCTAGTTGCCTTGTGTTATATGCATTTTGCATTGTTTTCGCTGGCTGTCCACAACCATATCAGAACAGATCTGCCACTCATTTATGGTTTGCGACCGCACCAGTTGACAACCACTGCCTATAGGAACAACACAGTAAGAAAGAATATGTAAACGCACACAAACAGACAGACAGGAACACTCTCTCACACCTAGATGCCTTCAAGCCAAGGAATATGTGTCTGTGCAGAGACAGACAAAGAAGAAATCAAGGAGCGAGAAGATGAGGGGGTTCGAGCTAAATGTGGAAGTGTTGAGAGTAACTCAAGAGTCAATCCCACAGGGCAGGGGTCATGACCCCAAAATGGGTTACAGGTCTTTTCTGATAGGTACATGTGCTATTCTAACTAGATATATATTGATATATTGATCCATTTCTGAAGGTGGCTTTCAAACTCCAACAAAGCAAACCAGAAGTATAAGTGGAAAGGAACCCAACCCCCATCGCATGGCACTAATAGAGTACAAAATCTTAAATAAATATACTAAACTATATTTGAAATAAATGTATTTCATTCTAAGTATACTGTAAATACATTTACATATTTATGTGCTTATAAAAAACCCTGCAATTGTACTTTTGGTATGTGGAAGTGTTGGAGAGTAACTCAAGAGTCACTCCCACAGGGCAGGGGTCATACCCCAAACGGGGTTTACAGGTCTTTTCTGATAGGACAGTGCTATTCTAACAGATATATATTGATATATGATCATTTCTGAAGGTGGCGTCCCAAACTCGGCAACAAGCAAACCAGAAAGTAGAAGTGGAAGGAACCCAACCCCCATCGCCATAGCACTAATAGAGTACAAAATCTTAAACTAAATATACTAAACTATATTGAATAAATGTATTCATTCTAAGGATACTGTAAATACATGTACATATTATGTGCTGATAAAAACCCTGACAATTGTACTTTTGGCTATAATAAACTGAGATACTTAAGGGCGCTAAAACTAATTTTGTGCTTAATAAGACTGGCACAAAGTAGTACTGAAGTCCTACTAAGATTTTTAAGCGAATTTGATTGTGATAAGTCGAACTATACTTCAGGGTACACTTAAATATTTGCATTAAAGATAATATTATTCGAAGTTCACACAATCCTCATCAATAGTGACATTAACACATTTTAGTCTATTAAGAATGTGAATTAGCACAAAGTATAGTACACCTACTAACGTTTTATATCAGTAAGTTTTGAGCAATATGTCAGTAAATATGTTAATAGATTTGAACTATACTTAGTATGAAATAAATGTATTTTATATTACTTTTTTTTTTTTTTTTTTACTAAGGGTAGGCACTGATGTCCTTTGTAAACATGCATCTTGATGGGAAAATCAGTTGTTCTCAAATTTAAACGGCGATGTATGTGTATGTGTTAGCAGAGACACTCACATATCCACAACTGAGGTGAGAGTTAAATGGAGAAACTGTGATTATGTCAAATGATAGTGTGTCCTAAAATGAACACTCATTTGGGTGTTTGTGTTTGAGCTTGATAAATGGGAAGACACTGCCAACACGTGTATGCGTGTGTGAAGTCATATAATAAAAGAACGCTTCAAGTGTGTGTATTGCAAATGGAGTAGGACAAGTTGCAAGCTGAAATCTATTTATGCTGAGACCCGAACCCAAAGCTTGAGCAATAGTAGTGATGATGCTTGCCTTAGTACACCACGAAATGCTTGCATTCTTTATTACTGGGACAGAGTTATATTAATCATGTCAATGTTTGCAACAAAATAATGTCAATAATTAAAAATATATACTCTCCCATAATGCTCTTCTAACAAGCATTATGCACATGTGAGAATGAGTGTTTGTATGTCAATATTGACGCAGTGCATGAGTTTGTTGCCATTAGAGTGAATCACAAAGGATTCTCTCATCGTCAGTACTCGAATTCATCTTGCACTCTTTCATCACTGACAGTCCCTGTGATTAAGCACACGTGTTGTTGTGTGCATCAGCTATCTTGTGTTGATCATGCTGTCATACTGGAGTGGAAATAAAGAGGCAACGAAAGCGTGAGAGAGAGACAAATTACAGATCTGCTCTTAGTTTGGGCTTTTGGGCCACGTAGACAAGTTTTGTGAGTGAATCCCCTGCAGATCTGTGAACATACTGCTTATGTTAGAAGAAGTGAAGAATTGTGTTTTGTGTAAAAATTGCATGATATTTCTATTTGAATAACGAATGGCTGGTCACCATGTTGGGCAATATATTTAGTTACAGTAAAGTTCTTGAAGTTATTATAATGTCTGGGTTTTGGCTTTGTTTTCCTATTGAAATGCTCTCTACAGCCCTCTTGCATTATATTGCTTTGTCATGAATCAAGACACATACCCCTGTTTCACATACACTTTTTTTTATTATAATAATAATGTAATGCTATGCTTTTATTGGAGATAATCCGCCCCAGAAACATGCACGTTTGCATGATATTTTATTTTAGTGAGCTATGATTTGAAATTGTGTGTGTAAGAGAGAGAATTAATAGTATTTACAAATAATCCCAAATAATAATTTGTCTAGATAAACTGAAATTGAATTGGAGTTTAGTTTTTCTTGACTAATAAACAGTTATTTGTTAATTTGTTAGTGGTGTTATTCTGCAGACTTGCGCAAGTTTCCTTCTGCATAATAGATCCCTCCATAATTTATTTTTAGTGAATAAATAGAAAATATGAATGCCAATATACACAAATAAATTGTTTGTAAAATTTAACTGTATCAACCAAATGTTGAAACAGGTGGAAAATAATCTAAACTAATTACTCATATGGCAAAAACTTGATTGAACAAGCCATGAGTTTGATTAGTTCATATAGAGGTTCATTAAGAGAAGTGTCACAATTCATTGGGAGGAACGAGGAGATGCGGAGAATTCACAATACAATTCTTTAATTCAGTCTTTAATCATCAAATAGGGAGACACAGAGCACAGTGATGACGTTCACAAGGTGTAGATAACGAGTAGACCTGACAAAGGAAGACTGAACAAACAGGAACTTAAATATTGGGGATAATTGGGGAACACAGGTGACATCAACGGAACATAAATAAACTAAACAAGGACAGGAAAATGACCAAATAATGCAAAACAGGAACTGAAACACGACAAAACAGGTCCAATCCTGACATTTCACCCCCCTCCTGGAAGGTGCATCCTCGCACCGGAGAACAACAGGGGGGGGGAATGGGTGGGCACTAAGGAGGAGGCTCAGGAGGAGGACGGACACCCGGGAGGGGGCTCGGCAGACAGAGACCAGGGAGGTGACGAAGGAGGGAGGAGCCAGGGAGGAGACAGGAGGGACTTGAGCTGGAGGAGTCCAGCTGGACCCAGGCCACAGCCATAATGACGACCCACGGTGGAGCCGACGGAGGGAGGAGACATGGAGGAGGAATGGCTGCCGTCACCAGGGGGCCGACCAACGGCAGCGGAGCAGGTGGTAGAGGAGCCCGAGAGCCAACGAGCAAGGGGGATGCCGAGAATATGGGGGGCCAGCGTGGAGCCAAGGGCTCTGGCGACCGAGGCGGAGTTGGAGATCTGTGGCGGAGCCGGAGCGACTGAGGACCAAGGTAGAGCTGGCGGGAGGAAGGAGCCCAATGGAGCCGGTGGGACGGAGCAACGAGGTGCAGCCGGAGGAGCGGAGTCCTGAGGCGATGGTGGGTTGACGCCCGACCAAGGCGGAGCCGGAGGCACGAGGGAGCCCGGTGGAGCTGGTGGATCGACGGGTGACGGTGGAGGCGAGGGAGCTAGGAGCCGAGGTGGAGCCGCTGGGTCTATGGGCCGAGGCGGAGTCCAGGCCTCGGCTGGAGTGATGTGAGGGATTCTCAAGCCACGGCGACGCTGGAGGATGGCAGACCCGCGGAGCTCACACCGAAATGATGGTGGGCTGAGGGCGAGCAGAGGGGCTGCCAGACGACAGTGGTGGAGGAGGTAAGAGCAGGTGGGAGGGCGGACATTTGTGAACCTCCGGGCATACAGAGCTAAACTCTGGATCGGGAGCCCCCTCTAGGCTGAACACGGGAACAGGATGGCGCTCTGGAGGAGCTTTCACAAGGAGTAGATAATGAGTAGACCTGACAAACACAAACTGAACAGACTAGGACTTAAATACACTGTTGGATAATTGGAATCAAAACAGGAACTGAAACACATGACAAAACAGGTCCAATCCTGACAAGAAGAGAACAAAGCAGCATTGCCACCAAAACCATGATTTCTTTGGGCATATGGCATATATTCTCCAAAATTCCTGAGACAATACTAATATTAAAATCATGAAAGAATCAAATCGAAGAAACTTTCTCATGTCTGTTCTGCAAATGCTTTTGCGTTTTCTTCTGTGCTTGAATGCTCCTGTATCAGCAAACCTCAAAAATGTGTTTTAGTGTTTCATGATCTTTTAAAGTGTGTGTGTGTCTATGCACAATCAATTGTGGGTATGTTTTATCATCCAGATGAAAGGAATCGTTCTGAGAAATAGCTGTTTAAGCTATTATATTAATCAAGAGAAGCAGGCATGAGAAAGTCACAAACTTTTATGTCTAAACAAGTCACACTTGTTCCTGATTCTGATTATGTGAGTAATTTTCCTTCTATTTTATGCACTAGTTGTTTAAACCAAAATGTAAAACAGATCAATTGAACCTGCAAAGTTGGACTGACAATTCACAGGCTCATAAGACATAATCAGTTGCAGACAAAAACATCACTATTTATGCTGTAGCCTGAGGCTGCAGTTGGAAATATTCACACAAACAGATGAAAAGAACATGTATGCGTGTGTGTGCAATTTCTCTAACCTCTTTAAAATCTGTTTATGTCTACTAAAACCAGTCTTAATCAGCAGGAGCCAGGAATTTTCTTGGTGTTTTTGAATAGTTTTCCAGTACAAACAGTCCAGTACAAAGCTGTTTTCCTGGAAATATTTATCAAATAAGTTTACAAATCAGATGCTTCAAAATTAGGGGGGGGGGGGGGGGGGGTTGGGGGGGGGGTTCAAGGGGGTAAGACAATTAACATAAGTTTTATTCTACTTCAGCAGCAATATAACATGTTATGTCATTTAGCATCTCAATTAAATGTATCTTGATTTAAGATATGTTCAGATATTTTTAGGTGTCCAATGCGGAGCACCTGATGCATTGGTGTAATTACTCACTGTGCCTGGTTTCATCCACTATGCTAAACATCGTAATTAAAGATGATATGTTATAAAAAATAAAAAATAAATGTGTACCTAAAATACCAGTGGGACCATTAACAGATTTTCATCCCTAGTCAGAGCAAATTTGTATAGAGTGATATTTATCTTACTTTTGTGATGTTTTTGTTATTGAAACCAGGTTTTCTTACTGCAACCATCAAATACAATAGTCTGGTCTTGCTAATCTTGTTGGGAAACAGTCCTCCTTCTTGTGATACTTTTCACATGCTCTTCATATCTCCCTCCCCGCGTGCTTGTTGATTAAGTTCAGTGCTTGATTCTGCTCTGGCTTTGATTAAAACAATTCTCTTTGACAGAGCAAAAATATACAAAAAATATACAAAATAGCTGGCTACATTGTGTCTGGCCACATCGACATAGATATCAATATAGATACACTGTATGTATATATGTCACAGTTTCCCTCTGTCCCCACCAACTAAACTCCCTCTGCTCATTGCTCACTGGAATAGCTACCCGCACCTGTTTGCAATCACCAGCTAATAATGGACTCTGGCTGCGTTCGAAAGCTTAGGCAGCTGAATTGTTGTCCTGCTGCACTATCAGCCGATGACTATACTATAGGCAGCATGTTTTTTTTACATTACGATCCGCTGTGTTTATGTAATATCTCACTCATGCTGCTTTCACCGAATCAGATAAAATTATCCAAACAAATGCTACATGTTCACACTGCGAGCAAGATCTGATTCTTTTATATAGCTGTTCACATTTTTGTTTTAAAGGGGTCATATGATGTTGCTAAAAAGAACATTATTTGGTGTAATGAAATGTGTTTATGCGGTTTAAGGTTAAAAAAACATTATTTTCCACATACTGTACGTTATTGTTTCTCCTCTATGCCCCGGCTTTCTGAATTGATGTTTTTTACAAAGCTCATCGTCTGAAAAGCGAGGTGGGCTGTGATGCCAGCTATCCAGAGCATTGTGATTGGCCGAATAACTCAAAGTTGTGACGGAAATGTTACACCCCTTACAAAATTGTGATGGAGCGACGAGACAAAAACATTAAAACCCATTATCAACGCGGCATTTGTTGCATCCAGTGGGGACATAGTTACTGATTATAATGATTTATACTGTATTTTTACGTGTTGCATTGCATCGCGTCGCGTAAACTAAACCATGTCTGCATTTGTGATCGGAGAATGACAACAATCAAGTGCTACTCTACACTGCTCAAAACTCGCCTTTGAATCATCAGTGGCAAATTCTTTAAATATGAAAACGTCTGTGAGTCAGAACAGCCTGCATTGTACGTCCTACTCTTCCACGATCAGGAAACAGTCCTCCATAAAATGCGTTGCTCACATCTGAATATTTGGGTTGAACTTGTTCTGGAACAGTGTTGTAAATACAACTTAACCACTGATTTTAGTCGTGTCCTCTTTTGGAAGACCAAAACAAAGTTGTTTCGCTTTCACAACACAGCGTCACACACGGCGGGCTAGAGTGAGCGGAGCTTTGTAAAAAGCGGGGCTTGAGAACGGCGCGGCCGGCGGATTCGACGAAGGAGCGTCCGGTGTGCTTGCGGCAACCGCATGTGACGACCCTGGGCTGGACTCTGTTTCGTCCACGGTGAAAGCCAATCCGGCAATCGACAGCGTGAAGTTTTTGTATTTCCTCAGCGTCCAGCACGGATCAGCTCTGGGCATGATGAAGCAGATATCGTCCTCTTTTGGAAGACCAAACAAAGTAGTTTCGCTTTCACAACGAAGCACACAGCGTCTTCACAACATGGCTGCAGCAACAATACTACAGGTTCGCTAAACGTTATGCCTCTTGTTCTTTTCTTTTCTTTGCGCAATGCGTGTGAACATTTGGGCGGCGTTATGCAATCTTCCCACATCGTGACGTAGATATGTGGGGCGTGTTAGAACGAGGCGTTTTAGGTAGGTGTGGTTGACTCTTAACTTTTAGAAAGATATCTCTTGGATTTGAGACTTTAGTCTTTGCAACTTTACAGATCTTCTTTATGCACCAAGAGCTTGTAACACTCCAAAGAGAAAGGACAAATTGAAATCGCATCATATGACCCCTTTAAATGTGGCCAGTATCAGATTTCTAGTGTGAAAAGATCATGGTTCTGAACTGAACCGCATACGCAAAAGAACAATACGAACAGGGTTGCCAGGTTTTCACAATCAAAATCCGCCCAATTGCTTCTCAAAACTAGTCTAAAACTAGGCCAATCACATTCCGGGGGGGGGGGGTAAATATTGCGTTAGTGTGGTCTGCGGCAACAGTGAAAAATTTAGTCCAGTTCCGCGGGAAAACAGAGGACTTGCCAAGTCTTGCGAATTCCGATATGACTGTTCAGACTGCGGTTGCATTGCAAAACATCGCACCTGTAACAGATTTAGTACCACATATGGAAGTGGCACAAAATGGAATTGAAAAAAAATCAGATTCCATGTGGTTTGTGCTCCTCACACTGAGTATGTTTACATGGACAACAACATTCCAATTTTAACGATTAATCCAATACTCTGATTACAATACGTCTTAATTCGATTTTGTGTTTACTTCGAGTATGAATTCGGCCAGATTAAGGTAATCAGAAATCTCTGTTTACATGGTAGATTCTTAATCAGAGTATTGTCTTAATCGTGTTAAAATTGGAATATTGTTGTCCATGTAAACGTACTGACTATCATGAGAAAAACAGATCTGAGTCACATGTGAATAAAAAAAAATCTGATTTGGGCCACATTTGCCTGCAGTGTGAACGTAGCCTGCGTAGAGAGGATGTCACAGTCATTGGATTCAGATATACCCTGTTACCTTCCTGCCTCCATAGGCTGCCTGCAGGGGTTGCATTTTTCAGCTTTTGGCTGCGTGCCTCCATTTAAACCCTGCCATGACCACAGCTTTTGGTCTGACCTCTTCGGTACTCCTGTTCATCCATCACTTCTCCAGTTCTTTGCACATCTCCTCGCCATGGATTAACCTGCAAGATAAAACTGTTAACTTTCATCCAACGCATCATATTCACATTCAGATGAAAGAGCAAACTCCTTACGCCCTCCATATGCAAATCCCCAAAACACATATGAACATGTAAACATGGCCAGACAGATCTTTTGCTTTGTCTTAGCAGGTTTGATCCTGAGGGCTTCTCCACCAATGCTGTCCTTTCAGATGACTTGAATCTATTAGTGATTACATTTTTCATTCAGGCTGAAAAACAACCTGCCCACAATCTTATTAAACAGAACAACTGGCGTCTTCTGCATTGGAGAGCATTTAAAGATCTGCTAATTACATTAATGATATTTTATGATCTGGTTTCCCAAATAACTAAGCTAAACTTAAACATGTGTTGTCGATTCAATTTAGTAAGGACGGAAAATATACTGTGGCTTTCCTCAAAGAGATTCCGATCAGCACAGAAATAGATGATGGTCAGAGAGAGTTATTCTGTACGTTTATGGGTGTGTTGATTATGAGTTGAAGCCTCATAATTACATTTAGTTTCAGATGATTTATTATCAGCAGTTTACCACAGCTTGTGCGATAAAATCATATATGCTATTTTGTCTAAATACAGTCAGATTTATGAGCGTATATGGGTGTAATGTGTAAGGGGGAAAGTATGTTTGTAATTGCTATATGGGTTGTATGATTGTGTCTATCTAAGCTTCAGCGAACAAATCGTAGTTGAATAAATGGTTTGCTCAAAGATGAGATGGCAATACAGTGGATAATTTGCAAGCAGTAGAAGTGGACAGAAGTGCCAAATAGATGCATACCTCTACAGTCCACACATAAAAACAGGTAGTGGTCAGGCCCTGGCCCTCACAAGGCTGAATTTAGTGGTCAGGACAACAACTGGACACCATTGCATCTTCATGCTTTGCGACCGCAGACATACCTGATTTAGCAAATGATGGCAAGATGAAACGGAGAGAAAAACAGTGGACAGAAAACAAAAACAGTAACTGAGGCTAAAGGCGCATCCCAATTGATGTACTTATGCACTATTCTGTGCTGTTTTTTGTAGTATAAATAGTGCAAGTACTGCATTCACACTTAACACACTGGATGATGCACTTAATTGAAAAAAAAAAGTGGAAAGTTGGACAGCATGCACTCAACTGCCGCAGCTTTAAATACGAAGCACATGGGGAGGGGCTCTGATTATGAATTACAAAATAACCTTATAAAATCCATACATTACACAAGTATAAGTACATAGTGTATAAATGCATAGTGCATCATTTGGGATGTAGCTTTAGTTGCCATGATTGGAAATGTAGTCCGTCCCAATAGGTGGCTAAAGTCCAAATTAAAACTGTCCTGGAAACTTTTTACTATCGTTTACTTTTCAAATGTCTTTTATGTATAGTTTTAATCTTTTTACCCGTCTTCCAGGCCCAGACTTTTAATTATATTTAAATTCCATCATAAAAACAATTACATGTTGAAAATAGTGAGTATATATATATATACACTCTAAAAAAATGCTGGGCTGTTTCAAACCCAACTTTGGGTCAAATAGGGACTAACCCAACTTTTGGGTTAAATTTTTAAATTACATTTTTAACCCAACGGTTGGGTTAGTCCATATGTGACCCAAAGTTGGGTTGAAAACCATATATATACCAGTTATAAGGGTATATATGAAGGATTTCTTCTCAGAGTGTCATTTTCAATCAAGTTGTAATTTTGGAAATAAAATTGTCTTAAAATCTTTAGAATGCCATAACTTTTTCACCTTTCAACCAAAAAAAAAAAACGGCAGTCATCTTCATCTTCAATATATATATATATTTTTTTAAAAACAATACATCATTTGAGATGTGCTGGAAATGCTCATTAATTTCAGAAAAACATGACAATGCTTGATGCATATCAACTGCTAGGCATGTTAACAGTATGGAGAGAGTGTAAAAAGTATGTTCTGGGAGTGCATTTTTAAAAAAAGTTCACAAGTGTCCATATTTCACACATAGCTAGATGCAGAAATAGCCTAACATTGTCAGGGTAACAATATAGCCTTAACAAAATAACACATGCTTTATGAATTCATACCATGAACTGTAGTAACAATGATATGTAGCCTATTTCAAAGAAATAAACGTACTCTGGTAATACTATCTCACTAGCTCGGGATGTAACCGCTTTAACCCATGCATGTAGCCTCGTTTACACGGCGTGGGTGTGCTTGCCACAGAGAACTGTGTCGTTCTTCAGGCGATCCGCCTTCACGCGCTCAACACTGGGATGCACGCAGTAACTGCTGGCAGAACAGAAGAGTCCGCTGCAGCGCATCTCTCTCGCGGCGGGTTCATGAGCTTTGAGGGTGAGTTCGTATTTTCATTAGAAACATACAGTTTAAAAACTTACCAATTAGGCGGAGACAGTTAAATACAGTAACAGAAGTAATCCTTATCTTTTCACAATGTTGTCACTGCATTATTTATCTATATATTAAAGGCAAAGCAACACTAGTATTTTTTTTTTTGCACCTTTTCTCACTGTATTACTCCTTTAATAGCCCTCTCTTTAAATCAACAACACCAGCCTAATCTAAATCCGTTACTGTTATCATTTACTGCATTATTCCATGCATATAGGTAAAACTCTAAGCTTGCTGATAAATTATTGGGTCATTTTAAAAGTCTCATACTCACACATACAGGGGATTATATATATACTACCCACTTTATTATTTGTATAAATAGCACAAGTAATTCTCTTTCTTATGCACGGCAGTACTCAATGCATAAATGCATCATAAATAATTTACTTGTTTCAAATTGCAAATGCACCGTATTTCTGTTTCACCTATTTTCTTGTTCAAAATCATGTCATTATCAACATTCAGGCCAATATTAAGACTTTACCTAGAGTTTTTAACATTGTACAGAACCTCTAGGCTTTTATTGGTTATAGTGGTTCTTGTTGCATATCGGTAACATCCTTCTTAGAACTTCAGCTTCACAATTTTAACAATCTAAAGGGAGATGCAATGGTGGTATCAGTCAAACTGCATAGCAGACAGTTAGTTAAAAACTGTCTATCCACATTTACACATTTGACTGGTGCTTTTATTCATAGAGTTGCAGTGCATTTTATCCGGGTTTTTTTTTTAATTCTAGTATTTGACCTTGGCATATTGCCTTGCTCTGCCAGTCGAGCTACAAGAACTAACTTTAGGAAGTGCATTATTTACACTTAGTACATTTTTGCTGATTGCATAGCTATATTAACATGACTTTCAGAGCTTGTTTGAACCAAAATGCATCTGCTTGTTCAAGCCACATATGTAAATTTTACTCTTCCCAAAATGCAACTGTCAGTATTGCCATTCCTGTGATGAGTAGTCCGGAGGAATCCCTCTTCAGCAAGCAGACATCTGTTGTCTTTTTTTGGGCTCCTCTTTTTAATTTTCATTAGCCACATCAAAGGCAATTTTTTGCCCCACATTATCACTACCAGAAGTGAACAGAGTATTGAAGTCCAGTCTGTTCTATGACCATTTACTTGGTGTTATTAATCATTGAAACTATCTTTTAGCCTCACCCCTGAACTCTTGTCTCTTTACCTTCAGGTAGAGCAAGATGACAGGTCCTCCATCTTTCTTGTTCAGTCTGACCGCATTGGCTGTGGTTGTATCTTTGGTCTATAGTGGTGCTTCCATCGCGAACAATGAGGATGACTGCCTTTTGACACGGATAGAGATCCCAGTGATCCTTGGCCAAAGCACAGCGAGGCTTCAAAGCCCAGAATTCACTGCAGAAGACTTCAGTGAGCCAGGAGTGATGTGTGGGATTGAGTGCCAAAGAAAGCTGCCAGAAGCGAGACCTGCGGAGCTGGAACGACTACTGTCTTATGAAACCGTCTACGAGAACGGAACACGCACCTTCACCAAAATACAACTAGAAGAGGTCGCCGAATTAAGAAACGCATCCTCTTCTGTCGTCTGCAATGCAGGACACCGTAAACGCAGAAAACGGCAGGTATACGGCATGGATGGACGCTTCGTGATCACAGATACACACTTCATCACTAATTACCCCTTTTCTGCCTCAGTCAGGCTCTCTACGGGTTGCTCAGGCATTTTAGTTTCTCCAAAACACGTACTGACTTCTGCCCACTGTGTCCATGATGGCCAGGTCTATCTGAAAGGGACCAAGAGGCTGCGAGTGGGTGTCATGACGCTTCGCTCCAAACGCAGAGGACAGCGCCAACGAGGAGGCAAGAGGAGAGGAGGAAAGAGAAGAGAAAGCGAAGCGGGAAATGAAGAAGATGTAGCCACTGAAGGAGAACTACTTCATAGAGAACACAGGAGGAAAAGGAAGAACCGTATTAGACGTGACACAGATTCAGATCAGTCCAGGCAACCGGTGTTCAGGTGGACACGCGTCAAACTAACACAAGTGCCAACAGGCTGGATGAGGAGAGCAGGCGAGGAGATCTCAGCTGACTATGACTACGCCCTTCTGGAGATGAAACGACCCCATAAGATGAAGTTCATGGAGTTAGGCATAGTTCCTGTAGTCAAGGACATCCCAGCTGGAAGAATCCACTTCTCTGGTTTTGATGATGACCAATCAGGGAAAGTGGTCTACCGCTTCTGTTCGGTCTTAGAGGAGTCCAAGGACCTCATGTACCAGTACTGTGATGCACAGAAGGGGTCAAGCGGAGCCGGGGTGTACGTAAGGCTACGAGATCAGGGAGGAAAAGGGAAGTGGAAGAGGAAGGTAATTGGCGTGTTCTCTGGACACCAGTGGGTGGATGTTGATGGGATACAGAAGGACTATAACGTGGCAGTCAGAATAACACCCACCAAGTACGCCCAGATATGCCACTGGATCCATGGAGACGCTAGTCGGTGTAAGCTGGCCTAAAGAAGGTCAATGAGTCCTCAAGACTGCTGGGACGGTCTAGACGCAAACTGCTCATGTTTGTGACCCAACTGAAAATCCACAGCAGCTGTACAGAAAATGCAGTTTTAACAAGATGAATTTGGATGCTGTATATTTATTTTTGTTTTCATTGCCAAAATTTGAGACTGTAGCCTTTTTGTAATGTCATGTTCAGGCCATGTTTGTGTTAAAAAGCCAAATGTCACCAGCTGAGGCCAAGTAGTTAACTACTGAAAAACAAAACAGCTTGACATTCAGTATTTTTGTTTAAGTTCTTGAGGAGTTCACCCAAATATGAAAAACATCACCAGCTGCATGAAGAGCCCGTTTTCCATACAAGAAAAGTACATGGTGACTCATACTACCTCTGAAAAGAAATGGGAGGATTATTTGCTTACAATAAGAATACGGTGCACAAGCGATATGGACTATTACACTTTTTGAAGCCTGGCAGTATAAATCACTATGTAGTAGCTTAGACATTCAAGAGGTGATTGTTGGGTCTAACAACATTTGTATTTATTTAATATTGAATGCATTTGCCTAGTTAAGTCAATGGAGTTTTTTTTTTAATATATTTTCTTTCACAAAACACCAGAAACAAGATTTCTACACCATTCTGGTTTATTGTCTTTGAAATGACAGAAAAAGGAACATTTGTTACATTACACATGACCAACAGTCATGCTAATAGCAAAACATAAGTAACGCAATCAAAGTGCACATTCTACACTAACAGCTCATCCGATGGATCCAAATATAAATACAAAAGCTGAGCGGAGCGACACCAGAACCGGCCAATGAAAGATTTGATGCAGCTGGACTTTATCCCTCCAGAGATCCTGATTGGACAGCATCCTGGTAGGAGGGACCGCCCTCTTTCTGGTCAGGGAAGAGCTTGATAAGGTCATCGATTCGAAGGATGGTGATGGCTGCCTCTGTGGCGAACTTCAGACTCTTGGTTTTAACCATCGTGGGTTCATACACTCCCGCCTGCTTGTTGTCTCTTGGCTTTCCATTCACCAGGTCCAACCCGATCCTAACAGCACGCACACAAAAACAGGTTTAAACAGAGTAATCAAAACTGCATTGGCTCTCAGCTTAATCCATAATAGGCCACATTGCTTCCAGATTGTCTGCACAAATCCCATTCATCTACCAAATCAATTCTAAGGACATTTTAGGGAAGTAAATCAAAACCTTACTTCTTAAACACCAGAGCTTTTACTCCTGATTGTATGTTTGTCTGCGGTCTGTCAGTGCAGTCATATTTCTAAGAGCTGAACAGCTTCCCTGTGTGATGAGAAGAGAGCAACACTAACCATTTGAGGTTCTTGCGTTCAGGGTTGACCTGAGCCTCATTGTGGAAGGCTCTGAGTTTGGCCACCAGGTCAGTGGAGTCTTGTGCGGCGTTGACTGCCAGAGTTTTAGGAATGACGAGCAGAGAGCGAGCAAACTCTGCAATAGCCAGCTGCTCACGGGAACCCTAGGTCAAACACACAACCGTTTTAATAGTTCATTCATACACACTAATTATTAAAAAGCACAACTGCTGTATATTAAAGAACATTTTTATTCCCTATTCATTTTCTCAGTATGAAATTCAGTAAGAGCTAAGAACCAAACTAAACAGATCTAAAAAACACAAAACTTTGTAAAATACAATATAAAATGTGTTACGTTATAGGACTGTAAAAAAAAAAAAATTTTTAATTCTGAATATTCGTCGAATTTAAACAAAATCCACATTCGAATACCAAAACGTTTCATTCGAATTGTAGGTGTGCGTCAGGCAGCCTTATCAGTGGTGCGCGAGATGCGATGACGATGTAAATGTTTTTCATAGCCTATCCCACATATCCCAGCCTATAGTTGAACCCACGGGATGCGGCGCTGCGGTGATATTCATTCAAAATATTGCAAAAAAATAGAATGCGGAGTTGTTGTTGTTTACATCAAAACTGAAACCAAGCCGTTCACACAGAACACATATCACATTTTCTAGAGGGACATCTATCAGCGTTGCACACGCGTCTCGCACAAGAGAGCCATGTTTAGAGATGTTTAGAAAGCCATGTAAAATTAATGCAACTTTTAAAAAACATGTCTCCAGACTTTATGCCGGTTTTTCCCATCCTACGGCATCTCAGTTTAAATGAAAAAGTACTTCTTGTGATTGGTTTTCTGTCCTTGGTATTAAACTATTCATACATACATGATGCTGTTTTTATTTCTAATTAAGCAACTTAATTATATATGGTTTACATACATTAATTTAAACATTATGCACTTTTTCAAAGATAGTCGTGTTATTTTATTGCTTTGAAGAAACGTGCATTAGTAATATTTTGTTTGATACGCCCTCTTGTGGCCTCAGGAGAGAAGCCAAAAGCTTTTTACCCCTCCAACTGAAATTATGCCTTTTAAATTAAAATATAATTCAAATATTGATAATATTTAAGTACAAAATTCGAATTTAGTTTTTCAGCCATTTTGACGGGCCTATTACGTTATAGGCATGAAATTATTTCAAGTTACCGAAATATTCAAACCGACTCCGTTACAATTCCTGTTTCTGTGGCAACACAGGCCATCCTAATTGGAACTTTTTAGGACTGTATAACTTATGTTTCCCTCTTAAAAAAATAGGCTACAGCTGAAATCACGCTGATGTCTAGATTCATGGACCTCAGAAGTAGAAAGCTAAGGTAAATCACTACAAACCTATAATCATGAACGGTGATCTGAATTGTCTGTAACAGTTCACACTGCAGGCCTAGTGAGGGTTAATGCGTCTCAATGATAAATGAGGCATGTTTGTTCCGAGCAGGATGGAAGCAGCTGTCAGCAGAGCTGTTTATCTGTCCCTTTCCCCACTCAGGACTCTCACTGTCTCCCACGCGTATAACTGCACAAGCCATCAAACAGGCACGGCAGCAATTATAATGGGAGTGTGCATACATCCAATTGCAAACAATGCAGAAATATATATAAAACTGGTCTTAACACTAACATTACAATAAAAGCCTATCTATCTTCACTAGTTTGTGCATTTATACATCAGCTATAATTTAACTGTCATACAAACAAGACATCAAGAAAAAGATCCCAGCAGCTGTGAAACAGGGTCCTCACCATGCTTGTAGCATAGTTCTCCAGATAAATGGACAGCGCAGCCTCTACAGCGCCACCTCCTGGTACCACAGACTTGGACTCCAGCACCCTCTTCACCACACACAGGGCATCATGCAGAGAGCGCTCCATTTCATCACACATGAAATCATTCGCCCCACGCAAGACGAGAGAGGCAGATGTGCGTGCCTTCGTGCTGAGAGACAGAGAAAACGGCATTAAAAAAAAATACTAAAACGTGATTTTCAAATGCGTTTCCAATGGAAAACACTGCTCAAGGTCCCATGCAGTTCACAGCAATAGCAGTTTTTTTCGAATGCAAGTCGTTTAAAAAAAAAAATCCTTTTTATCAGTTGTTGGCAAATTAGATTAAATCAGTTCAAATCATACAGAAATGTTTTATCTCTCCTCGTGTTTAACACGGTTTGTACTTCTTAGGCAAGGTAATCAAGTTTATTTGTACAGCACATTTCCCCACACACCGGTTAAATTTGTTTAGGCTTGATGTTTTAAGTGTTAATATTAATTCGTTTTTCATTCTCTTTTTTTTTCTTCTGAATACAAATCAATTTGAAGGATTTTTGTGGAGCAAGGGGAATCAAAATACATGATTCTAGCATATTTCATGATTCTTAGCGCATTTTACGTTTCTAAATGTAATAAAACATTTTAAACAAATATTTGTTTTTCGCTCACCAATGCAATTTTGACCATGTGCAACTTACTTCCCAGAAAACACAGTAGATAATGTGTTTAATGTCTCCTCTTTAACACGAGACATACAGATTATTCAGAAAAATGCAGGATTTTGGGTGCGTATGAGCTCTGGAGCTTTCAATGGAAGTACGAGGTAGTGATTAAAAGGAACCAGAGCTGATTTAATGAGCCAGTTTCATTATACAGGCCGTGTGCAGATGTGCAGACATCCTAATCGCTGATCTTCAGAATGTAGGTAATATCAGGCATAAATTCGATCCTACAGGTTTTGTTGAGGGAAAAGGAAGATGCTCTCACTTCTTGATGAGGATGAGCTCGTCGTCACACACTCGGTCCTGCACCACCTCCTCCGCCTGACCCAGCATGGCCACCTCAAACGTCTCCTCTCCCTCCAGGTTAGACAGAGATGAGCACACAGTGGCTACGGGGGAAAAATCAAAACAGTGTTCATCAAAACTAAGACAAAGAGAATAAATGACCTCTGTTTTCCAAGAACAGAAGGTCTAGATCTTCTAAGCTAAGACTGAAGTGCAAGTGCAGTCAGCTGACCCCCAGTTGCTTTGGCGATGCGCTTGAGGTCCCTCTTGAGCACCCTCCTCACAGCCATGGCTCCTACATCCACAAAGTATTTCAGACACATGTCATCAATGCCTCCTGTGGTCAGAATCACATTCGCTCCTGATGCCAGGATCTTCTGAATGCGCTCCTTCGTGATGTCTGATTCCCTGAGAAACAAATCCAGAAAGATCATCAGAACGGATGAAAATGATTGACCAATTATAGTCACAGCTCAAGACATCAAAACTCCTAATAATGCAAAAAGAAAAAATTGAGAGAGAGGACACTTGTTGGCATACAAACAGCCAAAAATAAAAAGTCGAATAAGGTAATTACGTTTTAAATAAAGTAGGAAAATATGCTTAATAAAGTGTTAAGTGTAAAAAAACAAAAAAAAAAAAAAAAAAAACTTCTGCCCTTCTGAAAATGATCATGTCAACGTCAGGAGGTAAAAATAAATTATACAAGCGGTTCCAATTACTTCATATGAAGCTCACGTGTAACAGGTTCACCTCAGATGTTGTTCATAAGAGATCGGTGCCAAATACAGACATAAAAAGGGTCCAAAAAAAATTGTACTCAAATTACTAAAACCACATACAGAAAGTCAAGTGAGCATAATGCATGCATAGCGTAAATACTAACTTGGTCTGATATATCAAATCAAGCAGTGGAAAAGAAAAAAAACGTAGTTATTGGTTTAATTTTTTTTATTAAAATTAGTTTAGTAGTAATTTTCAATGTATCTATAGTTTTTATTTTTAATTTCCTTTTCAATTTTGGTTAGTTTAAATTATAGTTCAAATGAAGTTTTAGCCTTGGCAACTAGCTGCAATAAAATAAGTATACATTTTGTGTTTTATTTTATTTCCGTTTACTTGTATTTTGCTTCAGTAAGTCAAACTTTGGTCCCAAAAAAACAAAAACACTACAATTTAAAATAACTTTTTTCAGTTTTCAGCATCATTAGTCCAGTCTTCAGTGTCACACGATCCTTCAGAAATCAGTATAATATGCTGATTTGCTGCTCAAGAAACATTCCTGATTATTATCACTGTTGAAAACAGTTGTGCTGCTTCATATTTTTAGGAATCGTTGATGAACAGCAAATATTATAAAAATAAAATAATTTTGTAACATTATAAATGTCTTTACTGTGACTTAATTTAAACCATTCTGAATAAACATTTATTTCTTCTACTCAAAAATAAAAAATCCTACTGAGCCCAAACTTTTGGTAGTATACATAAAGATACATGTTGTACAGCCCAAAGGTAAAACACAGACACGTGCATCTGCGTGTAAGAGAGGCTCTGGGTAGACAATGCTTTATCCCACGCGTATAACTACACACACCACAGATGTGTGGCAGCAATGTAAATGGGACATTTCTTTGTGTGTGTAACATGACCTCACCTCTGTCTGATTTGGTCCAGTTTCTCCGGATCGCTGATGAGCACCTGAACACCCAGCTTCATCTTGGTTTTCTGCAGGCTGAAGTCCAGACAGGCTATCTTGGCATTGGACACACGCTTCACCATTCCTAAACAATACAAACAACAGTTACAAACACGCATACGAACATACACTGTGCAATGTGAAAAACAAGCATGCGCATGGACAGACCTTGTGATCCGACAGTGCAGTTAAGTGCGTATCCGTTGACGAGGAAACTCTCTTTCTGGCTGCGTCCGTGAGCCTTCAGCACATTCACAGAGTTGATGGGATAGCGAGCAACACCTTTCCCATCAACAAACTTCACAGCCAGGGCAGCGTCCACCACCATATTAGCAAAAAAATCTGAATCACTGACAGAACGTCAAGGAACAACACTTTCACTTCAAATGATTAGCCAACGTCTGCAAAACTCTGTTAATGCAGTTTAAATCTCTGAAATTAAACACAGACTCTTTATGCAGTCTTATTGAATACTACAATCACTTAACTTTTTTATTTTGGATGTTGTGACATGATTTTAGACGCATTTAAATGCAAAATATTATACAGAAAATAATATATACTATAAAATACTTTTAATAATAAGCAGAATCTCTAATAAGCAGTAGATAAGCAGAATTTGTATATAGAGCCTGCACACACACACACACATATACATACATATATATATAAAATTAATACATTTTTAATAAAAATAATTATATTTTATATAAGGTTCCTAATATTATATACATTATATAGCTTTTGTGTATGTATGCATGTATTGTGTATAATATCATATATACACACAACACTGAGCAGCATTAAACCGCATCAAAGCAGAGGATACACTCCAATGATCTTAGAGGACATGGAAGTCTTGGCAGCATTGATGACAGACACTCTCTGCCAACATCATCAGAACTGCGGGGGGGGGGTGATGGTCAGGTTCTCATTGATGTATCTGACTGCCTCCCTGTGAATACCACAGCAAATTAGACCGTTTCATTTTAATGTCAATCATGCTTAAACACACCAGACTTCCTGGGGCACAGGAGATGACTTTACTTGCAGCCAGTCTGTATCCACTGATGATGAGGTGGGTGGATCTCTGTTTTGACGATCTCATCAGCACTCGTCAGCACTCAGCGCGATGATCGACCTTCACAACCGCACACACACGACACCACATCACACACACACATCACACACAACCACAACCACTAATATCCCACCCCACACCACACACACCACCACACCACACACCACACACACCCACACAACAGATGAGCGGTTCTCACTTTAACTGATATTCAATCAACACTGTCTATTGTACTGTCAGGATGTGGAAGCTGCAGAAAAAAACCTGCAAGTCCCGTAGTTTACGACAGGCGGTTTCTGTATCCTGTTAGCATAGCCACACATACTGATACTGTATGGATGGCACTATAACAGGAAATGTTTTTTAACAGAAACGTCTATCCAAAGCAGCAAATGTCTCACCACTGATGTTGTGCCATCTCCAACCTCCTTATCCTGCAGCTCTGCTAGCTCACAGAGGACCTTAGCCGCCGGGTGCTCCACCTCCAGCAGCTTCAGGATGGTGGCTCCATCATTGGTGATGGTCACGTCCTGAAACACAGATCCTAAGCATGAGAAAACAAACCCAATAGGAACATCTACACTGCATTATCTACAAACAATTCTAATGTCTCCTATTAGACACAACAGGGATAGTTCACCCAAAAATGAACATTCTGTCATTAATTACTCTCTCGTGTTGTTCCAAACCCGTAAGACCTCCGTTCATCTTCGGAACACAAATTAAGATATTTTTGATGAAATCCGAGAGCTCTCTGATTCTCCCATAGACCGCAAAGATCCTTACACGATCAATGCTCAGAAACGTAGCAAGGAGATCGGTAAAATAATCCATGTGACATCAGGGGTTCAACCGTAATATTACGAAGCTACGAGAATACTTTTTGTGCGCAAAAGAAAAACCACAAAAACTAACGACTTTATTCAACAATTAGTCTCCTCTGTGTCACACTATAGCGCCATTTTGGAGAGTATCAGCTGGACGTAAACAGCGTAAATTCCAAAATGGCGCTATAGTGTGACCGTTAGAATAATTGTTGATTAATTCATTATTTTTGTCTTCTTTTTTTTTGCACACAAAAGTATTCTCGTAGCTTCATAAAATTACGTGTTGAACCCCTGATGTCACATTGATTATTTTACCGATGTCCTTGCTACGTTTCTGAGCCTTGATCGTGTAAGGATCCTTGCGGTCTATGGGAGAATCAGAGAGATCTAAGATTTCATCAAAACATTTTCTTAATTTGTGTTCCAAAGATGAACGATGGTCTTACGGTTTTGGAACGACACGAGGGCAGTACTTCCTTACAGCTGTTTCATTTTTGGTTGAACTTAACCCTTTACGTTATACAAGACATAACCTCACGGGTTACTCTGACGCGTAGAAATGTCTGCACTTACGCCGATGTCGTCCCCGAGAACATCTTGTCCTGCCGACGGCCCCAGAGAGCGTCTTCACGATGTTAGCAATGGATCAGCGGGCCATGACTGCAAAGCAACAAATACAATGAATTTGAATGTTTCACTCTTTTCTGCTCGGCAAGATTTTGTATACCAAAGTTATCCGCACTGCAAGAACTGAAAGCAGAATATATTTTTTGCATTCCACCGCACTGCTTTTTAAACCATTCTCCATGTAGGCTAAACATGCACTACACTACACATGCACTACACATGCACTACACATGCACTACACATGCACTACACATGCACTACACATGCACTACACATGCACTACACATGCACTACACATGCACTACACATGCACTACACATGCACTACACATGCACTACACATGCACTACACATGCACTACACTACACATGCACTACACTACACTACACATCCACTACACTACACATGCACTACACTACACTACACATGCACTACACATGCACTACACTACACATGCACTACACATGCACTACACATGCACTACACTACACTACACATGCACTACACTACACTACACATGCACTACACTACACTACACTACACATGCACTACACTACACATGCACTACACTACACATGCACTACACATGCACTACACATGCACTACACATGCACTACACATGCACTACACATGCACTACACATGCACTACACATGCACTACACATGCACTACACTACACATGCACTACACTACACTACACATGCACTACACATGCACTACACTACACTACACATGCACTACACATGCACTACACTACACTACACATGCACTACACTACACATGCACTACACATGCACTACACATGCACTACACTACACTACACTACACATGCACTACACTACACCTGCACTACACTACACATGCACTACACTACACCTGCACTACACTACACATGCACTACACTACACCTGCACTACACTACACATGCACTACACTACACCTGCACTACACTACACATGCACTACACTACACCTGCACTACACTACACATGCACTACACTACACATGCACTACACTACACATGCACTACACATGCACTACACTACACATGCACTACACTACACATGCACTACACTACACATGCACTACACTACACATGCACTACACTACACATGCACTACACTACACTACACTACACGGATGGGTTTGACCATCGCACTCGCGTCTTTAACACTGTGGCCGGAGTCGCATACTATGGAAGCATATAGGTAGCGAACTTCAATTTAAAATGCAATATGCAAAATGGCATTGTATTTTTGTATTTAAATTTTCCATTACCAATACGTGCAAAGTTTGGTGCAAAAGTAAAATGAAAATTCAATTATATAATTTACATGTGCCATTTCCAACAGCAGTCTTAATATGTAGAACATGCGGGATTCATATTTAAAGCGACTTTTGCGGCTTAATATTTACAGACACTAGTCCATATCGTGATTTGGTTTAACTGTAATGACCTGCTTTTGAGTAATTCTTTCCAAATTCCGTGACATTCCGCATTAAACGGTGAATTGTGTTTTTCGACTGGATGAAGACACACCGCGTAATCTTCCCGCTTACCACGCGGCCCCTTGCCTGATGTGAAGACAGCACAGCTCACATCTCACCGCGTGTGGCCGAGCCGGTGTCATGCACACATGTCGGAGGGGTCTGCGCGAGGACATCTTCACGTTCTCGCGAGACACATCAGATCTCGCGAGATCTCGTGTCACACCCCTAACATATACATAGCTAGAAATAGTCAGATGTTAGATAGATAAATACAGTATTTTAACGCGTTTGCGTTCCACTGCTCTAGTTTTCTATGTAAAGACTCACTAGCTGGACGTGTTTGACAGTTAACACCGCGTCTTAAAAGCGTGCGGTCTAAATAAATTAAACTTCTTACCGTCGAACTAAACTAAACTAAACCTTTCTCTCCATTCCACTAACTTACCCTCCGTCTGACGATTTTCAGCGCGATGAACGAGTTATTTGTGAATGCTCCTGGCAGCTAACCCGTCGTGCATGTAGCATCACGCAGAAGCAGAAGTCCTCCGTTACCGTCACCGTGCTACACGAGCGTTTAACGTTACGCGCGCATTCATCAGACAGCTTTCTTCCGCGTGACTGTATCGTGGCGCACGCGAGGGTTTTTAGAAGAAGTATGTTGATGTAAAGCAAGGGTTACACCCGGTTCCTGTGAGCCGCACGTGCTGCTCGAGACCCCGGCCGCTCCTCCGCTCAAACACCGGCGCGTGCGGCGCGTGCGGCCCGGTCACCGCGCCTCATTGCGGGGAAGCACGAGCGCTTCCCGACTCACCGTTCTGAGTCCTCACGGACTCGCCGGTCGTCCTCTGGCCGAGCACGGTTAACGGACCCTCTGTCATGGACATGTTGGATGGAGAGAAGAATGGAGGCGCGCGCGGTGGCTTATGGGTAGCGTGGGCGCGGGAGGGGCGCGTGTGGAAGGTTCCAGATCGATCCGGAACAGCGCTTTTAGCTCTCACTCAAACACTCACACGAGCCACTAAACCGATCCAAAGACTCGACTCCGCTCGTGTGTGTGTGTGTAAAGCGCTCTAAACAACGCGCTAACCCACAGGCTGATAGAGCTATGAAAACTACAAGTCCCTGTGTGAATGCGGTACTTCCTTCGATGGTTTTCTCTGCGACTGCGGGACCTCTAGTGGTCTGGCGGCGCAGCGGCGGGTGTTCAAACCGGTCGAGCAAGCGCAACGGCTAAAGCTAACGCTTCCGGTCTCAGTAGCGGAAGGAGACCACAGCCGTTCTTTTGCTTTGAACGGCTGTCAATGGAGAGGCTTCGCTGAATAAACAGCGTTTTAGAGGAAACGGCTCGTCTTTAATGAATCCACAGCCTGTCTGCTAGTCTTCAACATGTCTCACGCTGGGCTTGAACTATGTTTTAGAGTTCGCCTCGAAACAAATGCAGTGTTATAAGAGAAGTCACTGACTTAGCTTCACCTAACTCCCGCAAAGTATAAAAGTAGAGTTAATGCAGCAGAACAATTAATATATTTAAATAAAAACCTTTATATGTTAAAAACGCCAGGCTTGATGTCATATGCATTAACATTTAGACATTCAGCAGACGCTTTCATCCAAAGCCACGTACCAACGAGGACAACGGGAACGATCTAAACAACAAGAGAGCAATGCTATACAAGTGCTATAACTAGCCTCAGTGAGCTTGACGCAGTACACCTAGCAAGGCTTTTTTTAAATTATGTAATAAATAAAAAGAAAACAGATAGAACAGAGCAAGCTAGTGTTAGAGGCCTTTTATGCATGTAATTTTTTCATGACCAAAATAACACATGCACAAAGAGTTCATTCAGTTGTCAGAGAGATGTTTCAGCACATTACAAGAACAGAGCAATAAAACGTTCACGGGTTTCAAATATGAATGATAATTCGATTCGGATCGATTAGAAAGGGGGATGGATTACGAAGACTTCTACAAAGGGAAGCCTTCTGGATTTGTCAGCTAAAAGCCACCATTTTTCCTGGTTTGAATGAGGAATTAGATTTAACTCCATATTTGTGAAATGATTATCAGTACGATCAGTATTATTATTGTCAAGATATATCATTTTTTATTTTTTTTGTACATGTGATGCTATTGGTCCCCCCTGTAATGAGTCCTTTGGTTTCTCCCATTTCTACTGAGCAACTGATTATATCTACACCTGTGACTGATTCTGCACTCGACACACTCTGAGGACGGCTGGATGGCCGGAATGCATCGGTGGGCAGTGTTCTAGTCATTTTGAATGTTTCTAGAGTGAGCCATGTTTGAATAAAGGCTTTTTAACATTTTGGAACTGGAAGAAGTGCCTTGGAGCCGTAGTTTCTATAGATTCATTATAATTAATTAAAAGGTCTATAATTAAAAGTCGCGCACGCTAACCACTCCCCCAACCTAGATGGGTTATGAGCAAGCGGCAACCTCTCTCGTGAAGCCAACACGGAAGTGACTCATACTGTAATTCATCGACTGGCCGGTTGCAAAATAGAGTCAGTCCCATAGACTCCCCATGTTAAAATGCCCAACTTTACAGCAGAAAAAAACATGTTTGCAGCCTGGTACAAAAAGTGGTTTTGGTCTATATAGCTAATTTTGCCCTTCATGACAACTGAGAGGGGGGTGAATTTTTTTTATAACTCATCCGTTTAAATTATGATAAGTCTTAAAGTTCTGTATAATTAAGGGCGTGGCCACTTGAGGTGGATCGCCGCTGCTGTCACCACCGTCGAGCTAGGTGGGCGTGGCTTCAGCAACCAGCTCCCGCCTCTTTGCCCATTTTTGATTATCCGGGAGTGACGCGCGGTGACGTGCTGCCAAGATGGCGACGGCCGGCTCCGCCCACTTTGAGCTTCAAAAGCGCTCTTCGGAAACCTACGGGTGACGTCACGGACACTACGTCCATGTTTTTATACAGTCTATGGTTGTGATGAGCACAATATTTACGTTATAATTCGTCAATTCGCGTATACTTGGAAGTGACCGCTAGGTGTCACCGTAGAGACGGGTGTCGAATTGTTTCGAAGCCTAGGCACATTTGCTTCTACTGTTTTAGTGTTTCATGCACCACTATCCTCGGAGGCAACCCAGCAGCATTTAAGTTTAACCTCTCACAGGCCAAGCCCAAAGAGCAGCTTCTTTTCAATGAAAGATCTCCCCAGGTTTGAATTAATTCTGCGTCCACACACGAGCCTCTACCGTCTCCTGACCTGCCTTCATTGGTGACAGACAGGTAACGATTGTGTTTGCACTAAACCTTGGAGCTGTTTATCACGGCTGTTAAATTTAATCCATTATTAAAACATTTAAATACAGCCAGCTACAGAGTGCACAGGCAGTAGCCCTGTATTAGCAGCAAGCTAGTTTGGCATTGGCGTAAAATAGCGTCGTGCAACGTCGGAAATGCTATCAAAATAAATATGTGCCCCCAGAATCCAATATACCCTTTCCAAAGTGACTACATATTCATATTCCTCGGCTGGGATCGTGTAGAGCCCTTTGAAGCTGCATTGAAACTGCAATTTGGACCTTCAACCCGTTGATCCCCATTGAAGTATTGACGACTGTGTCGATCATGTTGGCTCTGCCCAATATGTGAGTAAGTCTGACCTTCTGAAGGGGTATTGGCAGGTGCCTTTAACTGCCCGAGCAAAAGAGTTATCTGCATTCATTACCCCTGATGCCTTCCTTCAGTATACGGTAATGCCTTTTGGGGTCCAAAATGCCCCTGCTACTTTCCAACATTTGGTGAATCGTATATTGTATGGAATGTCTGGATGTGAGGTAGGGCTGGACAATAATTCAATATAAATATGTATCGCGATTTTTTTTTTCAATAATGGTGATATGATTTTTAAACACATTTCCGATATTTCGATATACATTACCAGTGTTTCCCATACATTGATTTATTTGTGGCGTTTGACTTCGTTGAATAAACATGAGCACTGCAGTTTTCAAAATCAAAACACGGCCGGGTGTTAGGAATGTAATCTCGAAGGGAACGACATGTCTTCAGAAAAGGTTTGATGGCATTTCATTTCGATTGATACGTACGTTCATAGCGAGCTGCTTATGATTACAGATCGTTACTGGAGAAAACCGCTAGTTTCATCACTCTAAAGCGCCGCTCGGTGGCAGACAATCATTTTTCATGTTAAATAAGCCCGTCTCCAGCACGTATTTTCGTAAACCTAAAAAAAAACTAGACGAAAGATTGGTCAAAAAACATTTTCGTAACCTGAAATTAAAATTAAAAATCTAAATAAATTGATGTCGGTTTAGGGAAATACCCGTAAATGGCGCATCATGCACGTGAGGTTATCTGACGGAGAGACGCAAAGCAGTTGAAAGCAGAGTCTGCACGGGTGCTGGTGGTATTGTTTGTTTTTTTTTTTTTTTTTTGTTTTTTTTTTGTTTTTTTTTTTTTTTTTTTTTTTTTTTTTTTTTGTTTTTTTTTTTTTTTTTCTTTTTTTTTTTTTTTTTTTTTTTTTTGTTACCCTGCATCCGCAGTAGATACACAACAGAACACGACAGTTATCGACAGCAGCCAGCACGAGTTAATCTGTAACGGGACCGAGCCGAACCGCACCCGCATTAAATAGGCTGCTGCATCAGTAAGGCAAAATTATTCATTTTCTCATGTGACACAAGCAATCAAACCAAAATAGGCATTTTAAGTTTTGCCTACATCTTGTGAACAATCTGCCAGGCTGTTTTGAACAAATCTGCATAAACATACTTAAATTTTCATAAATGAAAAGAACATATTTAGATAGGACTTTACTGTTAAGTGATGTTACTGTTGTCTCCCTTAAACTCTGTAGTGTATAGGCTATGCGGCCGTTAGTCCTTTACAGAAGCATTAAAAATAAATCTTAAAAATAAAATGATATAGGCCTAGGCTATAGAAAGCGAGCAACGAGTGCTCCCAAGCTGTCATTCACTTCAGCTGCAACGCTGCAAATCCAGTGTTGAGGCTCCGCCATTATTATTGAATTTCATTAGTCCCACTTATTTATGCACGTTTGTTGGCGGGAAAGTGAGCAAGACACTTCAGATCTGACAAATCAGATAGTTAAATAAGATGAAAGACATGGCTATAATATAAAGAAATTAGCTACATTTATTTTCAAATTAAAAATCACAACACACATTTATCATTCAGTCTAGAGCGTTTTACATATAATGTGAGCGCAACTTATGTAGATTTAAAAAGGCACGACTGCTTCATTTTGGTGTGTATTTGCATACTTTTACCATCTAATCAATCTCAACAAGTTTTAATTTGGTGTCGCTAGACGTTTGCATAAGGTTAAATTAGCCTAAGTCTTTCTCTGGCCTGCGCTCTGGAAGTGATCTGTAAACTTTAATTACTAAAACTAAAACAAACTAAACTATATAAAAACTAAATAAAAACGTTCACAAAATAAAAACTAAACTAAAACTAACAAAAATATTAATGAAACAAATAAAAACTTAACTGAATTTTATAGCAAATTTGAAAAAATTAAAATAAAACAAATGTAAAAATTCAAAACTATAATAACCTTGGTCAGGACAACATTCCAGTTTTTGTATGGTTAAATTTTCTGTTATTGTTCAATTTGTTTTTTTTCTGCAGCGATCGGGGAACTTTCCTACCTTTTCTGGCTGAAGTCACTGTTTCATCTATAAGAATAATCAGCCTACAACTACAGTCAAAAGTTTTGAACAGTAATGATTTAAGTGTTACTTTATTTTTTCTGCTCATCAAGTCTGCATTTATTTGATACAAAGTACAGCAAAAAACAGTAAATGTGAAAATTTTACTATTTTAAAATTGCTTCTATTTGAGCGATTTTCAAATGTAATTTATTCCTGTGATCAAAGCTGAATTTTCAGCATCATTACTCCAGTCTTCAGTGTCACATGATCTTCAGAAATCATTATAATATGCTGATTAGCTGATTATCATTATTTAAAACCGTTGAGTAAATTTTTTTTTTCAGGATTCTTTGATGAATAGAAAGATCCAAAGACCAGCATTTATCTAAAATAAAAAGCTTTTATACATTATACACTA
The DNA here is from genome assembly GCA_018155175.1 of Sinocyclocheilus anophthalmus. NCBI lineage: Eukaryota > Metazoa > Chordata > Actinopteri > Cypriniformes > Cyprinidae > Sinocyclocheilus > Sinocyclocheilus anophthalmus. The sequence continues at coordinate 346,525 of JADLZN010006711.1, read as the reverse complement.
CCATTCAAAAGCTCTTTTTAAAATGAATATTATAGAAATTAGAATGGATTAGCAAGGAGCTTAAAATTGATCAAAAGTGAGATAAAGGGCATTTATACTGTACAAAAGATTTCTATTAGATAAAGAGTGTTCATATCGATATCGGAATTATATCGTATCGACCGAAATTAAGAAATATATCGTGATATCAATTTTGGCCATATCGTCCAGCCCTACTGTGAGGCATACCTGTACAGTTCTTCCTGGTCTGAACATCTTAACCAAATAAAAGACTTATTTTTACGTCTAGCGGAGGCTAATTTGACCATCAACCTAGCTAAGTCTGAGTTTGGAAAAGCGACTGTTACATACTTGGGTAAAATCGTTGGAAACGGTCACGTATACCCCATTGGTGCTAACGTAGAAGCCATAGTTTTCCTATTCCTACCAACCGACGTGAGTTACGTAGATTTCTCGGAATGGTAGGTTATTATCGGAGTTTTTGCCAGCGTGGTTTCTCCTTTGACTGATTTATTGAGCCCGAAGGTTGTTTTTCAGTGGTCTGAGACATGTCAGCAAGCTTTCAAAAATTGTAAAGCTTTATTGGCAAATGCCCCTATTTTGAACGCTCCAAATCTCGAGAAGTCTTTTAGTCTTGAAATTGATGCTAGCGCTTGTTCTCGTGCAAGAAGATTCAAACGGAGTTGAACATCCTGTTAGTTATTTTTCAAAGAAGTTCAACCATCATCAACGGGTTTACTCCACTATTGAAAAGGAAGCCCTTACCCTTGTACTAGCGGTACAACATTTTGAGGTATATTTGGGTTCAATCGCTGCCCCAATTATAGTTCATACAGATCATAAACCTCTAGTTTTTCTAAATCGGATGAGGAATCGAAATCAACGACTTATGTGGTGGAGTCTTATTTTACAGCCGTTCCACCTGGAAATTAAGCATATACGAGGGATGGATAACATAATAGCTGACACTCTTTCTAGAATGTAACATGATATCACTGTTGCATGTTTTCTCTCCCTTTTCTTCTTTTTGCATTTCTAGGGCCCAGAGGTGCTGAGAGATGAGGTGGAGTGAGAGCTGCTTCATGGATCGAGGGACTATATCTTTGACCTTTTTGTATTGTTCCTTCATATGTTGCTTTTATGTTTTTCTCTCTCATTCTCTCTTTGATTCTTTGCAGAATCTTTTTGGGGAGGGAGGTGTTATGACCCCGTCTTTTCCTTCTTTAGCTGATGGTGGCAGGACAACATCAGAATGTGACTTCACTGTTAATTGAATAACTCATGGGTGGAGAGTATACATGTTTGGCTGAACTGTCCAACAGTACTTCCTCTGGGAGAACCCAGTTCTTCCGAGGAGTCACTTGCTCCCAACTTGTTTTCTTGTTGGTTACTATTTATCAACATTTCTTGCCCATTGGACTGATATTCTTTCTGTAACAGATCATTTTCTACCGAATAAATAATCTTGCAAGTCAAACAACTCGTTTAGTATGTGTGGACCTCTTTATGTGACGGTCGGGAACGAGCTGGCCGTGACAGTGAACATCATCTAAGTGTGACGATTCCATAATTTTGCCAGGGGTTGTATAAATGGTCAAAAAAGGTGCTGCCTATACAAAAAAAGCAAACACTTAAGATTTAAGAAAATACATATAAATATTTTCAAAATATATGCTGTATGTGTGTGTATTTATATATACATAATAAATATACGCAATACAAACATATTATGTAAACAAAAACTTATTTTGGATGCGACTAATCGCAATTAATCGTTTGACAACAGCACTAATATGTATATACAGTGGGTACGGAAAGTATTCAGACCCCCTTAAATTTTTCACTCTGTGTTATATTGCAGCCATTTACTAAAACCATTTAAGTTAATTTTTTTCCCTCATCAATGTACACACAGCACCCCACATTGACAAAAACACAGAATTGTTGACATTTTTGCAGATTTATTAAAAAAAAGAAAAACTGAAATATCACATGGTCTTAAGTATTCAGACCTTTTGCTGTGACACTCGTATATTTAACTCGGGTGCTGTCCATTTTTTTCTGATCATCCTTGAGATGGTTCTACAGCTTCATTTGAGTCGAGCTGTGTTTGATTATACTGTTTGGACTTGATTAGGAAAGCCACACACTGTCTATATAAGACCTTACAGCTCACAGTGCATGTCAGAGCAACTGCGAATATGGGTTCAAAGGAGACTGCCTGACGAGCTCAGAGACGAGAATTGGGCAAGGCACAGATCTGGCCAAGGTTACAAAAAATGTATTCTGCACTTAAGGTTCCTAAGAGCACTGTGGCCTCCATAATCCTTAAATGGAATACGTTTGGGATGACCAGAACCCTTCCCTAGAGCTGGCCGTCCGGCCCAACTGAGCTATCGGGGGAGAAGAGCCTTGGTGAGAGAGGAAAGAAGAACCCAAAGATCACTGTTGCTGAGCTCCAGAGATGCAGTCGGGAGAGGGGAGAAAGTTGTAGAAAGTCAACCAACACTGCAGCCCTCCACCAGTCAGGGCTTTATGGCAGAGTGGCCCGACGGAAGCCTCTACTCAGTGCAAGACACATGAAAGCCCAAATGGAGTTTGCTAAAAAACACCTGAAAAACTCCAAGATGGTGAGAAATAAGATTACCTGGTCTGATGAAACCAAGATAGAACTTTTTGGCCTTAATTCTAAGCGGTATGTGTGGAGAAAACAGGCACTGCTCATCACCTGTCAAATACAATCCCAACAGTGAAGCATGGTGGTGGCAACATAATGCTGTGGGGGTGTTTTTCAGCTGCAAAGACAGGACGACTGGTTGCAATCGAGGGAAAGATGAATGCGGCCAAGTACAGTGATATCCTGGACGAAAACCTTCTCCAGAGTGCTCAGGACCTCAGACTGGGCCGAAGGGTTACCTTCTCAACAAGACATGACCCTAAGCACACAGCTAAAATAACGAAGGAGTGGCTTCACAACACTGTGACTGTTCTTGAATGGCCCAGCAAGAGCCCCGACTTAAACCCAATTGAGCATCTCTGGAGAGACCTAAAAATGGCTGTCCACCAACGTTTACCATCCAACCTGACAGAGTTGGAGAGGATCTGCAAGGAGGAATGGCAGAGGATCCCCAAATCCAGGTGTGAAAAAAAACTTTGGCATCTTACCAAAAAGACTCAGGCTGTATTAGATCAAAAGGGTGCTTCTACTAAATACTATGTGATATTTCAGTTTTTCTTTTTTAATAAATCTGCAAAAATGTCAACAATTCTGTGTTTTTCTGTCAATATGGGGTGCTGTGTGTACATTAATGAGGAAAAAAATTTAACTTAAATGATTTTAGCAAATGGCAGCAATATAACAGAGAGTGAAAAAATTTAAGGGGGTCTGAATACTTTCCGTACCCACTGTATATATAAATGTTTTTTCTCAAGAAGAGAAGAATTAGATTCTAGATTTTAGATTCTAGTTCTTAATAAACTTTTCTTTTGGAATCTTCATTTTCAAGGCCCTACATCATTCAGTCATATTCAAATATATGAATAGGCTACTTCTTGAGTTACAGACATGCAAACTTTGGAAAAATAATATTTATGGCACTCACACAGGTATATTCTATGCAATTGTTTTGATAGAGGGTACCAAGATACACATCTAGCTTTAACATTATTTGCTCTTCAGACCTTCCTCTTAAAACAAAAAAAAGTATCATGTGTATGCAAAATGGCCCACATTTGGTTTTTGATCACAGAAAATGTGTACAGTTTACTGCAGGAGCCATTTTTAGATCCCAATATCTCTGGAACCAAACCAGGGCCTTAAAAATAAAGATGCCAAAAGGAAAGTTTTGTTAAGACCCAAAATCTAAACGGTATCTTTAATACTTTTTGAGCTACAGGCATGCAAACTTTGGAGAAAAAAAAAACTTGAAAAATGCTTTCCCCCAATTTTCAACGGTCACCATTGGAATTTAATGCAATTAAGACTGCTAAAGTAAACATATTTTACTAATAGAGCTACCAATCTCGGTTTAAAACAACATAATGTTGCTGCAATCTTTCCAAAGCTATTTTTACCCTCCTGTTATGTTCTCCAAAAAATCAGAACAAAATTGCCATTTGACCCCCCTCTAACAGGTAATCGTAGATACTATGTTAATCATAAAATATGTGACGTAATATTTTGGCTTTCATCACTATACAGGGTTTATCTTTGTTCAGAAAAAAATATTGACAAAATCACAAATTTGAGCTGGAGACTTCTGGTTGACACCAAAGGTTAATTTGCTTGTTAAAAAATGACTGAAGAAAAAATTATATAAACAAACACTTCATTTTGTGATGGCAAAACTAAAGGCAAAAGCAGTTTTGTTTTTTAATTGAATGTTTATTTGTTGCCTACATTACATATTCGACCAGTTACAACTAGGCAGTTATAAAAAAAAAATTGAAACAAAAAAATGGCAAAAACTTAAATTAAGATCACAAAAATAGATGAATGGCAACATTCATGAAAATGTACATCTTTACAAACAGAATGTTTAAAAGGAGGGAAAGTGCAAAAGTAACAAATTCCAATGGATAACAGTCCCCACCAGTGAAACAGAAAACAAAATGTACAACTAAATAAAAACGAAAGAAAAACTATATGAACATACTTCATTCAAAGCTTCCATCAGATTATTTACAATGGAACTTAATAGATCATGATTTTAGGAGATGTCTTCTTTCAATGTAACATTTTGATAACAATGCGCATAAAAGCAGAGACACTGGAATATTCACAGCACATTTGAAACTTTTTTTTTTTTAATCATACCAGATGAACCACCATTCAAAACATAATAATTACAGTTTCTTCAAATCGAAACAGAGATCTGGAAATTGGGGGAAGTAAATAACATTTTCCCAGAAGTAAATAAATAAGAACAATAAACTGAAATGTGCTGTGAAAATCACTAATAAAAATCGCTAAATCTTTGGGATGACAGACAGTGTGTGAGCCAAACAGTGCGTAGTTTAAAGGCAGAGACAGTGTGGGGACAGCCAATGATGAATATTTTAGACACTAAACAACTGATCAGACAACACAGTATTAAACTCCATTTTACATCCAATTACAGTACATTTGTGACACCTCAAATGTCTTAACCTCCATCATGGTCCCTGAACACAATCAGATTAACCTAAAATTAACACACTATAAATTATATCATCCTGTCTTTTTAACCAATTACATTTACAAGTGGTGTTCCTGAAATGATGCTAGCAAAAATTTAATCTAAAAGCAGTATAAGTAATTTTATGCCATAATTACTGACAATATGCTTATGTCTGAGGCATGGTTGATTGTAACTAGGATTTTAGCAAAACCAGATCATATTTTTAAATATACTTATTACTTTCCAGACTGATAAACCTATATCTATACCTAATGTACAGCATAGTAAAATATATATGGATTCTATGTATTCTTGGCCTTGGAAAAATGTGGCATGCAAATATTACAAATTGCACACTGAATGGTCACTGGCTGATGTTAGCGTAGTTACCTGTAGATGCAGTCACCTACACAACCAAATTTACCAACTTCTACACAATTAAAAGGAACATTTAATTATTGGCTTAAGGAACTGTTGATTATGGCAGATAATTGAATTAACATCACCATTCATGTGCACCTTATGTGGCTTATCTTAAAGCTTGGCAACATTTATATACATGTACTAGAATATTATAACCAGTAGTTTGAGAATATTGTAACAGCTTTAGAGAGAAATAAGTTTAACTAGTGCCTGCCATTCAAGCCCATGTAGCCAATGTGTTTCTTTCATTTTCTTAAAACATGTTCTGACATGTACATGACTTTTCATGTGATATAATTATTGGCTCTTCATATTAAGAAAAAGAGAGATAAGATAAATCATTTGAAAGATGTTGTGTGAAGTGTTCTGCTTGGCTATATAACCACCGCGTTTAACTGAATTCAATTGTAGAGATGAGCAGAGTAATGCTGAATCCATAATTTACAAATCGTATGTTGTTGAGTGCATTAAGCTCTGTAAAGTACAATGAATTAGAGTTAAAATGTAGTATGTCTTGTGCTTTGTGTTGTGTCTTTAAGTTGTGTAACATTTTCCATGTGGATGTTTACGTTTGTTGTGTCTTCTTTCTTCCTGTGTGCTGAGTATGTGGCATGTTGTCCATCTTTGCTGCTTCCTATGCAAAACTGCTTGAGCTGAGACACTGGAACTTTTCCCTCAGTGACTGGACAATAGTGGGCTGATTCACACCTTGCTGGCTGCAATCCGGATCATTCCACAAGTATCCCTGCAGAGCCATCTCAGGGTTAGTGGAAACCTGCTGTCCTTTTACGAGGGTTTGCATGCTGCCTTGAGGCGGGTTGCAGTACTTTACTGCAGTTCCAGGCAGATTGTGCGGCTGAGCAGTTTCCTGCTTCTGGTCCTCACCCTCATCTTCAGAGCGGATCTCTACATAGTCGTCATCATCATCTCCAGTGTCTTTAAAGTTGGCCAGATAATTCTCAGTGGCACTTTGCGCGTTCAGTGGCACCTTTTTGTTGAGCACAAGTATTTGCTGTGAGTCCCTCAGTGTGATATCACATGGCACTGAGAGGTCTGAAGTCCCTTGGATGGGGCAATCTGGAAGGCTGTGCTGCCGTGACATGTGTGTCCTTGATTCGATTGGGTTCACCTCCCACACCTGATTACTTGGATCCCTGCCATTCTCTATTCCGGTCTGGTCTATCAGTGAAGATGAGGACTGACAGCGATTATGGGGTGACACCTTGGCATTGCGTGGTCCAATTGAAGAGTAAATGTGATCAGAGTCATCTTTAATTGGTGTCACACAAGCACTCCAACGCTGATTGGGTGGAGTACTCGGAGTAGGAGGGAGGTTCTTCAAAGCAGGAGTAGAACTTGCGGGTGCCAGTCCTCTCTGTGGGGTTGAAGTGCATACTGTTTTTTCTGCTGGCCAAGACACAAAATCAGCAAGTTCTCCATTACTGTATGTGCAGCTCAACCAGTCAGACTCTTGGGTAGAGCTCTCAGATAGGGAAGGGGAGGATGTGGTGCTGGGGAAAAGTGGATGGTGGCCGGCAATACTGATAGAGGACTTCAGCATTGGCGTAGTGGATGGAGAACCTTTAAAAACCACCTGTTCATACAGATGAGAGTACTCTGCTATTCTTGCACCTAAGCAGAAGGAAGACAGAGGCATTCATAAACCAATATATCATATGTTTAATCTTTATGAATAACACATTGTAGAACAAAGAAAATAATAACATTTGCCACACAAGTATGTCTTACCTATTGCAGTGCCACCTTGTTTCTTCTCCTCCAGTATGGCTGCCAGGTCTTTCTGTTTGCCTAGCCTTAGCTTAGCACAACTGGATTCATGGTCCATGCTTTTCATTTTCAGTAACTGGTTGGTCTTTTTGATCTTCTGACTGTACTGTCTAGCCATGAGGAACACTCTGTTCTTGCCCTTCTCCCCAAGCTCAAGAAACTGGTCCCCAGCTTCCACGCTCAGCAGCATACTAGAGGAGCCAGAGTCCATGCTACTAAACAGGGTCTGAAGCTCTGAGTCCTTTGGTGAAGGGATATCCTCATCATCCATCCTGAAGCTTCCACTGCTTAATCTTGCAAGTTTCTTGCGGATGCTCTTGACTGTACCAGGTTGAGGCTCAGGGGTAGGAGGGAGTGGAAGGGAAGGTGCTGCAGGAGAAGAGGCTTCGTCTTTCTCATCTAACCTAGATTCTACAATTTCGGGAATGTTGAGGATAGGGATCTGGGGAGCTGGAGAGGGGTTAGAGGCTGGTGGGTTGGGTGACCCAGATGCAGCACAAACAGGGACCGTTTTTAAGGGTAATTTACATGGAGAATCATTTGTCTTATGTGCAGAATTGGCTTTCTTACTTGGAGATTCTTGTGCTTTGCATTGGGAATCACTAGCTCTTTGTTGCAGCCTGTTCCCTTTACTTGGGGAGTTATGTGTTTTTCGTGGAGAGTCTTGTGCTTTGCGTGGGGTATCATGTACTTTTTTGGGAGATGCAGTGTCCGTTCCACTTACAGGAAATGCAGCTGGAAGTCTATCTGGCTTCTTTTCATTGTTCCGGATGTAGTTTTCCAAATCGGTCCAGATCTCTTCCACTTGCTCTAATGAATGATCAGCTGTGGAAAGCTGAGATGCTTCAGTGTCGGAAATTGCAGCAGAGGAAATGGGAGGCTGTTCAACCTCTGTCTTATTTGTAGGACAGAGCTTTTCCTCAGATGCAAACCCTCCTAAAATCTGGCTAGCCATGATGTCTACTTCAGATGTCTTCAAACTCTCTGGTTTTCCCTGATCCATCACAACTGCGAGGACTGGGGGCTCCTGGAAGACAATGGTATCATAGACATTCTCCTCATCCTCAACAATTTGCAGTTCACTCGTCTCAAGTTGCTCTCCGCCTTGACCAGAAGACCTATTGCTCTCACATGAACTCTCGGTTTCAGTTGGAGTTATTATAACTTGTGGTGCTATCCTAGATTTGACCTCCGATTCCTCAGAGTCTCCATGGTTAACTTGATCCTTGCGGATAAGCCCCATGGCCTGAAGCTCCTCGTAACTAATGTTGTCATAAACATTCTCTATATCATCAATTGTTAACTGCTCGGCAGAAGATGACCCTGAGATTTCATTGCTTGAAGACTCAGTCTGGTTGGTGGTCTCTTCTTCTTGTAGGGCTCGCTTGGTAGGGCTTTGTTGCTCACTTTGGTTTTCTCCAACACTGATGGCCCTACGAAGTATTCTGCTCCTGCTTGTGGGGAGGTCTAGCCGTGATGGTCTAGTTTGTTCAACATGCCAGCTACAGGGTCTTTCTGGATGGTCAGCAGTCTCATGGTCACTCTCGGCATCATGACTGCTCATATCATTCTCCGTTGGCTGGAACATCTGATAGATGTCTTCATCGTCATCAATTTGAAAACTCTTTTGACGAGTTGGAAACATAGCCCTCCGGACTCGGTGGTCTGTCCATATGTTGCGGAAGGAAGGTTCCTCTCCAGTTCCCAGCATGCGAGAGTAGCGTTCATCTCTGTCTCCTTCTGGAGGTGCGGTAACCCGTAGGATAGGGGGCGTGATAACCTTATTTTGCAGGGACTCTTTAGCAGTCTGAATGGAAAAAATGAATAACCACTTTTACCATACATAAGATTAGGGCTGCAGGAACTACAAAATAATTATTGGTGTCAACTGTGTCCTAGCCACTTTATGTATCACACTCCTTACCTGGAGGTCTGCATGAGTAAGGTTGTGGTTTCTCCACTGGTCAATGCTGTCCACCGACACTTGCTGGTTCAGTCTTTTCCGGCTGCCCTTCCCGGGTACTCTCAGCTTGCCCCCAGAACTCTGATCATGCAAAAGTTGTCTTTTTGAATGTTATTCATAATCAATTAAAATGAAATATAAACCAGAACCTTACATTTGAAAATGAGAGAGGTGCATTTTCTTACAAAAATTGCAAGCACAAAACTAAGCTGTTGTGAGGGCATTGCTATACAGATTTTCCGGGTGTTTTTTAGATACATCTTTGGTATGCCTATGTTCCCTTGTTCTTTTAGTTTTGGTCTTCAGAATGTTAGCATCTCTGATCTTAAACCCTTTACTAACTACCATGTCCTTGTTAGCTACTTTAACATACCCTTTAAGTAATCATTAATAGGATTAAAATAAAACATCAAATGTCAATTCAGACTCACCAAACCAGTATCGTCCTCATCATCAGCATCCTGTGGATGTGGCTCGTCGTCAACATCACTGTGGTCACCAGGGTCCAGAGATTCCTGTGATTCGCTGACAAGGCTACGGGATCGGCCAATAGTACCCAAATGGGCAACAGGTGACAGCAGAGTGACTCCCAAACTAGAACGCTGTGAGGAGCAAATATATTTTTTATTTACTTTTTAAAGATTTTTCATCAGATTTGTATAATGGATTAATGCTTGCATGCTATGGGTGGTGTTCTTTACCTTCGGAATATCTGGACTGGATACTACATCAACAATAAGGAAGAGAGAAAGAAAAAAATGCCACAATGTTTAAAAGATGAATATTATTTTAGCATATGTTTTTTCATATGAATGCTGCTTACTTATATGTTTGGAGTTTTTCAATAACTTGGATAAGGGCTCTGATGAAACAACAAGACAGAGGGAGAGACAAAAATAATTAGTAAACATGATCAGTGAAAATGTGTTTGTTTGTTCTATTTGCTATGAGTCTCACCTGTCTTCCTGCGTACTCTCCGGGGTGAAGGACCCTCTTTAGTGTTCACTCTCTTGTCATCAGAGTTGTAGTTAAAACTTGGGTGGTCTGAAAAATTAAGAATAGTGTCTGAAATATAGTCTTCGTAAACACACAGAAAGTGCTAAATATATTGCTGTGTAGCTTTCAGTTTGAGGTTAAGATAATGCTTACTTGCAGTATCCATCTCCAGAATGGCCTGCTTAGCCTGCAGAGACAGAAATTTAACTTTTAGTACTTATTTGTGTTTACTATAATAGTATTCATTTTGAACTAACAGAATTTATACTATTTTAATAAAAAGAATATTGTATTTTTATCCAGTATTTTTTTTAGATTAAATTAGACATGATAATTAATGACATTAAACTATAAGATAAAATGGGGTTAGTTATTGTATTGCAGTAATAATGAAAAAAAATGTCAATGCAAAAAAAAGGGAAAAAGCCTTCATTTTTTTTAATGTTAATGGATTTTTAAATTGAGGCAAAATATGATTCAGACCAATTTACATATGATTTACCTTATTAAGGTAAATTAAATGCACATAGAAGAAAAACTTAAAGCGCTTGAAATTAATCAAACCATTTAAATGATCTTTTTCTGTGAAAAATGTAATTTTGACTAAATGGCCTCTGGGTGGCACTATGTCTTCTCTTCTGTAAGTACAGACATTTTTGCTCCACCTTTGAAGTTCTTTTATTCTCTCTTGAGTGAACTACTTTATCATGACACAGTTGAGTGTGAATAGCCAGATTCAGCCACAGCTCCCTAATAACAGAGTGCATTGTACAGAAGCAGAGCAATGTGCGTATGTGCACGTTCTAACCTTGGCTGGTATTTTGGCAGGATGGTTTTCAAGGATCAGCCGTTTTAGATGCAGGACCCACATTTTCTTGTCCTGTTGAGACTTCGCCTAAAAGTGGATTAGAGACATATCAGCACAATCTGCACGTTTAAGATCATTTACCGACACACCTTTGAAACTACCATGACCGAGTCATCCCACTATTAAAGAACATCAACACCAGTCGTCAAAATCAAAACAAACACTTTTGTCAACTGGGTGAACGTTAGCAAAATCAGTAACTAACACATACAGAAGTGGTTGACTGGAACCGCTACTCAGCAGTGACGCACTTATACATGGTTCATTTCAGAGACAGCAAAACCCAACATCCTGCTGTGAGGATTCATTTTTCAGGCTAAATCTCTACATTTTTTATTACTGTAATGCTGTGAAAAAAATATCAATAGAGGGACAGATTGATGGTTGGATAGATGGATGGATGTACTAACCCCTAAGAGGTTATGAAGTCATGGAGTACATATGACCAGGCATGTATTAGCAGCTGAGATAACGGTGAGCCATTCAATAATAAGGAGGCGAGGTGATTTACAAGCGTTCAGTCAATTCAGGCCTCTGTAGCACATACTGCATCATATGTATGACTACTCGGCTGAGGTCCAACATAAAGGTCAGATGTACCAGCACTGGCTTTAGGCGAGACTCGTACCATCACTCGCACACACAGTTTTGTGTGCGTATATTCATACATGCTGAAGCCTGTAGGTAACGGGGTGTGGTTTTACTAGGGTAAAGTTCAAGGCGATTGACTGTCCATCAGAAGCCTGGCCTCAGGCTGGACATTCCACTGTGTGTTTAACACAACCTGCTGATCTTTGGTTACATGCTGTTTGTGTGCGTGTGTGAGAAAGCTTGAAATATTACCTGCACAGTGTGTTGAAGTTTGGGGTTCTTGTAGTGAAACACGGTGAAGCTTAGGGGCTCTTTAGGAATGACTTCTACCAACATTAAATTACAGCACTGGAAAAATTTAGAGAAACAGATTATAGATTAAAGAGATCACTGTCATTTATAGTTCCAAACATTTTATTGAGCAATAACAATTTATGCACATTTCACTTACACACTGTCAGAAATATGTGTAAAATAGTATGCTTAGGGCTACAACAACTTGCCACCGAGGCAGTACACCTTTGTGACTTGCTTTACCCCTAAAGCTTGCATACTAGTACCTTTAAGTAGTAATAGTATGTACCCTTAAGATAGTAATGTGTGCCCTTATGGTACTATTATGAAGACTTCCGGGGTAAATAAGGTACAGAGGTTTCCGTTTGAGGGTCCAGTTTTTCCAAAAGGTTTATTTTTTTTTCTTAAAGTGCACACTGCTGCAAATGCTTAACAAAAGCAAGTTATTTTTCGAGCTGCACAAAACTGGTAAAATAGGTTGTTTTCACAATTGGATTAACTGCTCGATCAGAATCAGAGTTTAATTCCACCTCCCCCGCAGGTCTATTTTCACACTGTACTATTAGGGTTCAAACCACGGTATATTTGCATCTTTATTGTGAGTACTATCCAAAGCTGTTTACTACAGTAGCTGCATAATGACTCATTTGTGCCTTTGGATTTTCCACTAAATTTTCCACGCATAGACCGTCGCTTGTGTTTGCCATGGCTACATAGCAAGAGATGTGAAGAATGCTAGCTGCTCCCCGAATGGCATACTCCGGAAACAAGTGTCAATGAGAAATGCATTATGACCAGCTGGTGAGGACAAGGGTGACTTGGTAGACCACTTTGGAAAAGTCTAACTACCAGCAAAAATGAAAGCTACCATGTCCGAAACACCAGCTTGACCACCTTGACCTGATTGTCCAGAATGGGAAACTAGTAGGTATATGGACTCTCACCAGGATATGGGCTTTGTAGGTGTAAGTCTCCTCGCGTTTCTTGGTGATCAGCAGAAGTTTGTCGAACAGGAACAGTGTTCTTTCATTTTTCGCTCTCTGGATACGGAATGTTCCCTCAAGAACCAGCTCGCCGTAGCCAATCAGATCAGGCCCCTTCCAGTTAGTCAGCAAACTCTGAATCTCCTGAAAGAGAGAAGGTGAGAGCAGAAGAGGAGGAGCGTCACTCTTCACGTACATCAGGTAACTTAGCCGAAGGGCAAGTTGGGAATGACGTTTATGTCTGATGAGTCTCAAACATAATGTTCTACTATCTGTTACCACACACCCATCCATAAAAAAGCATGCACCCTGTAGCCAAAATCAAATTAAAGTAGTTGGTAGTGGATTTTACTTGGTCCAGGATGGTCATTTCCTTTCAAGGACCAATTCTCAATGTTTGATCGACTGAACTACTGGCTGGTGGCCTTGTGTGGTGCTGTCATAGTAGACCAGGGGTGTCCAATCATGCTCCAGGAAGGCTCCTTTCCTGCAGTATTTAGTTCCAACTTGCTCCAACACATTTACCTGGAAGTTTAGGAATCCTGAAGACCCTGATTAGCTGGTTTAGGTGTTTAACTCTACAGGAACATTGTCCTTCAGGAGGAGAATTGGACACCCCTGTTGAAGACCATCTACAGCAAAAAACGGCTACTATTTTCTAAACAACTGTATGACTCCCCTTTTTCTAAGCCTAAATAGATGGTAGAAGCAATTGGCAAATCTATGATTTACCTAGGCTTACAGTTCTTTGGAGAAAGTAGCCCAGGTCAGTTTAGCTTCATGTATTCTTGTGAAGTAACTGATATACTACTCTATATGGTGCATAGTGTGTATATGAGTGTGTGTGTGTGTGTAGGATACACAAACCTGCAGTCTAACTGCATGCTCGTGTTTTCTCTTCATGTCATTGATGTGCCAGGCAACCCTCTGCATGGTGTCAATGGCCTCCTGGATTACATCATACATCTCTGAATCCTTCTCCAGATGAGTGGCGATCTCCTGCAAAACACCAGTACATCTGTGATCTCAGATCACTGCCACAATCATCTGTGTATGTGTGTGTGTGTGTGGGTGTGTGTGTGTGTGTGGGCAGTCTTTGTGTACAAGTGTACTATGTCTAGGGTCTGTGTGTGTTTAGGAAGGTCATTATGGGTGTTTGTGTACTTACATGCAGTAGTAGATGATACTTTAGGATCCTCTGGACAGGTTTAAGCAGGTAGGAGCCGAGAGGAAGGGAGTGTTTAAGACTTTCCTGGCGCTCTCGTAGAAACTTTGCCACTGTTTTGTTCCGCATGCACTCTGTTAAGACAGCAACGGACCTGCAGATGAATACAAACACGTGTTATCAATAACATTTTTTATTTTATATCCACTCAAACTTTGGCAGATATGCACAATATAAACATGTCAGTGACATATTATTGATTTGGCGTCTCTCTTTGAATAATTTGTTCAGGCTGTTAGAAGCTAAAAATTCCTTATACCAATGGCCAAAAACTCAAAAAAAAGTAAAAAAAAAAAAAGTACTTAAGTGCACTTATAAATATCTCAATGTCATTACATTAGATACAACATATCAAAATGTCATCTGCATGTTCTCAGAACTAACTCCACTTTTGTTCATTGTTGCTAAGCAGCTTTTAATCAGCTGGTGTTTTGGTGATTTTTTATTTCAGTGGATTGGATGAATGAAGTCAGTCATGAACGCCCCCCAACCATCACCGCACCCACCAGTTAGAGTGCTGTTTGTGGTTAAAAATAGTTTTTTTTTGTTTTTTCCCCTCTTAGGATCTTGGTTTGTGTATACTGAAAAAAAAAAAAAAAGCCCGGCTCAACACCGGGCGACTTCTTCTTTGGCCACCAGAACGGATTACGCGATCGATTTGGTCCGTTTTCCGTCTCGAGACCAAATTTTTTGAAATCTAGATATTAAAGATAAAAACAAAAAAAATCCTTTTATATTAAAAAGATTCCTATAGTCCTAGGCTAAAATCTGTAGTCTTTGAAGTCTGTCCTCTCTTTTAAAGACTTGGAGAAAGTTCTGCATGCCTTTGTTTCATCGCATTTGGATTATTGTCATGCTTTATATTTGGGTGTAAATGTTTTGTTTGAAAAAGTAAAGTCGTGGTAAGTCCGGCGGACACCTCTCTCTCTCTCTTATCTCTCGCCCTCAACCCTGCTGCCACCAATATTCTGCTGACACCCTTAGTCTACATCCCTATTGAAATCCCAATTAATCCAAATACATACTATAACAACTACCTTACTAACTATCTAATATCGCACACAACTTATGAGAAGGTTAGTTTAGGTTTTATTGAGGCAAAAAGGGGCAAAAATCATTTAATTAATGGTTTGTTAATGGCAAGAATTGGACCTTAAAATAAAGTGCTGTGCAACAATTGGTCATCCCTAAAAAATGATAAATGTACACTGTTTTTTAAAACCTCGCTGGTCTTTTGGGGTTCATGGAAGAGAAAGAAAAATAACTTTATACAAGTTTGGAACAACATGTGGGTGACTAATTGATGACAGAATGTTCATTTTTGGGTGATCAAGTGTCCAAACATTTTTTTGGGCTAATGTACAGTACATTACTGCATAGATAAACAAACAAACACACACAGACATGCACACACACACACAACAAAGATGTATATGCACGGTTGAGAGAGTAAGGTCGGGCCCTTCTGTTAAAACACAGATTTTACAGTTTATTGGATCTGCTGCCACGCCTCACAAAGCACTGGGACAGATAGACGTGTGTGTGCGCGCATTCCAGCGTCCTGCGCACAGACTTCACATTGTCCCATTGGGAAATATGACCCGAGTATCACTGAGATACAGCTATTGCGTTCAGGAGTGTTACTGTATGTGTATGTGAGTGTGCCATATGACCTTGGATGGGGTCAACAGCTGTGTGAGGGTGTGGAGAGAGGGTCTCCGTGGCCCAGACAAGAATCCGTTCATACTCACACCATTCAGCATCTGATGAAACTACTACTGAGTCATGTCACTTTTCATTTCTCCCAGCATCAGAAGTAGGACCCGTGACAGCACGTGCTGCACCAGTGTGTGTGAATGATAATAAAGAAAAGAAACCATGGGTGTGGGTGGCATTTTGCAAGGGAAAGGTGTTGTATGTCAAAGCTTTGTCAGATTTCAGGCTTATGAATAGATTTAAATCCCTGCACGTATACATGCACCCAAAGGCAAATATATTTGACACATATTCACAATAATCTGCGATAACCTTTATTCAAGACCTCAACACTGTTCAGTCACTAAAACACTGACTTAATATTTCTTTTCATCTCTGATGCTCACCTGTACACACGCTCAAAACAAATGTTTGTGAAGTTGGCCCAATGTAGCTTGCTAACCAAGCAAAGCTAAGCTATTTCAAAGAAACTGAACAGCATCAGCGTGTTTATATTAGTATGGAATAAAACACTAATCTTAGTGTTTGGCTAGTTTTGCAGTCCCGAGGTTTTGACTAGTCTGGTCCACTCGGACCACAGCAGTGTCAGTCTACTAAAGAAATGAAAAAAGTGCAATATGTAGATTTCGTAACCATAAATTGTATGTGTTTAAAAATGATCTTTTTCACAGATGTAAGTGGAATATACAGTTCTGCTGATGGATGTCTAGTGTACTTGCTAAATCGCTGGTTAGCAATGCTTTTGGGAAACGCACCCCTGGTCAAGAGATCTCAACATGTTGGTCATTTTGAAAAGGTTTGTTAATGTTCTATTCATTTCTTTAGGGGTAAGATGTTCTTAAAGTGCAAACGGTTACTTTTTACTGCATTTTTACATGCAATAAACAAAGGGGCAGATTGTCCATGTGATAGAGAGAGAGTCAGACAGTCAGACAGGGGGTTTCCCTCGGGCAGGGGGATATAGGAACAGACTCCCAGACTCCAATGGTGTTATACACATGCACACACACAACATATAATATGAGCACACACTCTCACAAATCTCACATTCCACACACACACACACACACACACACACACACACACACACACACAACAGGCATCTGAGACGGCCGTCGCTCGTGAAGTCTTATAAAGCTCTATATTGAGAGACAGATGGTGACATACAAACCACAGGAAGTAACACTGCGACCACAAACCACAGGAAGTATTTCTTACCTTGGATAATTTGTGCAGTACTGCGTGTAGATGTGGAAGTCTTCACTCTGAAAAACAATCAGGAAATTAGGGTCAGTTACTCAAAGTAAGATGTGTGTTTGTGTGGGGGTCAGCCAGAGGTCCCCACGAGGAAAATAACTAGATTAACATATTAAATTATATAATGAAAAGGTTTGTGTGAGGGCAAAGAACACCTGTGCAGCTGTCCAAGTTACATGCCTAATTTTAATACTTATAAAAACTCACTATTTACTCACCCTCATGTTGTTATAAACCTATAAGATACATATATAGAACTCGTCAAACATGGTAAACAGAAGTTCAATTATATGTTCTTGATACACAAGAACCAATAAGGCTTATTGTTGCATGCCAGTGCAAGATCCAGTGAGCGTGGATCTTGTGTATCAAGCAAGTACAGTTGAGCTTTTATTTACCAAATTTGATGTGCTCTATGTATGCACACTGATCAATATTTATATGTGAATAAAAGGCTAAATTAAATCTGTTCATCATTTAAAGTGATGGTGTCTCTTCAGAAGAAATGGATTAAAAATGCTTGATTCACATGAATTCGTTTTTAAATGAGTTTAGTTGAGTATGATTCGAGTTTTGGTGAAATGGACTTCCAGTGAAGGGAAATAAATGAAAGTGCACATAAAACAAAACAAACAATATAAAGTCATATAACCGGTTAATACAAGTGTATACGTTTAAGTTTCAGTAGAAATGACATTAAATTATGTTTTAAGTCACCATAAATGCTTGGCAGTATTTGAAACACAATTTATATATCTAAAGACAATCGAAGTAATCAGGAAATTACATATAAAGATGTACTTAAGTCTTACTTAAGTGGTTAAAAAAGCTAATTGCATTTAATATAAATTTCAACTATAATACATTTTCATTTATTTGCAATTAACATGCAATTAAGTGTCCGGAAATCATTACATTCAGTTTGCACGTAAGTATATATATTTTTTAAGTATTTTATTTCTGTAATTACTGATTTTAAATGTATGCGAAAGTGTACACATTTAGATAGCCAGGTCAGGGTGCATATGGCTGTTTTGGCACATAAAGCATCAGACTTGCTCTGAAAGGTCACATCAGGATGGTGCATTACAGCCTCACACACACACACACGCACGCGTACACACACGCACGCACACACACAGACACACACAAAACACACACAACACACACACACACAAACACACACACACCACCACACAAACACACACACACAGACCGTGATTGCTGTGACTTAATAAGAGTAGCCGATGTGGGGTTACAGGATGTAGTGTGCTCTGATTAACATCTCTCTGCTCTCCTCTTCAATCTGAAGTCTTTGCTCTCTAATTCCGCCTATATGAACATCAAAGATGCTGGAAAGTACAGAGAGGTCTGAGTATCAAAAAGAGCCAATATTATCCTCTTCCTCTAATATCCACCTCTCTGTGCCACCCCCGCCGGTTTCACACACACACCACCACCACCACAAACACAACACACACACACACACACACACACACACAGCACACATCCAACACACACAGCACAGGTAGGTTTATGTATAAAGGTGTCCTTGCATAAATGCAGTGACCAAAACGCACACACAAACTCACTGAGTGGTAGGTTCTCCATGGGAAAACGTATAAATTAAAGAGCAGCATACTCTCCTGTTTTTAAAAGTCCGGAACCACAACCAGATGTGTGCTTAGTGTCTGATTATGCTGAAGTTGTCTTCAAGTCTACAAATGAACATGTGAGCAGTTTTCACATGTACTCCAATTTTTAAATGAATGGACACTTTTGTGTCAGAACTGTTACATAATGCATTCTGGTGCAAATAAAACACTGTATAAACCAATTAGCATCCAGGAATATTTGTTGTATAAGTTGTGTTAGTGCTGTGTGATATCCTTCTGTCTGAATTGAAGAGCTGCAAACAGCAGGTGGAGGATCGTTATGTTCTCAGAGAAATAGACTGAGTCAGCGTTTGTCCTTAACAGAGAGAAAGAAAAAGCCAATGTTCTCAGGAAGCTTTGATAGGAATCAGATGTAATAAAACTCCTCTCTCTTACTGGAATCCTGAAGCTCCTTTGTGATATCAATACCACATAACTGGCTGAGTAATGTCTTTAAACAAACACACACACACACACACTCACCCTCACTCACGCACGCACGCACGCACGGATCGCTCCACTCACTCAATCACACACACCACCACACACTCACTCACTCACCCAAGCAACACTCACACACACACACTTCCCTCACTCACTCCACTCAATCACACACACACACACACACACACACACACACACCCACACACACACAACTCACTCACTCAACTCACGCCACACACACACACAACACAAACACAACACCAGACACACACACACATCCGCTTCGCTTCGCACGCCCGCACACGCACGCCGCACACTCACTCACTCACTCAGTCACTCAATCACTCACACACACACACACACCACACACTCACACACACACACACACACACACAACACACTCGCTGCGCACGCACGCACGGCAGCACCGCACCGCACACACACAAACAAACACTACCACTCACAATCCACACACCACACACACACACTACACACACACACACACCACACTCCTCACCACTCACTCCACACAACACACACCACCCACACCACTCCACACCACACACACACACAAAAACAACACACCACTCGCACACGCGCCGAACGCACGCCAAGCAGAACACACACACACAAACACACACCACACTCACACTCACACACACCACACACACCACACCCAACAAACACACACACACTCACTCACTCACTCACTCACAAAACACACCACACACACAACACTCACACACACACAACACACACACAACACACACACACAAACACACACACCACACACACACACACAGGGTAACATTTGTTAAAGTAGGGGGGACGTCTTCCATAGGCGTAATGGTTTTTATACTGTACAGACCATATTTTCTATTGCCCTACACAAACCCTACACCTAAACCTACCCCTCACAGGAGATTTTCTGATTTTCTGATTTTCCATACACTCCATTCTGTGTGATTTATAGCGTTTTGAAAAGTGGGGACATGGGATAATGTCCTGAAAAGTCACCTTCTCCTAGTAATACCTATGTTATACCTGTCATTATATCAAATGTATGTCCTTATTGTCACAAAACAAAGCGTTACACTCACACACACACCACACACACACACCACTCACTCACTCACTCACACACACCACACACACACACACTCTCTCTCACACTCACTCACTCACGCACTCACACACTCACACACTACACACACACTCACACACACACACACAACCACACCACACAAAACAGTCACACACACACACCACACACCCACACACACACACACACACTCAACCACACACACACACACACACACACAAACACACACCACACACAACACACACACACACACACCACACAAAAACACACACACACACACACACACACTCACACACAACACACACACACCACACTCACAAACATACACACACACACTACACACACACACACACAAACTCACTGCACACACACACACACACACACACACACACACACACTCACTCACTCACTCCACACCACATACACACACATCACACACACACACACAAACACAAAAAAAACACACACACACACAAAAACACACTCACACACACACACACACACAACACACACCCAACACACAACAACACAACACACACACACTCCTCACTAACTCACACACGTACCACACACGCCAACCACAGGCGACACAGCAGCACACAAACACCCGCAGGCAACACATCACACCGAGCAACCGACGACACACTCACACACAGCCCCAGCGACACGCACACACAGCCAAGGCACACACACTCCACACACACACACTCACACACAACAACACACGACACACACACGATGCACACGACGGTCACACACAGGCCACACACACGCACGACAACACACACACACAAACACACAACACACACACACTCACGCACTCACTCACACACACACATACACAGAAACAGACAGCACTCACTACAACCACACACACACACACAGCGACACACGACATCACACACCACACACGACGACCACACAGGGTTTACATTGTGAAGAGTAGGGGACATCACGGATAGGCGTAATGGTTTTTATATGGAAAGGGACTCGGAGGATTCATGCCCTAACCACTCCACCCTTAAACTGACCCGCTCACAGGAGACGTTGTGCTAGTTCAATACACTCAAGTGTACTGTTGGATTTATAAGCCATTTTGAGATAAGTGGGACAGGGGTAATGTCATGAAAAATGTCAACTTCTCCGTGGTGTAATACTTGCAATACCTTTGCATTATACAATGTGTTGTCCTCTATTTGGTCATCAAAAACGCGTGACACTCACACACGACACACACACACAGCCGGACTGGCACTCGTACGTCACGCCGCACCACACACAAACACACAGCACACACACTTCACTCACTCACTCACACCTCGACAGCCAACGAAGCACGGACACACACAAGCGACACACACAAGTCACAGCACGAGCACACCCAGCACAGCGACACAGCACACCACGCAACACACACACGACACGCACACACACCAATCACAAACAAACACACACACACACACCACACACAAAACACACACACACAACACACACACACACAAACACTCACTCAATCACACACACACACACACAAACAAAAAAACACACACACACACACACACCACACACACCACACACACACCACACACACAACTTCACAATCACACACACACACACACAGCACGACACACCACAGCACAGCACAGCCAGCACTACACACACCATTCACTCACAACACACAGCGCACACAGCACAGAGCATCACAACACACGACGACGCACACGCATGATTCACTCAGAGGTTCACCATCTGCACGCACGGCACACACAAGACAGCGTGTCATTCACTCACTCACTCACGTCTTCCAACACACACAATACGAAGCACCACAGCACACACACTCTCACATCCACACACAGCACACACGGAGCACGACAGCACACACACACACGTCAATCAATCGAAACAGCACACACGTACACAAACGACCACACACACACACACACTCATCACTCACTAACTCACTGCGACGAGCGTACTCACACACCCAACGACACCACAGCAAACACACAAACACGACACACAACCACGACACACACCCAGCACACCACACCCACGAAAAGCACACCACACAGTCTGGAGGTGTTTGTGCTAACGATGACTAACCTTTACTGACCAACACACTGTAAAAAGTGGGAACAAACTATTTATATCTGATTTAACCCATAAAACACCTCTCTGTGTAATATATCTCTGTAGTTTTCTCAAATAGACATGAACATAACTCCTCATAGCCATATTCGCAGACCTGTGAAGGTGTTCACGCTCAGGGCTGGGCTGAATGTGTGGGTTTTAGGCTTCATGTGAGGTCTTGTAAGCCACAGTCATTTGCACTGTGTAAATTGTCAGCCCCCTGCTAACAGCACATTAGCACAACAATAACCCGAACAAAACAAAGCAGTTATCAAACACCACAGGACAGAAAACCACACAAACCAGCCGCATTCCAGCAGTTAATTAGAGCTATAAAACAGCTATAACACTTACTCAACTGTGTGTTATTACACTAGTCAACTTGAGGTAGGAAATTAATTCTAACACATAATAGGCGTAATAGAGTTGATTGTTTCCGTGTGTGACCATGTCTTAATAATTTCTCCATTTGTGTTTCATAGATGAAAGAAAGTCTAAAATCTGGTTTGTAATAACTTGAGGGTGAGTAAATGATCATCAAAATGTCATGTTTGTCTTTGTGAAAATAAAAAAAAAAGACAAGAGTTTTACCTTGGCTACGAAACACTTTGCAATGGCAACTGGGTTGGCGTTACACTTCTCCAGGTCATGAAGCAGATCACTAAAACACACACACACACACACACACACACACACACACACACAGAATGATTATATATCATTACTCACATCCATTAAAGGGCTGAGCAGTTATGAAACTATTCGACTTGTCTTCCAGTTATGTGCTGTATTGTAGGCTGTGTACTGTAAGGAAAGACCCACTTCCATGAATTGAACAGCATTGTGAATGCATGTGTGGTCACTTCAGCATTGTAGTCATGTGAATGTGTGTGTGTGTGTGTGTGTGTGTGGGCAGAATTTGGTGGAGTCTGGCAAAATGTGCAGGTGCGTGGTGTGTGGCGGTGTAGTGTGTGTGTGGCGTGTGTGTGTGTGTGCGTGCGCGTGCGTGTGTGTGTGTGTGTGTGTGTGGTCCGAAGTGAGAGTAACTGAGGAAAGAGAGATGGCAAATACAGCAGTCTAAAACAGAAGATCTTCCCTCATCAGGTTTTTAAGGACACTTTGGCTGTCAATTTGTTGCCATTCTCTCTGTTATTATTATTTTTTCTGCAAATGGTCAGTGAAGGTGTTTCAAAAATATTCAATAGTCTATCTCAGAAGGTCAACCTCTATGTTTAAAATTAAATTTAAATTAAAATAAAAATAAAAAAGAGAGAGAGAGAGAGGAGAATGAGGGAGAGAGGAGAGGACGACGGAGAGGAGGAGAGGAGTGCGCTTAGGGGCTGAATGGTGCAGGATTGCATTTAAAATATCTGACAAAGAAAAAAAAACTAGAGAATGGAAAGAGATATTAACGGGGTTCATTGATGTCACAACATTTTAAGGATTTTGTTTTAAATCAAGCGCAGATACAGTTAGGTTATCAGTGTTGCACAGATATTTTCCGGTAATTTAAAATGAGTTTGAAAAAATAATAATTATAGATATATATATATCTATATATATATATATATATATAAAATCTATATTAGATATTATCTATATATAATTATATTATTTAAAAAAAATTAATCTATATAATATATATAGGTTATATAATTGTAATGTTGGACAATTTACCCAAAAGGTCATAAATTACCAATAAGTTTATAAAATACTATGTAATAGTTATAATACTTGTGTCCAATTAAATTGAACCCTTTAAAAAAAAACAAAAATGTTGTTTAAATATATATTATAAACAGTAGTCAACATTTGAAAGCAGATCAAATAAAGTTTATCAAAGTTGTCCAAGACCAGAACGGGTATTTTTTTGGTTTTAGGATGACTTTGATGAACGGTTTTGATCCACTTCAAATGTTGACTACTGTATATATATATATATATTTATAAATCAACAAACATCCATTACATTTCTCTGAAGAGATGTTTTTGTCACTGAAACAAACAGGAACTGAACAGTGTCTGTGTACCTGTTGAAACGGTAGATCTCATGGATATTTCCAAATAAAGAACTTCTCTCTTCATCTCCCAACAGCAGAAGAGACTGATTGCTGATGCACTCCAGGTAATCCTGTAGAGAAACAGATGAAAGGATGAATAATCTCATCAGCAGCATCATGTGAGACGGGCCGCCCGTCCCCTGACTGGCTTTATGATGTTCAGGGTGTGCCGTATTTGGACAGACAGATCTGCTGCTTTCAACTCTCACACCTTACATTAACATTTCCACGTCGGCAGATTAGCTCCAGTATGTCCGCTTATGTCTGTTATGTAAAGTACTTATGGAGTGACACTTTGAAGCATCAAAAGAATGGTATTTACCATAACCAGGATGCAAACTGGGGGTAATATTTGTGGGTACAAAATAAAGTTTTCTGTGATATTCTGCCGTTCTGTTTGGTGCTGCAGGAATAAAAAAACTTCACAATGAGCTTTTCATGCTCTAGTTCTGTAGAAACATACCGATGTGCTGGTGTTTTAAAGAGCACAGAAACTGAAACACTGTAAGTGTGTAACATTGAGAGTATACTGACACAGATACTGATACTGATCAGCTGACACATATCAATCATCTCAAACCTGTCGAAAACAACGTAAAGAAGTGATTTCAAGTACAGACAAAGTGCAATAAAGCGATGTTGTGATCTATAAAGGGCTCCAGCTTTGTGACCCCAACAGACCCCAAGAGCTACTGGAAACTGGGGGACGCTCTTTCACATGAATAACCTTTAAAGGCCATGACCTTTTCTCCCTGTATATGTGGTCTAGTCTGCCTTTGGGTCAAATGATAGCAGTAGTTTGAGTCCTGCTGTGGTTGCACCTGAGGCCACAAGCATCCCATAAACTCCAGTCAGATTATCCAGATTGTCTCAGTTGATATGAAGTGTCACAGTGAACTTTTGAGGGTCTTCTTCAAAGTCAGTTTCTTCAAGTAACTCCATATGACTATGGTCTTTTTAATGCATGAAATAATCAACTAAAACAATTTGAGTTTTTTTTATATTTTGAATTACCTTTTACTTTATACGTTCAGTTTGAATTAGAATTTTAGTTGAAGCTTTAGCATAAGTAAATGAAGTAAAATTACAATGTAATGGCTTTTTGGGATTTATACGGTGGGAGATTACTGCTACATTATTATTTCTAAAAGAAAATATTCTTAAAATATCTAAAATGCAAGGTCTTTTTGAGAAACCAATTACAGATCAGCAGGAACCACCAACTAACAGTGCGTTATGGCCAAGCGGTTTATTTACAAACTTGAGCTCACAAATATATTGTTACTAAGAGACAATAAATGTAAAGCGAGAATATGTTGCCTTCATGTACACTCTTAAAAATAAAGGTGCTTCAAAAGGTTCTTCACGCGATGCCATAGAAGAACCATTTTTGGTTCCACAAAGAACCATTCAGTCAAAGGTTCTTAAAAGAACAATCTCTTTCTTACCTTTGTATAATCTCAAGAACCTTTTTTTGCCACAAAGTAGCTTTAGTGAAACAGAAAGGTTCCTCAGATGTTAAAGGTTCTTTATGGAACCATTTAGACAAAAAGGTTCTTCTATGGCATCGTGAAGCACCTTTATTTTTAAGAGCTTATTCAAGCTCATGTGTTAACAAAACTGTGTTTTCCTAAACCTCTTTCCTCTTCTTTATCTGTCCTCTCCATCCATCCTGCCTGCTTTCCTTTTCTTCCATTCTCTCCTCAGAGCATCTATCATTCTCTCAGAGCCGGGGGGCTGTGAATGTGTCTGTATGGAGGAGTAGGTGGGGAGGGGGGCTGCGACCCCCTTAAACTCTGTCCCCACATTAACCGAGAAAGAGTGAGAAAATCAGGGCAAGGGTGAGAGGAAGAGTTTAGCATTCATCTCCTCGCTCGCTATAGGTCAAATGACAGCCATGTGCACTTTACATCTGACAGCTACATAAATCATACACAAAGAAACGCACACACTTACTCAAAGAGCGTCAGTAGTTGGAGTGTCGTGGTTTGTGGGGAGTGGTGGTGGTTAAGCACAAAGGTTCAAGGTTTGAGCTCAAGAATGGGAAAGCCATACACTGGACACTCTACCATTTGTTTCCTTGAGCAAAGCACTTCACTCAAAAATAAACATTATGTCATAACTTACTATCCTGTCATTCAAAAACCTGACTTTTTCCATGGAAACAAAAAGGAAATGTTCTAAAGAAAGTTATATGTTGAACCAGATGCTATCAAGATCTATAATGATGTAAAAACAAACATAAAAGTAGTCCTTATGTCTTATGTTTTATAATACACCGGGGCTGAATTTTTATATACATCAGGTTTGATGTACTTCATTGATTATTGCATTTACAATCACAACACTGCAAGGTTTCTCACATGAAGTTATCATGACGTTAGAAAACGTAGCACGTTATATGGTCTACTGTACTTTTCTAATACTTATTTTTTGTACTTTTCGCAGCTTGACAGTATGAATAACCATACACTTGCAATGAATGGAAAGAACAGCTCGAACATTCTTTAAAAGCGGTGTTCTTTGAAACATAGCAATGAATAAATGATTATTCAACTTTTCAACAATGTCAAGTCATGATGAAAATGTTTGTTAGTGAAGGGATTTTGATTTCATGATAATGAAGCAAAAGAAAAAAAGCACATTATGGCAGTACATTTAATTAAACCATACTGTTGATGAAAATATGACAAGAAAAACAACAACATCCAATGCTAGATATTAACAATGCACTAGCAATGTTGTTTTTTGAGATATTCCCAACAAAGACCATTTTTATATACAATGTTAAAATATTGGGTTGAATTGAACAATTTCTCACCAAAACCTATATTTTAGTCTGACGTTAGTCTAAAATAAGATGCCATTTTAGTCACATATTGACTAAAAGTAACTGACTAAACTCAAAATACAAAAACTGATTAAAAACAACACATTAAAATAAAATATAAAATGAAAACTGTCAATAACTGTCAATAAAAACTGGGAACTATTCCTTTAACTTTGGTTTGTTGTGATTAGTTTCCTTGAGTAAGCAATCTGCTGTAAGTCACCATCGGTAAGGGACCGCACATGCTTTGTGTCTTTCTCACCTGGACTATACTGCGAAGGTCCTGGACGTAGGTTTTTTCCGTTTCAAGAATTTCCTCCACCACTCGGTCCACATACTGGACTTTACGTCCTTCCGGCGACTGAATATCTGCATGGCTCTGATTGGTCGGTGTAGGTGTTTGTCGCCCCGTCTCCTCCTCCTCTAGCTGTTGGGCAGGCACCAGCTCCAGTCGGATGGCTCCAGAATCATGATCCCTCTCGGGGGCAGAGCCTAATACTGGCCGCCCCCCCAGCGAGCAGTGGCTGTCACGAGAGGAGGCGGATGAAGACGTGGAGCCATAGCTCACCGGCCGCTCGTTGCAGTGCGTGGAGTCCATGCTGCGTGAGGAGCAATATCTCAGAGCAGAGTTTCTGATGGGACCCGCTGGGCTTAGGACCGGCCCTCCAGCAGGGACCTCCGGGAGTGGCGGTAAAACATCAGTGGAGAATGGATAATCTTCTGAAAGATAAAAAGTGGTTAGACATTAGGGCTGCACGATATTGAAGAAAACTGCAATACGCCATAACTTGGTAAATACTGCAATAGCAAAATCCAGTTTCAACGTATATCTTAAATGAAATTTGAAAAAAAAAAAACAAAAAAAGGATGCAACCAACATATGTTTCACATTCTGTGTGGGAATAGAAAGCATCACAAACAACTTCTGAAAGCAAACAGCAGTGTTTTACTGTTGCATTACATAAAGCATCATTTTAATATCAATGTTTAAAAAAAAATTAAACACTACCAACTCTTTGCTCAACTTGGTAATAAATTTGTTTGCAAGCTTGTTTATTGCTCTACCTCCCTCTAGTGTCTTTCCTCAGATGCTTGCTTACTGACTATAGTTCCAAATATGTGGTGAATTGTGGCCTAATGGTTTGAGAGTCGGACTCCTAACTCAAAGGTTGTGGGTTCGAGTCTCGCACCAGCAGGGATTGTAGGTGGGGGGATTGAATGTACAGCGCTCTCTCCCACCTTCAATACCACAACTGAGTGCCCTTGAGCAAGGCACCGAACCCCCAACTGCTCCCCGGCCGCCGCAGCAAAAAGATGGCAAGCAACAATGCTCTGGTTGTGTGTCCCCCTGATGTGTGGCTGCACTTTGGATGGGTAAATGCAGAGCACTAATTCGGAGTATGGACCACCATACTTGGCCACATGTCACCAGTCACTTTTGCACTATGAAGAGGTCACGACAATTATTTGATAATTATAATAATTATAGCCACACCGATGCAATATGCATATTGGGGATTTGAACACATTTGAGGTATTTTGATAAAGGTAAACATGGCATGCAGCCCCTACTTAGAAAACTGTAAACTGTCCACCCCCCCCCCCCCCCCCACAAGTCAATAGCACTGGGCAACTGTTTGGTTTTTGGGTGAACTTTCCCTTTAAATGGACTCTTGATTCATGTTGAACACAATATTATAACCAAAAATCCCACCCACTGCAATTATAAATTTGATTCCTACAGACTTAGATCTCGAGGGGGAACTTACACACAAAAACATCATGAGAAACCCACAGCAATCTTTAGCATTCCTGTGTGGTGATCGCAATACACACACACACACACACACAAACCACACACAAACACAACACACACACTTAAAACATTCTCGGTTGTCTTTCAGACAACAATGATGTCTCTACTATGCTTCCTGTTTTTTGTACACAGTTCAAAGTTAACCTACTTTTAAGCAGCTATAACTATTCTCATCTCACTAGTCTCACTGCCCTATTATCCCAGATTAAAATAGTAACACACCAACAGTAAAATCAAGAACACAACACTAAAATACATCATTTTTACATTCACAAAGAAACTGTGAGTGAAAACCTGTGGATTTTATGGGTGATTGTACTGGCTAAGTGTTTTTTTTGCATACATGCTGGTGGTGATTAATAGGTTATTCTGGGCTTGTTACTGGGAAGGACTCATAGTCTAGAGACAGATATGACTGGAGGTGAATTTGGGGTGGACTTGGGACAGTAAACAACACTCAAAAGACCCTAGCATTGTGGTTTGTGAGCAGCATGGCGAGCGCCATTCACATTTTCATCAGAAGATGTTAAATTCTAGTGTTTACTTTATTTAATTTTAAGAGATTTTACTGCTAGGTAGAGTGTTTGCACGTGTCTCAGGATTTTGGGTTTGATTCAGTTGTGATTACATCACTCACGGGAACACACACAAACAACACACACCACACAAACACACCACCACACACCAACCACACCACCACACACACACATACATACATACAGTCTTTCATGAAAGAGAAAGGCCAGCACTGAAAGAGAGAGGCTTTAATGAGCAGATTAACGTGTAATGGAGACATTTTACTCTCTGGGTGAAAAGAAAGAGAGCTCTGTGTGACCGTGCATGTGTGTGTGTGTGCACGTGTGTGGTTGTAGACTGTCGATTGTCAGACTCACTAACACAACAATGTAAGATCATCCAGACGCACCCACTCCACACACAGTAGCACAGGTGTGCACACACAATCAACTCAGTGTAACATGGCCATTTTTACCCTCCGTTAACACAATAGGTAGATTACCTCAGTGGAAAAAGGTAAGTGATATACATATGAGACAACGTGTAGCATTAAATTACAATATTTCATACAATTCACACCAAATCGCATCATGGAAACCAGTCAGATGCAACAAGTAATCGCGCTCTGACAACAAAAACATATAAAGGGATTCCAGGGAATTTAAGACTTTCTTTTTGTCTTGCAGTCAACCACATGTCTCCTTCTTAGCTGCCAGTTATGAATAATCACCGTCATTACTCACTCAACACGGAGCCATCTATTATCCAAGGCTCCAGAGCAAAGCCACATGATTGGCTCTTGATTGTTTGAGCCAGGCTGTGATTGGTTAATTCCTGTGCATGCCAAACTCACACACTGACCCACTTTCACTAGACAAACACAAAATGAGATGCAGCCATCAAGTAAACACATGCTTTTGTGCTGCATGTTTATTTCAGTTGAACTATCGAACAGATAAATGGTTATGCCTGTATATGTTAGCATCTTTATTAATGTTTCATGCATTAGGTTCACAGCTGATTGTGTGTTTTGGTGGGTGGGGTCGTGTTCAAGTAAAACAAACTTCTGTGGGTGTGTTTGTACACTGTTCATGCACGGGTTTGTCTGTGTTTATCTTAAAGTAGAGATTCTCTTGTGGTTCTTATTTGCAAAGTTTTGCCTAATAAAACACAAATAGTCAGCACACTGTTGCTCCCAAATATGCACACCACAAACATGACATGTCTTTATAATATCACTCTTTTTCTAACACAGTATAAATGGGTTTTGCACAGGGGGATGTGGCCAATATTAGCTCAAAAAGCATGCATGGACTTTGAAAATCCACTGATTTTGTGATACATTAATATAGACACCAAGTTTTACAACCACAAAGGCATCATGGCAGCCACTAATGAGGTCAATTTCCGTGCTGCCTTAGATAACAGCTGCATATGTAGGTGTCTAAAGCTAATGACGACTTGAACCAGCTATTGTGCCAATTCCATAAACAGCCACTGTGTTCAGACTGTGTCTTAAGCAACTAGCAATCAGTAGCAATTAATCAGACTTACTTTTTGGAACCAAAGGAGACCATATTCCTATTTATGTAACTTGATGTAAAAGTTATGACCAGTTCTAAAGAAAAAAATTGATGACGAACTTGTAAGACTAGTCTAAGTAGTTTATGGAATTGGCCACTGATCTTCACTTCCTTCCAGCATGATGATGACGCCACACTCCTATTTCACATTTCCCCAAACAGCAACAAAAACAGCCCAGGACTTAACCAAGCTCATCATAACCATATAATACACACTAATGTCTTCTGTATAATGCAGATTATATATGTGACCCTGGACCACAAAACCAGTCATAAGGGTCAATTTTTTGAAATTCAGATTTATGCATCATCTGGAAGCTGAATAAATAAGCTTTCCATTGATGTATGGTTTGTTAGGATAGGACAATATTTGGCCGAGATACAACTATTTGAAAATCTGGAATCTGAGGGTGCAAAAAAAAATCCAAATATTGAGAAAATCATCTTTAAATTTGTCCAAATGAAATTCTTAGCAATGCATATTACTAATCAAAAATTACGCTTTGATATATTTATGGTAGGAAATTTACAAAATATCTTCATGGAACATGATCTTTGATTTTTGGAATAAAAGAAAAATCGATAATTTTGACCCATACAATGTATTTTTGGCTATTGCTACAAATATACCCCAGCAACTTAACACTGGTTTTGTGCTCCAGGGTCACATATTGTCTGACACAGCAGCATTTAAAGCTCAGTTTTAATAATCAGGCCAACATAAAATCTCACAATGGGGTCACAGACAAAAAGAGATCAAATCCTGGGTTATAAGACAAACATTTTTAATTAAGTAGGACTGCATGTGATTTTATCTTGATTAACCTGACCTGTTCTCTTTACCTGTACAGTGCTATTAATATAACATTTATCCCTCGTTTTTTTTGCTTTTCCTTTTTGTTTTTTTTTGTTGGCTTCTAGCAGGTGAGGAGACTGATTGCGGGACAACTAAAATGGGGTGGGATAAGGATTTTAGGAATTAAAAGCTACCTGCTGGACATAATGCACAAACCAACCCAATTTGTTGTTTTCATAAAAAAGCCAAAAATCTGGCAAGATCTATGTCAATAAATCAGTCCGATGGCCTCAATCTCCTGAAACTCCACTTAACTAAAAAAAAAGGGCTGTTCCATGTTGTTACGGTGGATTTGTTTTCGCTTAATAATTTTTGTATAATTTTAGTATCAATTTAGTAAATGGTCCACTGAGAAGTGGCGGTCACGGTGCTCCTATTACATTCCAAATTATTTGTTGCCATTCCTAACCAAAAGTGGCACAAAAGATCACTTTCTTATGAATAAAAATATCTAAACATGCCAAATTGAAAATATGAATCACTATGCAACTGTTATCATCTACAGGTTTAATCTCTTTGTTGTAAAGGCCCGCTCACACCAAGAATGATAACTATAAAGACAACTATAATGACAGAATCTACATCAATGCAAAGAATGTTGTTTATTATAAGTGTGTACTGCAGTTCTGTCATCTGCCGCTTTAAATTCTCAGGCTCTTTATAGTCGGGTGGATTCTGATTGGCTGTCAGTGTTTTTATTATTCATCAACTGGAAAAAAATATATATCCTGAAAGGGATTCCAATGATAATGTTCCTTTTGTTATAGATGCGGTGTGGACTTTACTAGTCTCATTGAATTAGAAAGAATATTAAATGCCATAGTTATGTTTATTGTTATGGTGAATGTGATATAACTTGATGTTAAACTAATTTGAAATGTTCTGAAATGCTCTGAAATGTTAGTGATTTCCATTTTACCTGATTATATGAATCCTTAGCATTCAAAAAAAGAAGCCTAATGTGGTATTTGTCATGATCGGACTGACTACTTACTGCAGACACGGTCTGAGCTCATGCAAACTAATCACTGAATTGTGAGAAACATGGACAATAGCTTGTGTTTTATTATGTGCATTTTATAAACTATGTTTCCTGTTCCAGAGAAACGCCAACTATCACATGACTGGAACTACTATTGTTTGTCCACGATCACGCACACACTGTCTCATGCACTGTCACACACACATACACTGTAAGTGTCACTGATATGCCCTGTAAAAAAAAACAAAAAAACAGCTGCCATACCTTTACAACCACATACACACACACACATGCAGACATGCAAATAAACACAAGCATGGCATGTGCTGTTGGACTTCAAAGGCTACAGGGAGCTGTGTATGAAGCTCAGGGGTAACCGAAAACCTAGTAATGGTGCAAGAAGAAAATAGGTGTGAGTGTGTGTGTGGTAAATGTAAAGACATTTGTATAAGATCATGTTTACTTTGATCATTGCAACCGAACCCATTAACACACTAAGCCTTCGGTTTATTTAGCAGAGGATTCTGGGTTTCACCAGCTTAAATTACAGCTAAATCCAGTGTTCTTTATGTATATTTACCCTTTGATCCTGTGGAAAGTACACGTGTATATGGTAACATTGTTGATGGTAGCCAAAATAGCTGGTCCTGGGCGATTTCTAGGGCATTTCTAGGTGGTTGCTAGGGCTGTATGATTGCTGGAAAATTGCAAGGTGTTGCTGGATGTCTGAAAAAATGGGTTTTGTTTTCAACATAGCGTGATCTGTGATTGCTATGGCATTGCTAGATGATTGCACCTTAAAGGCACAATATGTCATTTTCGCCGCTAGAGGGTGCGTATTCAAAATAAACAAAGAGACAAAGGCGTAGTTAGATGACGCCGTGACTTAGTGTGGAATCATGGGAGTTGTCGTCTTCATCCCCACAGCCGATGCAATCCGACGGGACTCGGGCAGAAATCATGTTCATGGATGAGCTAATGATTTATTAACGTAGTAGAATGAAAGCCGTCGAAGCGAAACGAGGCGCTGAACGAGCGTGACACACGGCTCGAAAGCAGCAGAGCTTTTATTATGCCACAGTCGAGCGCTTCCACTGCTTCCGGTCGTGCGTATGTTGGGTAAAGCAGCGGAGCTTTTATTATGCCACAGCCGACCGCTTCAGCTCCTTCCGGTCGTGCGTATGTGAGGTAAAGCAGCGGAACTTTTATTATGCCACAGTCGAACGCTTCCGCTCCTTCCGGTCGTGCATATGTGTGGGTAAAGCAGCGGGCTTTTATTAGCCACAGTCACCGCTTCGGCTCCTTCCAATCGTGCGTATGTGGGGTAAAGCAGCGTAGCTTTTATTAAGCCACAGTCGAGCGCTTCCGCTGCTTACGGTCGTGCGTATGTGGGGTAAAGCAGCAGAGCTTTTATTATGACACAGTCGAGCGCTTCCACTGCTTCCGGTCGTGTGTATGTGGGGGTAAAGCAGCGGAGCTTTTATTACGCCACAGTCGAACGCTTCCGCTCCTTCCGGTCGTGCGTGTGTGGGTTAAAGCAGCGGAGCTTTTATTATGCCACAGTCGAGCGCGTCCGCTGCTTCCGGTCGTGCGTATGTGGGGTAAAGCAGCGAGCTTTTATTATGCCACAGTCGACCACTTCAGCTCCTTCTGGTCGTGCGTATGTGGAGTAAAGCAGCAAAGCTTTTATTATGCCACAGTCACCGCTTCTGCTCCTTCCGGTCGTGCGTATGTGGAGTAAAGCAGCGGAGCTTTTATTACGCCACAATCGAGCGCTTCCGCTGCTTCCGGTCGTGCGTATGTGGTGTAAAGCAGCGGGGCTTTTATTATGCCACAGTCGACTGCTTCCGCTCCTTCGGTCGTGCGTATGTGGGGTAAAGCAACAGAGCTTTTATTATGCCACAGTCGAACGCTTCCGCTGCTTCCGGTCGTGCGTTATGTGGGGAAAGCAGCGGAGCTTTATTATGCCACAGTCGAGCGCTTCCGCTGCTGCCGGTCTTGCGTATGGGGGGTAAAGCAGCGGAGCTTTTATTAAGCCACAGTCGACCGCTTCCGCTCCTTACGGTCGTGCGTATGTGGGGTAAAGCAGCAGAGCTTTTATAATGCCACAGTCGAGCGCTTCCGCTGCTTCCTGTCGTGCGTTTGTGGGGTAAAGCAGCGGGGCTTTTATTAAGCCACAGTCGAGCGCTTCCGCTGCTTCCGGTCTTGCATATGTGGGGTAAAGCAGCAGAGCTTTTATTACGCCACAGTCGAGCGCTTCCGGTGACGGTCGTGCGTATGTGGGGTAAAGCAACAGAGCTTTTATTATGCCACAGTCGAACGCATCCGCTGCTTCCGGTCGTGCGTATGTAGGCTAAAGCAGCTGAGCTTTTATTATGCCACAATCGACCACTTCCGCTTCTTCCGGTCGTGTGTATGTGGGGGAAAGCAGCGGAGCTTTTATTGCCACAGTCGAGCGCTTCCGCTGCTTCCGGTCGTGCGTATGTGGGGTAAAGCAGCGGAGCTTTTATTATGCCACAGTCGAGCGCTTCCGCTGCTTCCGGTCGTGCGTATGTGGGGTAAAGCAGCGCTGTTTTATCATACTAGATACATTTGAAAGTGCTGTTATAAGACTACTCTGTGCAGTCGTCACCTGTCTTTGGTGTTAGTCGAGGCATTATGACGTTATTGGCAGGCGACACAATGACACTATAAACAGTTAAAATTGCTTATTTCTCTGGATTTAAATATTCTTTGAAACATTTGGGATAATGTAAGTACACAAGTCAGCAAAATATATAACACTGTTCTAGTGGTTTATGGATATTTTAATAAAAATATCTTACATATTGTGCCTTTAAGTCTCTATGATATTCTGGTCACAAGGCCCGGGTCCTTACTTTAATACAAGTCTATTGGATTTTTTCACTAGTTTTATTATTCAGCATGCAAGAATCATTAAGACAATTTAGTGCTGATTATTAATTGTTATCCATCATCTGTGGGATGAGTTATGTTCTGAAGTTTGAGCTACATTAAAAACAATGCTTCTCTTAAATAGGGGCTGAAATTATCGATTAGTCTTGGGATATTATTGATTATATATTGATATACGCAAGCAGGGGTTTACCATTAGCGAACATCCTGACACTGATGAGAGCGGCATTATGCTACACTTTTTCCCCTCAATAACAAAATAATGACACAACAATCAGTGAAATAATCGATGATAAGTTATTTAATCGCTCTAGTACTCATTAGATGAATCGGTTATCAAAATAATCATTTGTTGCAGCCCTAGTCTTAATCAGAGCTGTTTACTTGCGTATTGAAACAGTAACATGCTATGAATGTGCCTTATGAAGCTCCATGTAGGTCTCAAGAAGCTTCACTGCTCACAATGTGACTCAGAGGGAAAACCAGAAGGTGGGCAGCTGGTCTCCAATTTCCCACTCGCTCCTTCATATCACAATGCTGGCTTAGACACACAGATCCATTCCTCACAGTGAATGATAGATGGAGAGTGAAGAAAGGGGAGAGAGTAACTAGGGGGGTTTAAGGCGGATTAAGCCCTGTCAGCCCCCCTCTGAGTGCTACTGCTGGGAGACTCAAACATGACATAATTCAGAGGAGACTAAAGGACAAAAACCTCTCTCTCTCACACACACACACACACACACACTCTGTGCCTCGCTCTTGTCCACTCATCAGACAGACAACATCAAATAGTCCCCCAACAGCCCTCTACAGATGAAGAGTGCACGTTTTACAGTTACACACACATTCAGCGGGTTGAAGGAGTTCAGGCCTGTGAACGTGAAGCTTTTGTAGTTTACCGAGGGAGAAAGAGATTTTGAGAGACTCCCAAACTTAAGTCATGTGTGTGTGTTTATATATAGCTGGATGTCAATAAAAGTTTCAAATACAGACGTTGAGCTGAAGTCCATCCAGCTGTGAGTTTCCTGAGGCGTTGTCCAATTTAAACCTATATTTAATCTAGAAAACGCACTAGTTGTCAACCAGCAATGGCTGATATAATGGCGACTTATATAATGCAGATATACATTTTAATGAATTCGTAGTAAATGAGATATACACAAACTTTCACACACTTTGCTGCATAAATGAGAACAATGTGTGAATTACCCAAAGCCTACCCTCAAGTTGATGATATTTATGCTCACTAAAAGCTCATTTTTCAAATTTTTCACCATTTTCCCACCCAACATTTTCCAAGTCTTATTGCATCTAATCAATGCAAATCACCACGCTCTCCCAGCTGAATTAGGTTGCCTATATTTCTTCAAACATTACAATGATTAGTCTGCACTCTTTAAATCTTGTATTGGGATCAAAGCAGGAGATAAAAAAGACAACCTTCCTTCATCAGTGTGACAAGTCTTATTGCTTGGAAATGTAACAGCACACTTTCCTTCAAGAAGACGTATATGAAGTATCATTCATGTCTGTAGCACAAACTGTGTTGGAATGAATTGCATTCCAAAGTAAAATTTAAAAACAATTTCTAATCCTTAGTATGAACAATAGTAGTAGTGATTTTAGCCTTAGCAAATATATATATACTCCCACCCAGTCGTGTACGGTTTTTCATCGAGATATACAGTATGCACACACAGTGAAATAGTCTAACTGGAGTCTGTGTACATTTCCGCCCTGTCATTATGCACAGTAAGCAGTTCCTGACTGCACATACTGTACAGTAAGCACACATAATCATTCCCAAACACGTGCTCATAAA
Organism: Sinocyclocheilus anophthalmus; assembly: GCA_018155175.1. NCBI lineage: Eukaryota > Metazoa > Chordata > Actinopteri > Cypriniformes > Cyprinidae > Sinocyclocheilus > Sinocyclocheilus anophthalmus. Next base: position 308,547 of record JADLZN010006711.1, on the reverse strand, counting down.
CATGTCAAATACTCAAACATGAGTATGATTGACTCTACTTGTCTGCAGAATGGTCACTTTTCAGATATGTGCAATCAAATGCAACTACAAAGTGTGCAACTGATGTTATTTATGCTATAATGTAGTGTCACGTGTATATAAAGGTCAAACTGTAAGTAATGTTACATCACACATGTCCATCTGTAGAGAATGTGAGCTTTTGAGTGTGTGGCCAGTGAACTGTGCTTCACTGGAAACTATTGCAGGAACTGAAATTAGAAGCTCGTGAGAACATCAAAGCATTAAACATATTAAAGATGGTGTTGGATGCAGATGATTGTTAAATGGTTCGTTTAGCACAAATTAAGTTCTTATGAAATGCTGCTGCCATATGTTTTGATGTGTAACAATTTTACCAGCACCATTCTGATATAAAACATGGGTGTGCTCATAAATTACAATTATGTTACTCATTCACAATCTCTCATATTATTTTTTGTTCATCCGTGAAACACAAAGGGAGAAATTTAGCTGCATTTATACTGTAAATGATATTTAGGAGCTTGAGCAGAGGGAGATATTATCAGTGTTTGTAATGAGTTATATTGACTACTTTTATGATTATTTTTTGGTGCTTTTATGATTCCAAAGATTTCCTTTTGTGTTTGTAAAAAGAAAAAAAATCTAGGGTTAGAAAACAAGAGAGTAAAGCTAACTAAGACAGAATTTTGAGCGAATATTTCCTGAATTATTAGTATTGTTTACTTGCATGCATGTTTTTGGTCTGAGCATTATAGCTTTTTCTGCCTGATTGATTGGCCATTTTTTATATCAGACTTGTCTATCTGCTCAGACAGATAAAGTCAATCCTTTAATGGTGGATTCAGTCTGATAACCTCATTATCATATGCGGCAGCAACTATGCGCATCAGATTGCGAATTAATTTCCAAATGTGCGTCATTGACTGCTTTTCATTAAAAAACTACGCTATATTACTTTTAAAATGATACCTTCTTCTGCTGTATCATGCCATTCAGTCTCAAACGCTGGCATTTGTGTGTATATTATAAATGAATCCTACAGCGTGAAACATATGCAAACAAAAACCAAGATTTTACACTGTCACATTAGCTTTAAGAGAACTCTGATCACCACACATAAAAAGAATCGGACACAAATGAGCAAAATTACACAAAGCTCTCATGGTCTTGATATCTCCACGACAATGTGTGTTTTGCAGCCAAGCGCTGCGTGTCCATAACCAATGGGATTAAATCTTTCCAGCCCGACTGCACGAGAGCAGCACACACACTCACGCAAGCAACACAACTTCTATTCTGGTCTCTGAAACATGTTGGAACTCCACCACGACTTCTGGAGCTGGAATGCCTGTAACGGATTCATAACATGCCGAAAACATTCCCAAAACAACTTCAAATTCTCATCTACTCCAGGACTGAGGATCCCTGAGAAAAAGTCCTTATCGCTCAAGCAAACATAATGACTTGGAGTAATCACATCTTTATAAATAGCTCTTCTTCGCTGCCCATTTCCTGCAATCAGACCGGCCTGTTATCTCACAGAAGTCATCAGACCAACCGACTGAAGTTCTGATTGTAGAATGTTCTCAAAGATGGACATTCTAACTCAGAAGATTCATCACTTCAGTTACTTTGTAACAACCGACGTACACTGAAGACAAGGAGAGTTATTTCTTTCTTTTTCCATACATCAATCCCTCTATCTACTATAACCCATCAAAGAACTGCAAAAGACAAAACAGTCTGACTGCAGTCCAAGGAAAATCTTAAATATCAATTTATCAAACACAAAAACTATTCCATATGGGAGAAGGACAGACCCATACACACTCTTGATGGATGGATGAGCATATATCAGACTTTGTCTGGTGATCTCTGCAGTCATCTGCAAAGCGATGACATCTGAACTATGTTTGCCCTGTCTGGAGGATCGGGATCTGTTATTGATGTGCTTCTATTCCCAGACAGCAGCAGTGTGATGCCATTAACATGAATGATTCGTTTTATTCACCTTCTTATGTATAATATAACATGTACATTCTTTATTACACATTTATAACATGGTGCACGTTTCAAAGCAATGTGTTAATTACACATTTATAACAACCAAATTACTGACAAGCCGGTAAGAATTTCCCTTAGAGGACTGAATGCATTTAAAGAATAGAATGTGACAAAGGGACTTAACCTGCATGAATGAACATACTAATCACACACACACACACACACACACACACACACACACACATACGGGGTGAATGTGACCCACTGCCCCAGTGCAACTCACAGATTAGATTTCACTGAGACGGATTTGCTTCAGAGAAACCTAAACCTGACATTTATATTCGCCATGCATTTATAACCCCAGCACACAAATGCTCAAATAAATCAAATGAACAGGCTATGGCAACTTCCTAATTTGAGGAAAAAGTACACTGTTAGGTTAAAATGTGATTAAAACGGTGCATATTAGTACCTTGATATGTACCTTTAAGGTACTAACATTTTAGGGGTAAATAAGGTACAAAGGTGTACCCCGAAGTATAGTGTATTTTAACTCCAATTTTACCGAGAAGCTCTAGATAAGCCAGGGTAAACCTCCTAGGATGACTGCTTTTTGACCTTTTGAAACAAGTAATTGTTATCTGCAAATAAGTTCTGACAGGTTTTCACCATGCCTTCTTTCAAACACACGCTTCAAACTCGTTCTCGCTCTCTCCAGCTGGGTTGCGTCCCGGGGGGTGTATTATTTTAGGGACAGATGTCCTGAGGGGGTGCTGGTATTGTCTAAAGCAGACTCCAAACTGTTATTATCCTCCCGAAAACATTAACGCATGGGGGATCTAACGTTAGGTCAGGGTGGGGGAGGAGGCGACAGAGAGCGAAAGGTCGTCTCACACGACGACATAACCGAAACGTACCCTAATCATTCATTTACACTGACAAGAAAAAAAAAAACGTAGATGATTGACTTTGAAACAATTTTCAGTCAGAAAATGCTAGTAAATCTCACAAGTAGCACTGAATTAAATATGAAAATTTGAAGTTGGACTGAAATAGTAGTTTCTCGTAAAATCCAATAATTGGTTTTATTTACAAATCAGTGTAATACATGTCAAATCCTATCAAACACATGCTCACGACAACACACACATCTACTTAGCTATTTAAATCTATTTAGAATGACTCCAAACAACACAAACATACATTCTAAAAATTGTTGGGTTAAATACAACCCAGTGCTGGGCTAAATAGGGACAAACCCAGCAATTGGACTGTTTTGACCCAGCAGTTGGGTTAAAAGTTTAACTCAACCTTCTGGGTAGTAACACAACGTGGGGTCAAAACACCAATTCTGGGTTGTCCCTATTTTACCAGCACTGGTTGTATTTAAATCAGCATTTTAGAGGGTACCTATTTCATCATGTATTTTATTGATGATCACATTATCTTGACAGTGTCTTAAAATAAAGTTTGGTCAGGTCTGCGTAATGTCTGGAGGCAATTCTTCTGCTAAAAGTATAGCTAAGTTAAACCAACAACAACTATGAAGGCCTTATAAACAATCGAGTCAGTTGAGGTTGTGTAGAGGATTCTGTTTGGTACAAGAGCCCACCAGCACAAACCAAGCCAAATAAATACTCTTAGTTCCCAACTTGCCACACACATACACACACACACACACACACCCACACACACACCACACACACACACACACACACACACACACACACAACACAAGTGGCCAACGGCAGGACTCGGGCAGTTTAAGCACAGCAGCTCTGACACCAATCAGAGAAGTGTTCAAATGTTGCCACATACATTCACAGGAAGCTTTCAAGAGCTGATCTGACTTTAGAAGCCATAAAGACACATATTCATCAAGATTCTGCACATAAAACACATGACCAACATATCTAAAGAAACCAAGTGCACACAAAAGTACAATAAAACATACTAACATAATAACAGTAACAACAAAGACTGTTTATCATCTGTTTATATGCTGCATGCAAGTCTGATCTCTTACCCGTAGGCATTGCAGCTCGATCCAGATTTGATCACATATCCACTTAGTATTCCAGACCAGTGCCACACACACACACACACAACACACTCTTCTAATCCTTCAATTCACTTTACATTCTCCCTGAGACACACAGGATAGCTCCGTCTGTGTGAATGATACTGCACACATTCAGTAAATCCTCGGTTCACACACACATAAACTCTGAGCCGCACCACAACGGTCCTGACAGTCTGCCTGTCACTCACACATTGAGCACTTCTAGACTCTCTTCCCAAATCTCCCTCCCTGTGGCTCCTCCCTCTCCCACTGCAACAAATTAGCAGCTCAGACTTCCACAGAATGCCTCTCTCTCTCTCATGCCTCGCTTTCTCTTTTGAATTCCTGTGAATTTTTCTTACAGTGTTTATTCATTTACTCCATTCTTTTTCATCACGTGATTAATTTGAAGTATTTCTATTTTGGCACAACAACACTTTGACACCAAGGCTTTGACGCTGTTTGATTCTGGCTCTCTGAGACAAATTTGGGGAATTATGAAAGGTTCCTTTCACCGGGTCAAGTCTTTGTTTTCTGTGACATGTTCACTGCTCACTGACAGATGATTAATTGCAAAGAATGTTTGCCTCTGATGAACTTCTGGCAGTCTCAGCTTCAGGAAGAATTCTAATTGAAATGGTACTTCATAAGTGAGCGATGTTGAACACTCTACATATGCAGCAACTCTTTGCATTATACAAATGGCACTCTTCATGTGTGACACACACAAGAGACATTATACACAATTCATTTGCACAATGTTTGGAATTAACATCACTCTAATAAAGACAACAATTGGTAAACATTCAATCTTACACTCTAAAAAATGCTGGGTTAAATACAACCCAGTGCTGGGTAAAATAGAGACAAACCCAGCAATTTGGCTGTTTTGACCCAGCAGTTGGGTTAATGTTTAACCCAGCCTTCTGGTAGTAACAAACCGTGGGTCAAAACAGCCAAATTGCTGGGTTTGTCCCTATTTTACCCAGCACTGGGTTGTATTTAACCCAGCATTTTTCAGAGTGTAAGAATGAGATGGTTCTTTAAAGAACCTTTGACTGAATTGTTATTTGTGGCTACATTATTACAAACGTGTAATTACAAAACATTTAAATACATTACATTTAAGTTAATGTTGTTTAAGTGGAAACAACATTAAAATATAATTCAGTTTACCATTAATGATAGTCAGTAAATTCAAAAGTGCTCTACACTTTAACCATATTTCGAAAACAATACAATTAATTACAAAAGGACATATAAAAATGTGCTTAAGTCCGAGTGGGTCAAAACAAGCACTCTAAAGTTTGGATAATTGCATTTAAACATGCAATAATGTCTTAAAACATTACATTAATGTCACATTTAAGTATATTCTTGGTTGCAGTTCGTTATCTTTTGTCATTGTCTGGCATTGTCTTCTCCACAAAGGTTACATGTGGCAAAAGAAAGCCTTTTAGACTGAAGCATAATTATGTAATAATTTCACATCAGGATCACACCTATGGTGGCTTAAAATGTTGTCGACCAAGGTTTTGGAACAGAGCCCAGGAACGAGAAAGAAAGAGAGAAAATTATTGCATGTTGCTAATTTCACAGAGATCTGACTCTCTCTCTCTCTCTCTCTCTCTCTCTCTCTCTCTCTCTCTCTCCCACACACACACACACACACACACACACACACACACACACATTGAAACAGTAGCAGGGGTAAAGGCATGATCAATAGCTGAGAACAACCCCACATAAAGACTGCCCCCCTTTGCTCTCATAGAAATGCTCTCAAACAAACAATACACCACAGGCACTTCATCACACACTATAAGTAAGGGAGATTTATTCCTGTCCACTAACGAGCCTGATTAAATCATACACCTTAAACTCGCTAGTTATTTTAGTTCATTCATTATATCTAATTATCTAGATATTAGATTAGATATCATGACTGTCTTTAAAAAAATTAAAAAATAAACAAGAATAAACACACTCACACATAACACACACTAATTAACTAATAACTAACTAACTAATGGGCAGTTAAATGATATTTTCGTAAATTAACTTTTCATAAGAATTAGCAAAGGAACTAAATTACCAATGAACCAACAAACAATAAATCAACCTGCTAATTAACTAACAGCAAAACTAAATATATTTTCGGATTGATTGATTGAGTGAGTGATTGGCTGTTTTATTTATTTATTTATTTTTACTCAGCAATTTTTTTTAAATATGTATTTATATCATGTCAACTCTCAGAATAGTTTATCATGGTAATAAATATGACAGTGTTTGACTGTATTTGGTTTTGGCAGAATAGAACTGCTAGAACTGCTGCTGAGTAAACAGCTTCTGCCAGTGCATCCACAGACAAACTGCTGTGAGCATGTAAGACATGCCGCTGCCACACAAATAGCATATATGAAATGCTATTTATCAGACCTACTGTAAACTGTAGCAGACCTATACAGGTGGAGCTGGGGAGGTGGCCGTCAGAAATCCTCCACCTCCACCAGCTCCACCTGTACAGCTTTGCTATGGGCAATGAACCAGCACCAAGAGTGTGTAAGGAACTACATTATCAGTCTATGCCAGCTAGAGTTTCATGACAGAGCTACAAATATTTTTGATTGATAAGTTTTAATTATTTATATTTCCTCATATTATACATGGCCACGTCTTAACAAATTTTGTCACGTTACTTATAATATTATGGTAACATAATTTTAGCATTTTGAAGATTTAACAAATCTATTTTTAATTATAGATTATATATATATATAGATTATATAGTATTTATATATTTTTTTTTTACAGTTTGCAGCACGTTTAGAAAAAATTGTAATGTGTTGTTGTGGGTGTATAGGGGAATCAACGAATAATAAGCAAGCAAACCAATTAATACAGCAAGCATACACATTGCATTGAGCAAAGTTTGCGGGAGCCATGAAAGGAAGGCTCAATTTGTAGCTTTAATGCCAACAAACAAGCACATCAGCATCACATCTTGTCTGTACTGTATCTCATGCGTAATTCGACGTCTGTGGTCACCCACTGTGGACAGTTAACCAAAGATTGAGTAATGTTCAGTATTTCACTGGGTAATTAGCAAGTGTGAAGTAAACAGATTTGTGGCTTTGAGCTGATTCAGAATTGGCTCGAGTTGAAAATACACTAATTCTCCTTGGACACATTCAGAAGGAGAAAACAGTGGTACATGCTAGTACAAGTGACTCTAACACACCTTAAACACACACACCCTCTGTACACTTAAAAAAAAGCTATTTACACAATATGATAAGCAACTGTGAAAGTGATAATACCTTTTAATGAGCAGTATTAACACACAAACACACACACACAACACACACACACACACCACCACACACACACACACAAACACACACAAACACACACACACACACACAATAACTAGTTTGACAATCCTCAAACAGCAGGCTTTTCATATCCAGTGACCCAAATGAAACCCACCTCTCAGCTCCAGCATACAGCTCACACACACACACACACACACACACACACACACACACACACACACACACACACACACACACACACACACACACACACACATTTATACATACATTTTTTGACCATGTCACAAATCCAGATTACTGTCAGTATAGGTGGTTCAATAAGGTTTTGCAGGGAGTGTGTGTGTGTGTGTGTGTGTTGCATTATAGCATAAACTAAGAGCTTGTTGTCAATTAGAATTGATGGATTAAAGTCTCTCTCTCACACACACAAATCCAGCTCCATTCACAGTTTCACAGAGTTTGAAACTGCAGTCTAATCCCTGATCACTCAAACAAACTGAACAAAACCCCCGTTTAACAGGAAGAGGGAGAGATGTATCACAAACACACGAACCCAATCGCTCTCGTATCCTTACATGTGTAGTTCACATATGTTTAGTGTTAACTGAGGACATCCCTACCATTGTGTGCTCGGTATTATTTGCACCATCAGATATTGTAATAAAAATAGAATGAACAATACAATATAAAAAGTGCATGTACTATTTACAATTAAATATCATGTTGCATATTATAGTGTATATGCGTATTATTATATATGCGGATTATACTCAGCTGTATTTTCCCTTGCAGCATAAAAGTAAATAATTCTTAGGACCTCTGTTGGATTGTCTAAATGAATTACAAATATGGTTAAAGCAGAATCTTTTAGTGTTAAACGAGAACAAAACCGAAATCCTTTTGAACAGATTATTCTCTTGTTTGTTCTGTCTCGTTTAGATTACTGTAATTCCCTATACTATGGTATAAGTCAGTCCTCTATAATGCGTTTACAGATGGTCCAAAATGCCGCTGCAAGGTTGCTGAGAGGCAGACGGAGGTTCGATCACATCTCGCCCATTCTTATTTCACTAAACTGGCTCCCAGTCAAATTTAGAATTATTTTTAAATAAATACTTTAGCTGTATTGTACAGCACACTGGATCAACCGGTAGTTGTGTGAAAGTGCTTTATAAATAAAGAAAGAAGAAAGAACGCTTAAATCACAAGAATAAATTACATTTGAACATACATTACAGTTATTGTAAGTAATATTTCACAATATTACCGTTTTTACTGTATTTTTGGTTAAATAAATGCAGAATGGGTGACAGAAGAGAGAAGAGAAGAAGGAGTTCTTCAAAAAAAAAGCTTATGACCCCAAACGTTGAATGGTACCCAATATTAAACATTCTTATGACTACTATTTTGAATGGCCATGAATTAACACTAAACAATATTATATTTATAAACTAACATTTAACCTAGATTAATATATGTTGTTGAAATGTTGTTCATTGTTAGTTCATGATACCTAGTGTAGTAAAGTTAACCAGTTGAACCTGTACTGTCATTATTATTTTATAAATCAAATAGCTGCAGTCCCTGATTCTGACTGTGGAATATATACTTACATCTGTTCATCAGTTATTGTGTGCATCACTGTACAGCATTCATACAGACTAATGTGCACATGTCAGGAACTAGATCTTCTAGAGCAAGGATGACAATTCATGCATGTGTTTATTGTAATAACATTCCAATCAAAGGTTTTAGGGTAATTTTACAGTTACATTTAATACTTACTGTTATTTATCAATCCATTTTTGCTAAATTCTGGGAATTACTATTTTTTTATCCCAAATCATTTCAAAGTAAAACACACACAATACAGAGGGGTGGGGTGGGGGTCGCCAGGAAGACAGCTGTTGTTATGACAACAGGTTCGGTGGCAGGCCCTGGGATGTGAGGGGCGGGACGGCCCACACAAAAGAACATCGTTACTCGCACTCCTTCTCAAAGAAGGACAGAAAGACAGAGAGAGAGAGAGGGAAAACACTCTGCTGTCACAATGCACTATACGGGCAAATACAAGTTCAATTTTTTGTAGATTTGCCTGCATGAATGTCGTCACACTCCACTCGAGCAGATGCAAATCTAAAGCAAATTCTCCTGATACATCTTAGTAATAGACACGATTTCAGCAGGTGATTGTGTTCGTGTCTGTCTTTCGGTTTCTGTTTGCATGATTGTACTCAAGCGTGTGTCTGTGTGTGTACTGATATTCACTACGAATGTCCCCACAAGCATAGTAATACCAGTACATTTTGACCTAGGGGAATATTTGTTGTCCCCGTGAGGAAAACAGCTTATAATACAGAATGAAGTGTTTTGAAAATCTAAAAATTTTAACTCAAATGAATGTTCAATGGGTATTTATTTGTTAATTTGGTAGACATGTAGTAAGTAGGTTATGGTCAGCTTTGTGCTTTCAGGGGTCTGTGAAAACACACAGTGTGTGTGTGTGTGTGTGTGGGGTCGCTGGAGGGAAAGCTGAGTTGGCCTCAGATGATCCCGCTGGTGTGAGCCAGGTCAAAGGAGGTGGAAAGTTCCTCTGAATACCTGGCCTGTATTTGTGTGTGTGTGTGTGTGTGTGTGTGTATGTGAGTGTGAGAGAGAGAGAGAGAAAGAGAAAAAAAAAAAAAAAATATCGATTCAAAATATGTAACAAAAATTGGACACTGACTGTGTGTCCATCAAGCGGGTCATTCACACACTCACATAATGACTTCAGCATATATCCAGTATTTTATCTCTGTAACATGTAAATGTTATGCACCAAGTATTTTCACATCCAAATCCAGCACACACATACAAACTCAGCAGACAAGAGTTATTCCAAGACAAACATTTTGTTTTAAATCACTGCCATTATTTGGTTTACCATTACCAAACATTTAAACATCATTAAAACAAGATAAATAAGATAATTTGATTTTTTTTTCAGAAGATATAGTGAATATATAAATAAATATATCCTCTATTTTAATATGCTCTAGATTTCATTTAATTTCCATTCATTTAAAAAAAAGTATACACAGTAAATGTATCACGGATATGCACTGTGTGGAGTTGGATATTCATTTTATGAAATTTTAATTTTATGAAATAAAAAGCTTTCTAAATGACACCTTAAAGCTTAGTAATACCGTATGCCTCAGTCTATATAAAATAAAACCTCATAAATACTCCTACAAATACACAGCAAGAACCCGATAAACATGAAAGCTGAATATTAAAGGCGGTATCTCTAAGTACCCTACATCTATCTGCTCAAGCGTCAAAAACAATATTCGCTCCTGTCACTAAACGTTGAGTCTATAAATTCCATTCCTGTTGTAAATGAATGAATAACAAGAACCATAAACTCACCTTTCAAACAGCTTCACCACTGTGCCCTGCCCTTTGGAGTGATTCACACAGTTTTCTTGTGAATAAAATCCTTCGGACGTTTAATTCCATGTCCATGGGCTCAAGTAGCCTTGCTTGCTGTCTGACACAAACACACACACACACAGCCTGAGACTGACTCTCAAAGTCAGGCTGAGCGTCCACCGAGTCCACACCTCTATGAGATCAGAAAGAGAGAGAGAGAGAGAGAGATGAGCCATCGTATTGATGATCTTTCTCTTGATGCACCATCACAAGGACACCCACACACACACACACACACACACACAGTCACTCACATTCATGGATGCAGTAACTGGATCACGGATAATGCTGCAGGCAATGCAAATTGTAAAAAAAAATTACTGAAACAAAAAGAAAGAGTTTGAGAGAAAGAAAGTTGGAGAGAAACGGAGGGGTTATAAAAGCGAGAAGCGAGCCAAGGGCGAACCGTCCTCCTCACGTACACACAATTGGGTCACTTTAAAGAGGCTACACACACAGAAATAGATCTGAAAGCGGTCTGAGATAGACGTAGAGATGGGATTTCTGCTCAGCGCTCAGTCTGGGGCTAATGCTTTGAAAACACACAAATCAGGGTGTAACTGTGGAACCAGACTCTCGGCTGACCTTGCAGTCAACAGAAAGAGAATAAGGAACTTTACCTCTCTCTCTCTCACAAACACACACGCAACCACACGTAATCACACTAATGTCACCAGAGGAAATCAGTGAAACTGTATGAGACCCAAAACAATGTCATGGTGTAAAACAGGGGCATTGTTTCGATAACGGTTGACACATCCTACTCTTGAGGAAAGTGCCCGCAGTAGTCCAGACGGTCATTGCTGTTCTGCGACCAAAGGGTTTCATCCATTTGGTTGTACTACAAACCCACACCCGCAATATTTATGGCCTTATTTAGACCAAAGATACAATGCAGATAAAATAATAATAAAAGTCCTTGTAAAAATGACTAAGTCACAAGACACACCCGTGCGATGGGCACAAGGGGCGCAAGCAAATGTTGAGTTGTGTGAGATTCAGGTCACTGACTGTTACTGTGACGTCTGGCGCTCGCCGTGATTTTGACCCCCCCAAAGAAGAACTCTGCCTGGCTAACCTCTTTTGTTGACATGGAGCGTACACCCTACCCCTAAACCTAAACTTACCCATAATTTATTCTTAAAATCAGTGTGAAATGATAGCTGATGAACAAGGGTGTAGAAGCACCTAATCCAGATTGTAAGCTTAAAACTGACATTTTCTGAAAAGTTATCTCTCAATTCTGATCGGTTGATTGGAATGATGTTCCAGGATCAACAAGGATGTTGATCCAGGAACATGTTGTACGTGGGCTGCGTTCCAGTCCATTTTTTAATGCCCTTCACTCGCAAACTTCCCTCCATCTCGTTTACTCGGATGTACGTCATTGATTACGTTGCACGAGTGCCCACTACTGGCGGAACCCTTGGAATGTGCTGAACTGGAACAACCTAAGCACTTGATCACTTAGAATGGAGTTGGTTTATTGTTTACATTTTTCCCCTTACGGATTTGTTTGGTGCAGCATTCTATATGTATGTAGGTATGTTTGGGCTGTTATAAATGTAAAAAAAAAAATCATTAATATATTATAGAGTTGTTTGGGGTGGGGATAAATTAAACGCGATCTGCGATGACATCATAGTCGTGTTGCATTGTGGTCTATGGAGCGGCCTGAAGTGTGCAAATGAAGCAGACTCGCAGGTCCGGCACACCATACATGGAAAACATACAGCTAATTAAAGCTGTAAATTCATTCAACAACATGACACTATTCATTCGCACAGGTTTCTTGATTAAGCACACATACAAATCAGATAGTATTTTATGATATCGGTTAATGGCATTTTTTGTTATATCGTAACACTCTGGTTAGTAACCGATTACATGTAATCTAGATTACGTAATCTGATTCCAAAAATGAACTACTTGTAATTAGGTATATACATTTAAAAATGTTCAGAATCGATTCCGTTATTTTTGATGAGTACATGCTTACAGTATTAAAAACAGTGGCAGAAAATCTCCTTGCACTTTCTGGATTCTGAAATTTTCCTTCCTAAAATTCAATTAGCGCTACATGAAAAACTATTATCTGAACTTCTACTAAACTGGAATTGTAGCGGGAAAGCCACTATTCGTCATAATTTCCAGTGACCTTCAGTAATTGTTGATTCTGGAAGTCTGGACAAAAAACATTTCAAAAGTAGAAGACTTTGGGCATGTAATCTCGTGCATTATGATGTTGATATAAAAAAATAATATCTTTTCTTTCTTTTTTTTTCTTGCTGGAAACAAATTTGGTGACACTTAAATTTAAGGTCCAAATCTCCGCACTAGTAATCATTTTAAACAGGACTTAGCTTCAATAAACTCCCAATTTTCTGCTTAGTTAGTGAGGTAGTTGTTAAGTTTAGATCTGGGGTAGGGTTAAGGGATCTAAAATATGGTCAGGCAGAATTAATTATTAATATGTGCTTTATATATCCTAAAAATCAGCCAATATGTTAACAATATGCATGCTAAAAAAGCAACTAGTTAATAGTGAGAACTGATCCCTATATAAAGTGTTATGTTTAATGATTATCAAGGTTAATATTTCTAATATAATACCTTTTTCATTTTTTTCTTTCTTTTTTTCAGATTTTGAGGACATAATTAACTACAGACATCAACAATATATTTAAATTAATTGTAACATTTAAAAAGCAGTAATAATTATTGAGCATGATCAGTCTTGTAACAGAGGTGAGCTTTAACTCCAGACTAAGTTTATGCAGTGTTCTTCTGTCTCTCCTCGACAGGCACCAGTGACGAGTAAGCCTGATCAGGACTAGACTCTTAACTTTACACACTCTGAGAAGTTGATAAGTAGAAAGCTGGTTCACTATAGTGTTGGGTCGTTCTTGAACGATTCGTTCATTTTGAAAGAATCTTTAATGTGACTCGGGAAGAACGAGTCATCTCGGGGAGGGATGTGGCAGTAGCGCTTATTGAGCAACATCCTAGAGGTTCTGTACTGGAATTAGTCAAGTAGTTCACCTGGTTCGAGTCTTCGGGTTTTTCCGAGTCGTTCGTTCATCACGTGACAGCCCCATAAGCTTTAACCAATGCAGTCTGAGCAGGAAAGAGAATTGATTAGTTTTTCCGAGTCGTTCATTCATCACGTGACAGCCCCATAAGCCCAAACCCGAAGACTTGTTAGATAAGAGGTGAGGCGAGCTAATCATAGACTGAAGACCCAGGTAAACAATGAATGAATATTTTCTGTTTCTTATAGCAGTTTTGTATTGTTTGTAGTGTGATCAACGTTTGCGTAAGTAGTAGACGTGTTAGGGAAGTAACACGTAACATTTTAATTATATTTTGCTAAAATGAACGAAATGACTCGAAAAAAGATTCGTTCATTTTGCTGAACGAGACTCAAAGGTCTGAGTCGGTAAAATGATTTGAACTTCCCATCAACAACCTTGGTTGTTTACCAAAAGCACAGGACAAAACACCACAGTCAGCACTGATCACTTATATTCAAAATTCATTGTTCAAAAATAAAAAAATCCACAAACCCAAACCCTGAAGCCGGTCTGGATGGCAGACTTCATTGTTCTTCAAGTGAGCTCCTGAAAGGGAAGTAAAGAGCCTGTTAACTCAAGATTCTTAGCGTCCTGGCCAGGTCCTTACACAGTGTTGAGTGGGTGGGCTGGTGCTGTTCTGAGGGTGAAACAGATTTCTCACATCAATCTGATAAAGCAGTGAAATAAACCAGGAGAACGGCTGGTGGCCCTTGCAACTCAGGCAGAGCAGGTGCTAGATCTGGAGCTTCCCAATGCCCTAAGTTGATGATCTCATAGAGAGGCTAGGCCAAGCTCATTACATCTAGACATTAGACCTTGCCAAAGACTATTGGCAGAAACCCATCACCCCCTCCTCCAGAGAAAAAAACTGCCTTCAGCACACCAAGTGGGCAAGGTGCAACCTTTCGGACTGGACACTTTCTTCCTTTTCCTATTTAACGCCCAAACTCTGGAATAACCTACCTAACATTGTTCGGGAGGCAGACACACTCTGTCAGTTTAAATCTAGATTAAAGACCGATCTCTTTAACCTGACTTACACATAACACACTAACACATTTCTAATATTCAAATCCGTTAAAGGATTTTAGGCTGCATTAATTAGGACAACCGTAACCGGGAACACTTCCCATAACACCCGATGTACTTGTTACATCGTTAGAAGAATGGCATCTACACTAATATTAGTCTGTTTCTTTCTTATTCCGAGGTCACCGTAGCCACACGGTCCAGTCTGTATCCAGATCAGATGGTCACTGCAGTCACCCGGATCCAGTACGTATCCAGCCCATATGGTGGATCAGGACCTAGAGATGACCTCTACAGCCCTGAATGTCAGCGGAGATCAGGACAACTAGATGAGCCCTAGAGACAGATCCCCAGTGAAGACCTCATCACCTAGACGGCCATCGGGACAAGACCACAGGAACCAGTTGAGTCCTCTCTACAATGTGACTTTGCTGCAGACTGGAATTGAACTGCTGGTTCGTCTGGCCAGAGGAGAACTGGCCCCATGACTGAGCCTGGTTTCTCCCAGGGTTTTTTCTCCATTCTGTCACCGATGGAGTTTTGTTTTCCTTGCCGCTGTCGCCTCTGGCTTACTTAGTTGGGGAAACTTAATTTCCAGCGATATCGTCGACTTGATTGCAAAGATACTATTTAAACTGAACTGAGCTGGACGATAACATCACTGAATTCAATGATGAACTGCCTTTAACTGAAAATTGAGTGTTTACTATTATCATTTTGCATTATTGACACACTATTTTTTAATTGGTTTAATGCTGTACAGTTGCATTGACACAATCTGTATTGTTAAAAGCGCTATATAAATTAAGATGACTTAAGACTGTAATGCAGCCATCTACTCTATATAGATTATGTGGAATAGCATCTAGACCAGGGGTGTCCAAATCCTGCTCTTGGAGGACGAACATCCTGCAGAAAGTAGCTCCAACCTGCACCAAAACACTTGCCTGGAAGTTTCTATCCTAGAATTAGCTGGTTGATTATTTGAGGTTGGAGATAAACTATCTAGGACTGTTGTCATCCAGATACAGCAATGGACTCCCCTAATCTAGACCATCTATTTAGGGTGCTAGTAGAGTTACAAGCTGGACTCACCACCAACCTGAAGAAATGTAATCTGGGACTGTCCAAAGCACGCTATATATATTTATATATATTTTTTTTTCAGTTGGTTTCTTCTGTGGTGAAATGAATTAGATTTAATCTATTAGATGTAATACTTACCAGAGGAAAGGTTTTTGAATTATACAGTACAGTGTTGTGGACTTGAGTCACATGACTTTGACTTGACTTGGACTCAAGTCACAAATTTGATGACTTGCAACTTGACAATCAAAGAAGACTTCTGACTCGACTTAGGTTTTGACAACAATAACTCAAGACTTTACTTGGACTTGAGCCCTCTCATTTGTAAAGACTTCATACCTTCTAAAACCAAATATCAGAGTTATGATCACTAGTGTGATCACTGAAGTGCATAATCACATCAGTTTCATTACAGCGGCGTTTGCACTTTGGCTGGCACTTAGTCAGAGATAGACTCACTCAACGAGTGCTTTAAATTACAACTGTTCAGTGTTCTCAAACACATACATGTTGATTTTATGTTTCAGACATAAATACAGATCAGTACTATTAAAAAATTGTGCAGGTAACTACACTGAACAAAATTATAAATGCAACACTTTTGTTTTTGCCCCCATTTTTCATGAGCTGAACTCAAAGATCTAAGACTTTTTCTATGTACACAAAATGCCTATTTCTCTCAAATATTGTTCACAAATCTATCTAAATCTGTGTTAGTGAGCACTTCTCCTTTGCCGAGATAATCCATCCACCTCACAGGTGTGGCATATCAAGATGCTGATTAGACAGCATGATTATTGCACAGGTGTGCCTTAGGCTGGCCACAATAAAAGGCCACTCTAAAATGTGCATTTTTATCACACAGCACAATGCCACAGATGTCGCAAGTTTTGAGGGAGCGTGCAATTGGCATGCTGACTGCAGGAATGTCCACCAGAGCTGTTGCCCGTGAATTGAATGTTCATTTCTCTACCATAAGCCGTCTCCAAAGGCATTTCAGAGAATTTGGCAGAACATCCAACCGGCCTCACAACCGCAGACAACGTGTAACCACACCAGCCCAGGACCTCCACATCCAGCATCTTCAACTCCAAGATCGTCTGAGACCAGCCACACGGACAGCTGCTGCAACAATCGGTTTGCATAACCAAAGAATTTCTGCACAAACTGTAAGAAACCATCTCAGGGAAGCTCATCTGAATGCTTGTCAGAGTATCATTGGAGCGCCGTCTCGACCTGACTGTAGTTCGTCGTCGTAACCGACTTGAGTTGGCAAATGCTCACATTCGATGGTGTCTTTGGAGAGGTGTTCTCTTCACGGAGGAATCCCGGTTTTCACTGTACATTGCAGATGGCAGACAGCATGCATGTATGGTGTCGTGTGGGTGAGCGGTTTGCTGATGTCAACAGTTGATGGAGCGTCACGCGTTGGCCTGAATGGTGGCGGTGGGTTTATGGTATGGGCAGGCGTATGTTATGGTCAACGAACACAGGTGCATTTTATTGAGGCATTTTGAATGCACAGAGATACCGTGAAGAGAACCTGAGGCTCATTGTTGTGCCATTCAACCACGACCATCACCTCATGTTGCAGCAAGATAATGCACGGCCCCATGTTGCAAGAATCTGTACACAATTCCTGGAAGCTGAAAACATACCAGTTCTTGCATGGCCAGCATACTCAACGGACATGTCACCCATTGGCGGTTTGGGATGCTCTGGATCGGCGGGGTATACGACAGCGTGTGTTCCAGGTCATGCCAATGTCCAGACTCTTCGCACAGCCATTGAAGAGGAGTGGACAAACATTCCACAGGCCACAATCAACAAACCTGATCAACTCTACGCGAAGGAGATGTGTTGTACTGCGTGAGGCAAATGGTGGTCACACTAGAAACTGACTGGTTTTCGGACCCCCCAATACAGTAAAACTGCACATTTTAGAGTGGCCTTTTATTGTGGCCAGCCTAAGGCACACCTGTGCAATAATCATGCTGTCTAATCAGCATCTTGATATGCCACAACTGTGAGGTGGATGGATTATCTCGTCAAAAGAGAAGTGCTCACTAACACAGATTTAGACAGATTTGTGAACAATATTTGAGAGAAATATGCCTTTTGTGTACATAGAAAAAGTCTTAGATCTTTGAGTTCAGCTCATGAAAAAATGGGGGCAAAAACAAAAGTGTTGAGTTTATAATTTTGTTCAGTGTATAAAGTCTACTCTGTTCTCCTCCCTGCCCACCAGCCACTTACTTTTATGACTTTTGAGGAGAAATGACTGAATTTATTTGCTGTAAATCTCACAGGATTATGACAGCATATGCACTCATAGCCTCTGATAACTTAGACCATTAGAATGTCAGAAACGAGACCGGGATCCAACTGCAGGTGAAAACAAATTCCAAGTTTATTGAACTAGGATAACAGAAAGTCAATAATTCAGCCGGATGGCAAAACCCCAGCAAAAAGTCAGTTCAGGTCAGTGCGGAGGTTAGACCAGCTGCGGTCGAGCCCGCGTGGAGGGGAGGCGGCGAACCGGCAATAGAATGCCGCTGATGAATCCCAGGGGTGGTAACGAGCGTGTGGGCAGAGAGGAATAGGACGGAACTGGTTTTCGAAGGGAGAGGAGAGGAAGCCTTGGAGAGACAGGCCTATGAGTAGCGAGAGCCAAGGGCGGGAGCCGACCAGAGTTCTAGGGAGGCAGGAGGGTAGAAAGGGGGAGGTGACAAAAACAGGAACGCCAGACCAACTAGACTAGAAAAAAATAAATAAATAAAAACGATTCAGACAAACACAGCATGGACAGAGACGATCAAAGCTGCTGCACAACATATTACGGACTGACACAAGATAGCATACAAGAGGGCCAGATAAAGGGAAGAATAATGAGGACAAAACGAGGTGCAGGTGAGAAGGGAGAATTAGCTAACAGGGATAACGAGAGGGGCGGGGGTTGTGGGATTAGTGTGTGTGAACACCAGGATGACAACAGAGCACATGGCAAGCCGTCAAAACAAAAGGCCATGTGCTCCATGATAACAAAGCCCAAGAAGAACCCACCGAAATCATGACAGTACCCCCCCCCCAAGGAACGCCACCAGGCGACTCAAAGGGGGGGTCTACCTTGTGTCCGGCGGAAGTCCTCAATCAGCGACTGATCCAGAATATCCCGAGCCGGAACCCAACTCCTCTCCTCCGGACCGTAACCCTCCCAGTCCACCAGGTACTGGAAACCCCTGCCACGACGACGAACATCTAGTAATCTCCTAACCGAATAGACAGGAGAACCATCCACTAGACGAGGGGGAGGGGGGGGCAGGGGATGAAATGTTGGCATTAAGGGGAGATCTGAAAACAGGTTTAATCCTGGATACATGAAAAACAGGGTGTACCCGACCATGAGAGGGAGGCAACTTGAGCCGTACCGCTACCGGATTGAGGACCTTGGTGATCTGGTATGGGCCAATGAACCTAGGCGCTAACTTGCGGATGGAGACAGCTCAGAGGCACGGAGTCCTTGGTAGACAGCCATCCTTCTGACCACAGCATATCGAGCGCTAGGCGGGAATCGGTGGACGATCAGCCGTGCTTTGGGTCCGTCTGACGAGGACCTGGACCAGACTTTCCTAGACTTCCCCAGACACTCGACATCTGGACAAAGGCTAGGGCAGACGGTTAACAGCCGCATGGGTTCCTGAGAGGGGAAACATAGGAGAGGTAGATAGCCACAGAACATCAAAAGGTGACATACTGTGGATGTGCTTAATGGGAGAGTATTATGGGAATACTCAATCCACGTGAGCTGTTGGCTCCAAGAGGCAGGATTGCGAGACGCCAGGCAGCGGAGAGCTCGCTCGAGATCCTGATTGGCTCGTTCACACTGTCCGTTGGTCTGGGGGTGAAAACCGGATGACAGACTCGTAGAGGCCCCGATCTGTCGACCAAACTCCTGCCAAAAACGGGAGACAAACTGGGGACCCCTATCAGAGACCACGTCAACCGGAAGACCATGGATCCGGAAGACGTGGTCAATTACCAGTTGGGCCGTCTCCTTGGCAGAGGGGAGTTTAGGTAGGGGCACGGAATGAACCGCCTTAGAGAAGCGATCCACCACCGTGAGAATAACGGTGTAGCCTCTTGAAGGGGGTAAGCCAGAGACAAAATCTAAGGCTATGTGTGACCAGGGACGAGAGGGAATGGGCAGCGATTGGAGCAAACCAACGGAGGGACGGTTAGAGACCTTGTTCTGGGCACAGACAGAGCAAGCCAATACAAACTGCCTGACGTCCTGGCCCATAGAGGACCACCAAAATCGCTGGCGGATGGCAGCCAGCGATCTCCTGACTCCTGGATGGCAGGCAACCCTAGCTTCATGCCCCCACTGAAGGACCTCAGGGCGCAACACAGCCGGCACGAACAACCTACCAGGCGCCCACTCAGCTGGCACTTCCACCCTTCGTCCGGCCTCCTCCACCTTCCGCTCAACCTCCCAGAAGAGGGCCCCCACCACCACACCTTCAGGGAGTATGGCACTGGCTAGGGTCTCCTCTCCCGGGCGCTCAAACTGGCGGGATAGCGTGTCGGGCTTAACGTTTTTGGCCCCAGGCCGGTACGAAAGGGTGAAGTTAAAATGGTCAAAGAAGAGTGCCCAGCGAGCCTGGTGCGAGCTCAGCCTCTTGGCCGAACGGATATATTCTTATGAGTTATATAAGTTCTTATGATCCGTCCAGACCAAGAAGGGCTGTGCTGACCCCTCCAACCAGTGACGCCACTCACCTAAGGCCAACCTAACCGCCAGCAGCTCCCGTTTACCGATGTCGTAATTACATTCAGCTGGGTTGAGGCGGTGGGAAAAATATGCACAGGGGTGCACCTTCCCATCCCTCGCGGAGCGCTGAGACAAGACTGCGCCCACCCCGACCCTGGAGGCATCTACCTCCACGATAAATTGCCGTTCGGGATCTGGAATGGAGAGAACAGGAGCAGAGACAAACCGGGACTTTAATCTATCAAAGGCCTCCTGAGCCTGAGCACTCCAGGTGAACGGTACCTTGTTGGAGGTGAGCGCCGTTAAGGGTGCAGCTACCTGGCCAAAGATCTTGATGAATCGCCGGTAGAAGTTGGCGAAGCCCAAGAAACGCTGCACAGAGCCTTTCTGGAGTCGGGAACTGGCCACTTAGCGACAGCCTCGACCTTGGACGGATCCGGCTTAATCTCCCCAGCCGAAATAATAAAGCCCAAGAACGAGACCGACTTGGCATGGAACTCGCACTTCTCCGCCTTGACATAAAGCTGGTTCTCCAGCAGCCATTGTAAGACCTGGCGCACGTGCTGAGTGTGTACCTGAAGAGATGGGGAAAAGATGAGAATGTCATCGAGGTACACAAAGACAAACTGGTTAATCATGTCTCCCAGCACGCTATTAACCATGCCCTGGAAGACAGCAGGGCCATTAGTAAGCCCGAACGGAAGGACCAGGTATTCATAGTGACCCGTGGGGGTATTAAAGGCTGTCTTCCACTCATCGCCCTCGGGTATGCGGACGAGATGATAGGCGTGGCGGAGTAGACCTCAGTTGGACCTGTTTAACTTAGTGAAGACCTTGGCTCCCAGCAAAAGTTCAAAGGCAGATGACATTAATGGCAAGGGGTACCTGTTCTTTACAGTAATGTAATTTAACCCTCGGTAATCAATGCAAGTATGCAGAGAGCCATCCTTCTTAATGAAGAAGAACCCAGCGCCAGCAGGGGAGGACGAGTGGCAAATGAGACCGGCTTTCACGGATTCCTGAATGTATTTGTCCATAGTCTCTCGTTCAGGACCTGACAGGGAAAAGAGACGACCCCAGGGCGGAGAAGTGCCTGGAAGGAGATCGATGGCACCATCGAACGGCCGGTGGGGGGGAAGCGAGGTGGCCCGGGACTTGCTGAAAACCAGCCGCAGATCATGGTACTCCCCCGGGACCCCAGTGATATCAGCTGCCTCAACCTGTAACACAGGAGACGCAGACAAAGGAGAAGAAACTGCACCTAGACAACAAGCATGACAAGACTGACTCCAAGACAATATCTGACTGCTGGACCAATCCACATGAGGGTTGTGCTGAGCCAACCAGGGGTGCCCCAGAACAAGACTAGCATATGGAGACTCCAGGAGGAACAGTGATTGCCCGACACAACAAGACTCACACGAGGGGTGGTGTGGGTTATAGTGGCTACAGACTGGCCAGAGAGGCCCCAGACCCTGACAGGGGAGTAGAGGGGGATGGCAGGGATGCCCCAGCTCTTGGCCGTGCTACAGTCCAGAAAGCTGGCCTCGGCACCGGAATCAACCAGAGCCTTGCAGGAGTGGACAGAGTCTTGGTATATGACGGTAGCAGAGATCTGGGTGCGTGACTGAGGGGCGATTATTGCAGGAGAAAACGACCAACCAGGATCCCGTCGAACCTTGGCTTTTAAAGGACACAACTGAGCAAAGTGGCCCGGCTTTCCACAGTAGAGGCAGAGGCCCCGAACCAGCTTTTGTTGTTTCTCTTGAGCAGACAATCAAAGCCGCCCCAACTGCATGGGCTCAGGTTCAGCCAGAGAGGAAAGAGGTGGTGAGTGGCTCCTCAAAGGATGGGGTTCCTCCAGCCCCCAGGACGAGCGGGGAGCCAAGCGTCGCTGACGCAAGCGAAGGCGGCTCTCAACTCGAGTAGCCAGATTGATAAAGCCCTCCAGGTCTTGGGGTAGATCGTGGGCAGCAATCTCATCCTGGATCTCGAAGTTCAACCCCTCCCGAAACATAGCTCGCAGCGCCCCCTCATAGGAAGCAGCTAATGTTTTAAACTGAATGGCATATTCAGTCACGGAACGGCCTCCTTGACGGAGCCGCACTAGTGTGGATGCCGCCTCATCTTAGCTTCATAGAAACTTATTTAAGCAACTGAAAACTATTTTCATTCAGTTGATAATGCGCTGCTTAATAAAGTGTATGAGGTGATACTTTCATGCCATACCTCACAGTAGCTGGGTTTTCATCCAAAGTTGCAAATTTAACCTATGCACAAAAGCTCTGTCCGCCTTAATCAGGTCATGCCGTCCCATAGCACAAAGTCACATCACTTTTTTGATGTACATGGAGGAATTTATTCGCAAAATGTGTGTTTCCATCTACCATTATTCGCATTAACCCTTTTCGCACAAGTCAAAAACCACCTCAAGCGAGAGTAAAAAAAAATAGCGAATTAAGGTTATTTTTTTTCAAAATTTGGCATTACCATCACTTGTTTCGGATGCGATACTTCACAATGTGGTGCTATTGACTGACTGGTGTATATAATGACTGGTGCTATTTCAAGTGGTTGGTTTCTACCAACATGCATTGCTTCAAAATTGCAAACGATCTACACAGCACCCCATGAAGTCAAATTGCTTGTCACTAGAATCGTATCGCATCACGGCTGTTTGAGACATGGTGTTTTAGTCAAAATATCTTAGAAGGTGGCACAATGTTGCTACCCAAAATTTGGAACCTTTTAGGTTGTTTAGGTTAAACGAATTGCTGTCCACTGATAGCATCTCTCATTTTTCAGTGACTGGCTTGTTAAAACAAACAAGCCATTCATTTCAGATAAATCATTAGCAGGAAATGCATCATAATGTGAGATCATCTAAAATTTACTACCATTGTGATGGGATCAAAGTTATCTTGTTGTCCTGATTGGCTATGAGCCACTGAGTGACTCAGTGATTACCCATCAGAAAGACTCTCGAGAGCCAATCAGCAGTGAGCATAAGTGCTCAGTTTACAGGGCAGGTGACTACCGCGACAGCACGTTCACATTGCAGTGGGAAGCTCCCCACTTCCCGCTCCGGATTTCTGGAGATTGGGAAGCATTCAGGATGTGACCTCATAGAGGAAAGACCTCAAATGGCCATTGATGGATACTATGATAGTATGACCTCAAAACTATTTAAAATGACTTACAAAAATCAACCCTTCACAATCATGCTGCTATACATTATGACTTTGAATAAATCACATGCACAGGAGCTGCACAAAGCTAATTTTAGGCTCAAAGGCAGAAATAGATGGTTGGTTTTAACACACACTTATAATAATGGTGTGGGTAAGCCAGTATTGGGATCCCATGTGTTTGGTATTAAAGCTACAACCACAGTCTCTAAAATACAACCCAGATATAACTGAAGTCAAAAGTGTATGTGTCACTGCACTCTGCAGTGGAGTTTTCAGGTTGGATTTTCTTTCAAAGTTTGCTTGTGCATAGCGATAACTACATTTTTATGTTTTCTAAAAGAAAATGTGAGTGATATCCATACAAAAATCAAAATAACAATAGGTTGAGGCTTATTCTGAGTTGCCATGTGGTTTCTAAAGGATACTTATTGGCTTAGTTGCCAGGGTGTTGCTTTGCAGTTGCTTAAGTTCTATGTAGGGTTTAATGCATTACAATGTGGCTGCTACTGTAAGTGGTTGCTTACTTATCCAGGTCAAAAGGTCCACCCGCAAAGTCTCTATGAAATTTCTAGATATGGGGGGGTTCCTAGATTCTTACCATCCAATAAGCGTTGTTAAAAAAGTACTAACATGTTTGACATTTGAAAGTTTTGAATGCTCAGAAAAGCCATTCTTGCAGCTCATTTTCAATAAAGGAAGACTTTTGAGTTGTGAATGTTACATTTTTCATATTGCATAATCTTTTTTTTTCACACACTATGGTAAGCAAATAATGTTTTTTTTCAGCATTGTGAACAATTATGTATATGGTATTCAGTGCTCTGATCTTTCAGATAAAATATTTTGGAAATGAAGATGAATACAATCGCTCCCTGTCCCAACAAATCAGACATGAGAAAATATGAAGGGAAAGAGAAACCCTGTAATTCATTTGGGCTTGGTTTTCTGCGTTCATTGTTGGCTGGACGACCAAAACCATTAAACAGGAGAGCACATGTCTGACTAATGAAGGGTTATCTGTGTCGAAACTGCTTTTAGACATGTATACACACTCACAAAGCAGTAACAGGGCCCAGATGTTTGTTGAACTAAAAGTATGGATATCTCAGAATGTGAAGAATGTCCTGACACGGCAAAATGAGTGACAAACAGACATCAGATGAACATCATTCTCTGTATTTACAGAGTTCCTTCTACCGTCAATAGACCACTCCCAAAAACACAACTAACATCTAACAACACTGACAGCTAGGGTTACAGAAGTCACACAATTGATGCCAGGATGTTGTATGTTGTTGCTTGGTGTTGCCAGATGCCTTCTATAGTATTATGGGTGGTTTGTTAGGTAGTTACATACTGACCCAAGTCAAAAGAGCCCACCCTCAAGTATAATATTTTGCTTCTTGTTTGCATTGTTAAAAACCATGATGAAAAATTAATCAGCCAGGACATCTGAAGAATGTGTTTTAGTAAGCACTGCCAAAAAGCCAGGGCTTCTTCTTCAGAAAGGGCTCGGTTATAGACATTATACAGTTTTACTGGTGGATCTCTTGTCTGTTTTGAGTATAAATATTTGCTAGCACACGCTTTAGTAATCCAGCTCCTTTGTGACAGCAGATTGAGCATAATTGATATCCTGGATTGTGTCCTGTGATACACAGATGAACATGGGGAACTGCTGCAGGCAGATCTGCTGTAGCACTGCATGCTGTGCAGACATGCAGGGTGTGTGTGTGTGATACAGATGGTGAACCTGTGAGTCATCGCTCCCTGTTCTGCACATAAAACAGCTTTATAATGCTCATTCTGATCCCATATTTCTTGTGTATTTTGTTTCATTTAGGAGATGTTGTTTTACAGAGCATGAAATCATCATCTCTTTAATGTGCAGGCAGCCCACAGAACAGGTGACCTATTATGACCAAAAGCCCTCAATGTATTCTATCACAATATCTCATAACAAGCACACATATGCAGCACTGCTAAATTAAATATTAAAACTCCTAACAGTGTGTGTCCACTGCAGTGGGAGAAATCACCACTCAGTGCCAATGAAAACACTGAAACTCTTCTGCTTTGGATCTATCAGCCTTGTACACCAGGCTTGAGAAAGAGCGCTGAAGGGTTTAAATATTTTTAGGGGTGAATGAAGCCTGGGTCACTCGAACCTCTGCAGCAAACACACAGTGCTCATGGTCCAGAGATACGATTGCATAAATGAATCATATGTGTTGGCACAGATCACAAATCAGAGTCCAAATGCTCCCAAGACCAGGACAAGACCATGAAAATATGGTATTGGGCTTGAAATTGAAAAGGAATCATGACCGGATTCGGTCTTGAGTACTACAACACTGTAATCTTTAGCTGTTTTCAGTACATGGCCAATATCATCATCATATAGAGACCATATGTAGCTCCGCCCCTTTTCAGTACTGTACTTCTTGTCTTCTTTATTCTGTTTGTATTTCCACAGCATGAAGGTAATGCTGTACGTGCTGTACGAATTTATGAATGAACCGCTCATTTTAAAATCTTCCCGGTCTACTGACATAAGTTTTAAACATTAAAATGCTCATGATATCTTTTGTTAAGTCTACAATAAGTAAATCCACTTCACCTACTAATAATTCGTCAACAGTGATGCTATTGAGCTACCGCAAAAACAAAAGTTCAAAGACAAAGTTATAAAGAGAGCGGAGAAGTCTATAATGGCAGAGCAGCAAGCAACTAGCACTTGATCCTTCTTGATGCATATGTCTTTGTCAACGTAAAGATACTGTGCTAGTTTAACATACAGTGTAGTGGGCCAATCTTACATGAGAATGGGTTCCCCCAACAGTACATTTTGGGTGTCCCTCTTATTTGACACACCTATTTTGTGTCTGGATTCGTTATTACAAGTGATGAGAAGATTCAGGTAATGTTAAGAATTTCATAAAATAATTAGCCTACATAATTACTGTACCTTCACAAAGTCTGTTTTCATTGTCACGTGAAAGATTGCAAGAATCGGATCGTTCATGAAATGAACCCCAATCAAGAAAATCAAATTATCGCAACAAATATGTGTGACTGGTGCTGCTGGCAGTTCGTTCTCGTGACATTTTGCAGTAAGGTTTTCCCCGTTCTCAAGTTTGGTAATTGCAGTCTATCGCGACTATCCAGAAACAGAGCTCTCCATCTAACCAACCTTGGTGCGATTGCTTATAGGGAACAGCATAACAGGTATTACTAGGGAAAAGATTTAATGTAGAAAATGATGTCTATTGTTGTTCCCGCCCCTGGTGGGACAATGATTTGTATTATTGTTCTAATCAGTGGTTGGTAATGAGTGGTCCTTAAGATCTTAGTTACATGCTGGATCTCAACAATGTCTCAGAGCTGTTAACTGACTTAGTTGAGAAATAAAAATTCCCCTTGCAGGGGGGATCATTCATTGACAGGGTATCAATGAAAAACCAAGTTTAGTAGTATGGTTGAATAGACTAAGTAACCGATTAGCTATTAAGAATGACACAACCCACATGGTGGTGGTAGATCTCTCTTTGATGTTAGCTAAACGCCGAAACCAGAGGTTACTGTAAAAATACCACAGAAGAGCAGGGCCTGAACACTCATACTAACCAAGTTCATGACCCGGGTGCACCCAGCATTACCCTGAGGGGACAATCAACAGATGAGGAAAGACCATGGGGTTTTGTGTATGAATCTACACAAGGAGTCCAGCACTGATTATTATTATGCAAAAAACCAAATAATTCAAAACATGGAAGACGCAAGGGGCACCATGAAGTTTATATCTTTTGTTGTCTGAAAAGGACATTCAGTTATTGTTAAGAGGCCTCCGCGCAAGGAAGGAATACGAACATATTAAAAATTTGGAAAAAAGAAAGGAAATAGATATTTTATATAATTGTTAGGTGTAAATTATGGTTCAGATGCCCAAATTCATAAAATACATTTCATGAATACGGCGCATCATGAATGTACTGTAGAATGGAAGGGTTGCATCTTCAGGAAGCACTTTCAGACCTGTAGATTGTTTTATTTGTTCTGAAACTAGGACTTAAATTGTTTCAGTGTCTTTCACCTTGGTTCGTGGTTAATGTTTATGAGATTCCCTTCATAACATTTATCCATCAAGATGCAGACTGTAACAAATCACTACACAACACACACACACAAACAACACACACACCCACACCCACACACCACACACACACACACACACTGATGACCCCCCCACACACAAACACCCCCAATATTCACCCACCACACACACATGCACACAACACCGCCACTTTAATAAATAAGCTTAGTAGTGGTCCAGACTCTCACTTCAGAGAAGACCAATTACACAGCATTTTAAGATAATTGGATTTCAACTGCGATACGTAATGTGCTCACTCACAAAATTAGGCACTGCTGCATCTTATGCAACTTATCTCCCATTGTGAATATTGATACAGCTTAGCTTGTTGCTCCGTTGGATTGAATTGCTTTCTCACCACAAGTAAACTACTCCAAAGTCCATTTGGAGTCAAGCCAAGACCACCAGCTGATCTCAAACCAATTGATTTTGTGTGGATCCGATTCATACATGCCTCTAAAGTTATTTAAGAATGCACACAGAGTATTTGAAACAAGTAGGATTGCTCCTTTCGAACGCGACAGGATTTTTTTTTTCTTTTTTTGAAAATGCCCTTCAAAGTCTTCGCCTAAAGTTTGTTAAACCTGGTGACATCTTTGGATCCTGCAAGCTGTTTGGATTGTGTCTTTCAGTTCCAAAAGGTCATGATGACATTCACGTGGCACCCTGAGGCCAAACTAAACACGGCCACACCTAGAAGACAGAGAAATAGAGTAACTCACGTATCTTTAATAGGGTCTCAGTAACACACCTGCCTTTGAAACTTTAACATGCACCCTTACACAAAACACACACACAACCTCTTTAGACTGACATATAGTCCGTCAACTGAACAATCACACATGCGGTTCTGATCGTCATATATGCTGCTCGGCTCATCTTTCGCCAGATGAACCTTTAGCGACTAAATACAACCTATACAGCCTCTACTCTCTAAGCTCTCTTCTCCTCACCCCTCCTTCTCCCCAGAACTCCCCAAGGTGCTGTCACAGAATACAGGAAACTAGGACGAAAGACAGATAGAAAGAGTTATGGGCAATCTACTAGACGAGTAGTCAGTTCTAGATACAAGAGTAGTGAAGTGCTCTCTTCAGAGGAAGAAAGTAATCAAACTATAATCAAAAATTAACCCCATAGTCTTCAAACCTGCTCCTGGGGATCCACCAATGTCCTCGCAGAGTTTAGTTTACAACGCCTAACAAACACTCCTGAACCAGGTCTAATCAAGGTTCTTCAGTGCTATCACTTGAAAATCACAGTGAGGTGTGCTAATAGGTGGCAACCTAAGATTATTTTGTTAGGGATGAGCCTATAATATTCAACAAACAAACAGCATATGCGGTTAGAGTATGTTTTAAAGCAGGACCTGATGGGGTTTTTCAGTGGTCCTGAGCTGGGTATGATGAGCTGGGGTCATGTGGGCGGTCCAAGCAACCCTAGCTCCTGCTGGCCTCATTTGATACCAGCTCATCATAACGCCAGCTCTAAACACGCTGTTTTCGAATGACCAACTAGGCAACACGTGTTTAAACCAGCTCAAACCAATATGCCATGCTTCAAACTACCTGTAGTCCAGCATAATGCTGGTTTTCAAAAGGGACGGGTCCCAGGACCAGGGCTTTCGAAAGAAGACCTAGGCTCTCTCTAACTATAAACAAATACGCTCTGTACACATCTCCAGATGTTTACTAGCGAGTCAACTGGTTATTTAACTAGGGGGGCATTTTCCAAAGAAAAGCTATCCGCTAGCGCCATTACTGATTGATAGGCATATGCACAGTGCTAGTGTTGCTGCAGCAGAGGGATGATTTTACCAAGTCGAGACAGTTACGGACCAATCGATCTTGGTTGACCGGGAACACGATGTGAATGAACCACTCAGATTGATTGAGAACCGTTTTAGTTTTGTGTAAGCTTTCCGGGGGCGTATACAATCAGTGTTGTGTGTTTGGTGCTTGTACATCAGTGTCATTCATCTATCATTTCCTCTGATTTTAGGGATTACTTATGGTTATGATTAGGTTTGGGTTTAGGGATATGGTCAAGAGTAAATTTTTGGATTAAAATGTTGTTCCACGGTCAACAAAATATGAAAATTATAGAGAAAATCTCAGCAAAAAATCCGGATTGTGCTCTCGTTCTGACATAGTCCTATAGTCAATTCTTATTCGAGTTTTTTCTTGGTTCAGTTGGTTAGTAACAGCATTTCCAACACTTGTTTTTCTGAGTTGGAACTACAGCACTCAGCAGTGTGTCTTAGAAGAAGATAGTTTCTAGGGTAGTATGGCATCCTGGAGGACTATAGATCTAGGTTACAATACTCTCAATAGGCAGAACTAACATGCGGGAGAACATTCTATTCATTATAAGTCTGGTCTCATTTCCTGATCTGCGGTCGACTGTCTTCTGCAGACTTTCAGTTCCAACCTTCTTGACCACACCTGTCTGTATGTTTCAAAGTAAGCTTTAGGTTTTAGCAGCAGGGGCCTGCAAGGCACCGCATTGATCTCGCTGCTTTAGGTATGTGTGTCGCGGGAGGTGAGCAAATTCTGCAGGATGGTAGTTTCTTCCCGGAGCAGGGTTGAGATCACGTGTAGGAGTTTGGGCCAAAGGTTGTGAGCAGTCCGGGGCTGGCCACCGTTGTCCTGGGAGAAGCCACAGGTTTATACTCAGGACTAAGTGAGTCAAAACTCAGCACCTACAGGTAGCTTTCTCGTAACGCTTGTCGACGCTTGATTAGCTTGGTTCAGTGGTGTCAGTGATTGTGCATTAGGGGGACCTGAACGCTGCAGGGGACTGTGGGCTATCCACCAAAACAAACTTCTGTACACAACAACGACGAGCTGACCCATGCTGTGGAATGCGCACGTCTGTGGGGTTAAGAGCTACACGCAAAGTCTTCTAGTTATATTTTATTATATAATATTCCTAAGGTAAATCTATATTTCATCGGATCTAACTTGTGGAAAAGAAGACGTTAGTACATGTGCGCGGACAAATTCCTGGAACAAATATAGAATTCTGGCTGTGATGCCAACATTAAAGCGTTTAGCAACAAAATGAGCATAACATTGGGGTTTCAGCCACATAAGAACCACCGACGGTCCATTACAGAACCAAAACCACTAGATATGGAAAGACTTCTCCAGATCGGTAGCTTGTGATTGGCTGGCTATTTCCACGGGTTTGTTTTAAAATGGGTGGAATATGTTGCAGCGGCAGGTCCATGTGTCTATTGCCAAATCCTGTAGCAAATAGATAGTGCAGGCTCAACAAGACGTCATTTCATAAAACCAATCAGTTTGTTGGGTCAATGGCTTTGTCTTCACATAAAATTCCAGACTCAATGTGGATTCTAAGGAAATACTAGTTTTGCCTAAGGTGAAGGTTTGTCTGGATATGGTAATAGTGACACCAAATCTGTTAAACTAGACTATTTAAATTACAAAAATCAGGTAGAAAAAGTCGGAGAGACACTGCTGGGACCCCTGTCATGGGAGAGCAGGTACCCAATTAAAATAGCTGCCCGCAATCGTTCATCGACATCCTCCACCCCTGATTTACGGACGTCAGCACCACCTAACTATCGATCCTGAAAAGACATTTTCCAATATAATACAATAAGCTCATGGTAGGTGAATGAGTGGGATGTTTACTTCCGAACGTAGCATGTTTGTGCCGTCTTATGTTGCGCTATCTAGGATTGGTTCAAGTCTCCTCTCTTCTCTCTCTCTCTCTCTCTCTCTCTCTCTCCTCTACTCTCTCTGCTCTCTCTCTCTAAACTCCTGCTCGCTTTGCTCGCTCTTTGTCTCGTCTCGGCCCATGATACTCATTGCTGCGGTTGCTCAAAAGGTCATCGTACAAAAGCATGCAGCATTGTGTTGTATCAGGCATCACAGAGCTGGCGCTATCGTGGCCGATGCATTATTCGGTGTGGCTATATGTGTGGGTATGTGGTTTAAGGTGAGGTGGGAGACTGTAACAGAGACTGAGATATATTTCGGGCCTCTTATGCCTGAGGCGGGTATGTTAGATCTCAAACTGTTGCCCGCTATAGATCTTCACACAAATACACACAGAGACACACACATGCCAAGTTTTATTGCATTTTTTTCTATCACATGCAAACAAAATGTTGAAAGGAGAGAAAGAGTCAGAGTAACAGCGAAAAGGCCCATATGGCTGGTTTTGAATGTCTTTATAGGTCCAAATGCCTTCACATGCTTGAGCTTTGCAGCTGCACACACACACACACTGGGCTATTTATACACTTTATACACTTTGCAGCTGCACTCACACACACACATGGATCCACACACACAGGGGCCTATGTTTTCTCGTTTTATCTATCCATGATGAATTGTTTAGCGCACAGTCTGACTGCAGTTAGAGCACAGGATGGCACACCACATCACGACTACCCAACACACACACACACACACAGAAAAAGAGTCTACAAACACTATTTGCTAGAATTAGACTAAAGTTGTGATGCTGTATTATGATACTATACCAGATGTTAGCTGTCTAACAAAACCTATTGAGCTTTTTTAGTGAGCATCTAGAATTCACTGCTATGAACTGAAGGCATCAATACGAATTTAAAATAGCATTTTACCCAATATTTTTGTATTTTTGTGCTTATATCACATTGTTAGCTTGCATGCTAAAATCAAACTATTAATAAAACTGTTGAGTCTCCTGTGCATTCTGTGTGAGAATCACTGTTTATGTTGCACTCAGAATTGATGTCTATGTGAAATGTTGCAGATCGATCACTTATATCAGCTAAGATGCTTACTTAAAAGCCAGCTGCCTGTGTAGACAGCAGGGGAGTTCTCCAAGTTTTTTTTAAAACAACCTACGCACGCTCTCTCTCCTGGGCTCTTCTCTGGGAAGGGGTATGGTATTTAGAGCTGGAATAAACTGAAAATATTGTGGAAGAAAGGAAATGTTCGAAACCTAAGACACACAAACACAGCACACGTTTAGGTAACTAAAAAAAAGGAAATACCATAGACTTTTATTGTTTTTATGAAAGGGTAACCCCGATATAACCCCAATAACTACCCATAACAGACAAGTCAAATCATTTTTACTTTATGAATGAAATGTACCTTTGAGGACGAACCCAAAGGGAGGTTTTGCCACTGGTTTGTGAAACAGGTCCCACCCCAAACTCGGGTCGGGTTTGTCGGGTTAAGGCAAAATAAACAATCTGACACTGTATTTACAATTTCAGATTGGTCAGGATGCTTATGCTGCCTTAACATGCATCTGGGAAAATCTCACCTCCATATTTATACATTTGTAATTACAACGTGTTACACAAGTCGGACATAACACGGAAATAGCCTAAACAAAACAAAATAATTAAACTGTGAACAATACACAATTCAAAATGATAAAAAAAAAAAGCGATTCAGCTTTTATCAAAAAAGTATACATGGTACCAAAATTACATTTTTGTGTTACATAAAGCAAACCGTAAAAGTTGAGTGATCAGCTTAACACTTGTCTATCAGCTGTTCCATATATCACACTTCTGAAATATAGCATGTACAATCGAAATAAATTGCAAACGCATTCATTGTTATTTACTACAGTCTTGCTTACTGCTCACTGATCTCTATATAAAGATTATAGACATGGTAATATCTATATTATAGATCAGTGTTTCCACCATGCTTTAAATCAACAAGCTCTTCCAACATCACAGCTCATGGATCATTTCGGATTCCAGGTTTCCCACTCATAAACACAACTTCATCTAGTCATTCATGTGCTCGGAACTCATAATTATGATACTTCCGGCACTTTAAAGCAAGGCCTCCAGGTTTTACACAGAATAGCAGGTTAATCCCTGCTGAGAAATGTTATAACTATACTATCTGACCTTTATAATGTCTTTCTCAAGTAGATTAAACTGATATATTTTAACACTGAAGAAAGTGTAGAGTGCACTTGGCCTTAGCAACCCCCTCAACACACATTTACAGATCAGATACACTCCAGGGGCATCTGTCTGTGATCACCAAGACTTGATGGTGTTAAGACACTCTGTCTTGAACTTCAACAGAAGGATTAAAATAGCCTGGAGTTCCTCAGGCTTCTTTCAGCCTCAAGACGAGTGAAGGAGAGAACTGACAGGTTAAGCTTTTAAAAGCTTCCTCAGCAGGCGTCCAACGTATTAAGAAACACACACACACACCAGTAGACCTTATTCGGGGTAGACAACATATTTAATAATTCACAAAAGATTGGTTTTACACTCTAATTGTCCCATGTTACTGAATGTTGAAAAGACTGTACTTTTATCCCCTTCTATCACTAAAAAAGGTCCATACACACACACACACACCTGAAATGTTGTCAACCCCTGTATGCCCTCATTTCCTGATACTGAACGGTCTCATGGCTGACTGAAGTGTAAACAAGATCAGTATCACAAAACACCCACATACCCACAGAATGCTACATCCCAAAATGAGACAAAACACAGCTCTGTAAAACATATAGCGTGTGTTTGTGTCAGAGTGGATAGGAGACCTACAGTAAGATTCTGTAACAATGCCTAAAACACACACATATGTATACAAATGTTTGGATTCAAAAGCAGTTAGTGGGGCCCAAGGGCATTCCTAAAACACCCAGCTATGAAAAGCATACACACTTTTAGACTATAGGAGGCTGGTGTTGTTGCTGGGGAAGATTGTACCATTTTGGTTCGAGTACATTCTTTCCTGCCCAGACAGGAAATGGGCATTTGTCATTGCCTCAAATAACAGTGTTTACTTCCTGTTGCCTTCAGAGTTTTGTTTTCTTTTTGAAGGACAATTGGAGAGAAATCAGATCCGAAGATGGAAGCACAGAGACTGGAAATCACGTGTTTTTGATTTCACTGTGAAATCACTTTTTAGGAATCGCCATATTTGCTTTTCTGCACTATGAATAAAAAAAAAATACATTCTTCTACATATATGGCAAAATTCACACCTTTGCAGGTGGTTTACAATGATCATTTCCAAAAAAAAAAAAAAAAAAAAAAAACGGCTTCAGGTTCTTGAGCATGTGAAGAAGAACAAGCAAAAGATTTTCTGACAGCAGATCTTGTAAAAGCACATTTATCATACCATGAAAATGGACGTGCGCATAGTGGCTTAAACTCAACTGGTGTTCAGCCAAACCAAAAAACCAAAATCCTGCCAATGTAAAGAGACATTGATAAATGCTGCACTGCACTCCCACAAATACATTTTCCCACTGCATCATGGGCTTTCTATATTTTTATAATAGTAGTACTCTGGTATTTATTTTGCCCTAAATATCTTTTTTATATATATTCTCTTACTATAAAAATGTCCTGAGAAACTAAATTTACAAATAATTATTGCCATAAAAATGCCAGTGGATTCCAAGGGAATGTGGAAGTTAGGAACTTTGAATATTTGGTATTTTTCTCATACCCCATACACTCCATATTCGTGCCCACCCTCAAATGAATATTTAATAATATAATAAAATAATAATAATAATTATATTATTATTATTATTAATAATACAGGCTAATAATTTTAACTTTGGCCCAGGAACTTACTTCCTAGCCTTTTAATGCCTTTTTATGCCCATTTTAAATTTGGTCATCAGGCTGAACTTGTGTAGAAGGACAGATCCAACTAGAAAAAGTAGTGTTTCTGAATTACATACTCAATGTGTATGTAATGTTCAAATTAATGTTTAAGAGATGGATTTGCGACTTAAACAATCAAAAAGTAGCGTTTAGCATGCATGAGTAGCTTTTTTAACTCTCCTCTCTCTCGCACAAACAGACACCCCCAATGATCCGCAGGCATCATCAATCAATCCTCATGTATATTGAGAAGAGGAGAGGGCCAAGTACTGAACCCTGAGGTATCTCGATAATAAAGACAGTTTAGCATTAACACAAGACATTAATACTTCAGTGTGAGTTACTGTCTTACATGTACATTTACAATTTTCTGACACATTTCATTATATGTATTGCTTTTATATGCATTGTTTGAAGAAATTGAAAGGCATTCTAAAATGAAAATATCAATTAATCAACTTGCAAAAGCAGAGAACTTTCTCTCTAATGTTTAGCAACTGAGAAGGACATTGTCAGTGAGCCTAACAGATGGAAAAAGGACTTATATTTTCTGTGAATTGTTGGTGACAAAGTTGGTGAAACTGGCATGTCTGATCACATTACAGTGAAATCGAACTGTAGAAATGTCTAAAGGTGACAGTCCACACACGCATGGCTGCACTTCAGCCAGCCCATCATTATTCCTGAACTTTCACCTTTGACATCACACCCTAGTCTCGTCTCCGGACAGACAACAGACTCTTACTGACCTATGAGAGTCATCTCATCTCTGTAACCTCTGACCTTTACGCACATATCAGTGAACCCAATATGTGCCCAACTCTGACCCCTCAACCCTGACCTTACGTGACTGTTGCAGATAACGGACAGGTACGTTACTGAAGAACTTGCACACTGGCAGAGGAACACACAGACTCACGTCTGAGCAGGACAGACTGAAATAGACACTAAGGTAAACACAAGAAATGCAGCTAAAAACATCACTAAACATCATCCAACCACAAGAACCCAATGTTCGAATCCATATTTAACTCTGGATAGTCCATTGTTATTATGTAAAAACTCAGTGAACATCTGCAAAACACTCTCGCTGTGAAAACACACAACTCAACAGGATGAAAAAGTGGAAGTGTGGAATAATGGTTAGCGTACACATGGAAACACACACACATGAATCCATGCATTCACAACCAAAATACAGCACATGCCCTGGCCCGCTGCCCCCGGATACAGTCTGACACACAAGTCATGAGACCCACACCTGCGTGTATATCAGGAAGCAGACACACACAATATGCATAAACATACTTTCAATCAAGTAGGTGTTTTAATTTAAGAATGTCAACTCATAAGTCAATTTAAAAAAAAAAACATAAAAATGTGATTCTTAAAGATTGAAATACAACTTTCTATTTTAATGTTAATGTATTATCAGCTTTTAATATCTGTAATAAAAGCTTTGGTAACACTTTAGGGAATGCATATTAACTAGGAGTTTTCTAATAGCTGCTTACTGATAGTACGTAAGGTAGATGTTGTATTAGGATTAAGGAATGTAAAATATAGTCATGCAGAAAAAGGTATTAATTTGCGCTTTATATTAAACAGTCAATATGCTATTCATATACATGCTTAATAAGAAAATAAGTAATAGTAAATAGTGTTCCATAGTCTAAAATCAAAGTTTACGCAACATTTATGTATATATATATATATGTAACAACAAAGAAAAAAGGGGAAAAAATGGTATGACGATGTATCAAGGTCAAAATCTAACATAAAAACAGACATTTCTGTTTGTGAAATAAGAAGCATTGAAACTTAAAAAAAAATACTGGCACATTTTTTGCTTTTCATCAGCTTAGACTTATTTACCATTTTGCCAAATATAAAAATCTTTGATCACCATAAATAACTGTTAAAAAAAGAAAGAACCATCAACAGACAAAACACAACAGGATGTGCTGTTTGTGTGTGAGTAAAATCAGATTAATGAGGTAATGACAGACAGCAGCCTTGATTGGTTTCAGCTGTTTTCAGTTCCTGTTACTGTCTTTTAACACACACACATCACTCACACACACACACACATCACCCCCCCCCTCTTTAAAATTGTTCCCAGATGTAACCCTCATATATTTTGCTCATGTCATTACACACAGACATCTATATGTGTGCATGCCAAAATATACAAAATAACAAGCACTAGGCTCTCACTTCACAATGGGGGGAAAACCAAAAACAAACAAATGAATGGTGAAATCATCTGTAAAACCCTGTGTAATAATTGACGCATACAGCGTTTTACAATGATTTACACAGCAATTAATTCTGTATATGTGGGCTTTTCAGATGGGCTGGCCCCATCCTCATACACAGGAAGACAGAAGTGAAGTGTTATCCTGAGATTGAGCTGATCTGCTCCCTGTGCTCATATCATTATAAACCAGCACTGCCCTCCCCCCCCCCCCCCAGCCATGTCCAGAACACAACCCACACTCTGCCCCTCAGGAGATGTACTGATAGTTCTCAACTCTACACTCCAGGACATTTATGAAACACTAGCACTCTAAACTCCAGTTTAGTGAGCTGACTACATAGACAACATTGTTTAAGGAATCACCAAATATAAAGGTTGCTCCTTTATGTCATACTATTAGCTAGTCCTTCAGTGAGGAGGCAATCCCAGAATGCATTCTCTTGTAAAAAAGAAATGTGCTTAATTGTATTGAATGTGTAATTGTAGTGCACTTCAAATTCTAAAAGTATACTAAGAAAAAAACGGACAAAACGGTACTTGCCAATAATATAGTATTAATGAAATAAAAAGCCACTTAAGTGTACTTAAAAGGAGCTTGTTTTCGCTTTTGACTATTTTATTAGCTTAAGTACACTTTTAAAAAGTGCACTTTGAAATAATGTAAAATTAAAGGTTTTACTTTAAAGTACATTTGAAATCATTATGTTTTAATAATCGTTTGCCATGCTTTAAAGAAGTACACTTATTTCAATGTGTTGACTAATACTAAAGCGCTTGTAAAGTACTTGATTATGATTTTAACTGTAGAATAATTCAATATTACATTTAACAGTGAAATTAGTCATATCTTTTAAATGTAATAAAATGCAACTTCATCATTACAAATGTGTAACTACAAATATATTTATATACATAACATACAGGTTTCAATAGAAATTATATTAAAGTATATTTTAGTTGATCATAAATGCTTGTCAGTTCATTCAGAAGTAGACTTCAAGTGGGTCAAAAAGCATTCTGGTCAAATTCTGGTGTCTCTGTATGTTTGTATGAGCAATACCAGGATCATTATTAGTCAGCATTAAATATATAAAGGGGAGAAGCAAACAATGTTTAAACATTTTAAACAAACCACACTAATATTAATAATAGAAAACCGGACATAAATGTAGGGCAGATGGGCCAACACAGCTGACACTTCCCCTGTGCTTCCTGTACGCTAACAAGGAAGAATCGTTCAGCTGGACAGGACGTGCATCTTCCTCTGTGGCACTGTACAGTAAAGACACTACAGAAGTGTGGATGATTGCACAAATCTGTGCCTCATTCTGTGATTTAAAAACCCTCATTCACTGCTGATTATTGTGAGAATTTCTCTGTGGCGCTAGTTAGAAAAAAAAGAGAAAAAAAGGGAAAGAGAGAGCAAGTGAGACAGAGTATAAATAGTATGGCATCATTTTGTAACCCTTTGATGCACAAGCTATGAAAACCCCTTCTAATGCACAACATTGGTCTAAAATGACCCGTGTTCATTTCCTATGTCATTTCATACTTCGCTGGGCATTTATTTTTTTATTTTTTTTATCTTTTGAAATCACATTATTTCAGCATTTAATATTCCCTGATCTATACATTTCATGATCCATGAATGTTCAAAATATCTTTTTACAATAACCACAAATTAAGATTTTATTTGTTTCTTTAGGTTTTTAATGAGGTTTTGTGTTACTACATCAAGTTTACACACATGGGTCAAAAGTGACCCATCTACGCAAGCATGAAAAAACAAAAGAATAAAGACATTTTGTTAAAAAAAAAACGAATTTTATCAGTTATTTAGACCAACACATTTAACGCTTGAAATATGTTTATTTGTCACACATAACATACACATATCACTGATAACCGATAACACTGAAACTGAACTGTCTGTAGTGCAACTGTAATGAATTGTAGTGAATGTGACCAAACTAAATAAAAATCACACAGGTACAGCGCCATCTCAAATTACCATCTCAGTGCTTACATGCCTCACAAATGACAACTACAGGTGTGTGCTCCTTGCAAACAGGCCTGACACAGAATACCTGCACCTCTTCCTCTTCGATTGACCCTCCTGTCTGATGTATACCTGTGGCCGGGTGGTGGCTGTGTTTTGTTTTTATCCCACATCTTCCCATTGCCTCTGTAACATGGTTTTGAAGGTGAGGTGTGCCCTCGAAACCTCTTCATATGTGGCATGACAAGCTCTTTGACCAGCTCCTTGATGAATAGCCATCATGCATTGGTCACACCACCCATGTAATCAGGGTGTTGTGCAGTGAAGTTGGTGTAGGCCAGAGATGGTCAGCATCAGTTCTAGAGAGCCACAGCCCTACAGAGTTTTGCTTCAACCTTTATAAAAACTCACCCGCCTGTAGCTTTCTAGTAACCCTTCAGACCTTGATTAGATTGTTCAGGTGTGTTTGATTAGGGTTGGAACTGAACTCTGCAGGACTGTGGCTCTCCAGGACCAATGTTGGAAGCCCCTGGTGTAGGCAATGAGGGTGGCAACAACCAGCACATTTCCCACAGCACCACGGGCCACCTCCGTGTTCTCTCCGCTTACATGAGTAGGTGCAAACCATGTTTACTCAATCTATTGGACAGAGACTGAGTTTGCTCTTCAGAGGACTCATCAGACAGGTCTTCAGTGTCATCACAGAGTCTTCTTCATCTAGGAGAACTGGGTTTACACCCACAACTCCCGATCGACCCTGTGGCACATAGTCTAGGTCA
Organism: Sinocyclocheilus anophthalmus; assembly: GCA_018155175.1. Lineage (NCBI taxonomy): Eukaryota > Metazoa > Chordata > Actinopteri > Cypriniformes > Cyprinidae > Sinocyclocheilus > Sinocyclocheilus anophthalmus. The sequence continues at coordinate 267,676 of JADLZN010006711.1, read as the reverse complement.
TCAGCATCAGATATTTCAGACTCTGAATCAGGACTAAGAATTGCCTGATCTTCCTCATCATGCAGCATCTGTACAAACATTTCAGCCGTTGATCTAGAATGTCTGGGAACAGCCATACTAACACTCTTGATAAAGAGTGCACAACAAGCAGTTGATGATGTATATACTGATTATATATTGTCACTGTCAGACAGAAACCTTGCATGTCCAAAACCATTACTTTTCACTGACAGACATAAAGGGTGACCAATAGTATTGATTTATGACAAAAAAATAAAAATGATGAAATGTGGAGATACGAGGTTTCCTCAATGATAGCAATGATATATTTGTATATAATAACATATTATTTTGAATTTTATTTTGTTGACCTAGCTAAAATGAGCTAGCTATACAAAAGCAGCCATGTTGAGTTGTGAAATGTGGGGAATAGTTTTATGCAGTAAATATGTTCCTATATACTAGCAAAAATTTGCAAATATCAAAGGTTTCTATATGGGTCATTTTTGACCCATGTGTGTAAAATTGATGTAGAAATACAAAAACTGTGTTATTTATAAAATAAAGAAAGGACAAATGAACATAATGATTTGTGGAAATCAAAAACAAGATATTTAATGAATACCTGGAATAATAAATGATAGAAAAACATTTCTTTCAAAGATTCAGCAAAGAAGCACTCATCCATAACTGAAATAACATAGGAAATGAATGCAGGTCATTTTAGACCCATGTTGTGCATCAGAAGGGTAGTGACACGAAAATGATTTTTATTAAAAAGTAAGTAAGAAAAAATAAGGATTTGTGATGATCAAAAGCAAGTTAATTGAGGAATTCCTGGAATTCTGAATGATGAAATTCATTTCTTGCAAAGATATAGAAAAAATAAACTCAGTCGGGTCACTTTAGACCCGTGCACTCAAGGGGTTCATTTAATTTACATCATACAGGAACATCATAATAATGGAAGCCCCATTTCCCATCACTGAATAAATAAATAAATAAAAAGTTAATTGTGACTTTTTATATCACAATTCTGACTTTTTTTTCTTACCATTGGGAGTTACAGCTCACAATTGCCTGATACAATCACAATTCTGACTTTTTTTCGTAACTTTGCAGTTGCGAGTTATAAAGTCAGATTGCGAGCTAGAATCACCATTCTGAGAACATAGCAGTCGTTTTTCCTCTCCTTATAACGTGGACTTATCCTTCAATTCTGAAAAAGTCGAATTGCGAGTTTTTTATCCCAATTCGACTTTTGATTCTTGCAATTGAAAGTTATATCCCCCCAATTCTGAACTTTAGCTATACCTGCGATTTTGACTTTGTATATCTCACCATACCACAATGTGAGTTATCTGACGCAATTCCTGCAGTAAAACTCACATTGCGAGAAAAAAGAATTATTAGATAAAAAGTCACAATTGCCTTTTTTATTTTTTATTCAGAGTGGCACGGGCTTCCATACTATTACATAGTTTAGCAAACCACTGTTTTTATTTTATTATGCAAACATCACTATTACCGTTGTTCATTATTAGGGCATAAACTATGTTGTGTCAGTTTTCTTATGCCAAAAAAAAAAAATCAGATATATTGTATTTGTAATTGCTGATATATGTGTCTAAATGCATGTATATACAGGCTACGCTATAAGCGCTTTGGCAGTGTAAAGCTTTTGTAGCATGTCAATAAAACTACTCGAGTCTGAATATGAGAGAGCGAGAGAGGAGGTAGGTTTGTGTTATTGAGAAGAAACAAAAGATGAAGGCTCATTTCTCTTTCTCTGTCTCTGAAGCGTGACCTCTCTTTGGGTAGTTTGTGAGGGACAGGTGAAAGGTCGTGACCTCGACGTAAAGCTCTGCTGGGTGCTCTGAGGGTGTGGAAGAGGGTCACAGGTGAACCCCGCACGGCGAAACACAATGCTCACACACTTCTCACATGCACCGCTCAGGAACATGTGAAAACAGGCCAATCATCACAGCCGAAAGCTCAAATGACAGCCAATCACAAATGACTTAAAGCGTCCTCATTAAAACATGTGGAGAGCTTCAGGAAAGGCTGTTTGTCTATTCATCTGATTCTAATTAACCAGTGCTGGATTCGTAATAGATAAAAGATGCTGTTGTGTTAAGAGTGGTAAAGTCACATTTAGGAATTAACAGCAGAGCAAACCAAGTAGCCTAATTACTGTCTCTCTGAAAACATCATATTATGGAATTTAAAGCACTTTTGCATCCCAGTTTAATGTGCAGCGTGAACTGCGAGTAGACATTTGTGGAGTGATGTTGAAGTATAAACACTGCTGCTCTGTGGGGTTTTTAAAACACTGCTCTGTTTGTCCGGGCTGCTCAGCGTGTTGACATGAAGCTCAATCAGTGCTGTGAGTTTGGGGTGGAACGGCCTGTCAGCTCTGTCACAGAGGGAATGTGAAGCCCTGTGTGATTTTCAAAAGACCGTTACGATTGGGACGTGGTAATCGTCAGCTACCACCTTCTCTTGTAGGCGTGGTGTTTTACAGTTAGGATGGTGCTCATGTTATGGCTTCAGGGATGAATGTTGCAGTGAACAAGGAATTTATTGACATACATCAAATTATTGGATTGTAACGTTTTTAATGTTTTTGCAAGAAGCCTCTACTCTCCAAAATCTGTAATTGTGTACTCTTTCAATTTAAAATAACTGTTTTCCATTTCCATTATCATTTAAATGTAATTTATTCCTGTGATGTCATTAGTCTTCAGTGTCACATGAACCTTCAAAAATCATTCTAATATGATTTACATACATTTACTTTAGTCATTTAGCAGACGCTTTTATCCTAAGCGACTTACAAATGAGGACAATATAAGAAATCAAAATTAACAGAAGATCAACAATATGTAAGTGCAAATGACAAGTCTCGGTTACCCTAACACAGTACACGTAGCAAGGTATTTATATTTCTTTTATATACATACACATATATTATATATATATATACGTGTATATATATGTAGATAATATATATATACACAGAAACACACATGAAAACCACGTAGTTAGAATAGAAAAATAGAAAGTTTTTTAATAAAAATAATCATAAATAGATAAAGTAGAATTAAATGAAGAGAATTCCAAATAAAGATGAACACTTTTTTTAGTCGGTTCTTGAAGATGTTAAGGAACTCAGCTGCTCGGATGATTTGCAGTTGATTCCACCAGACGAACAATTATGAAAATCATGAACGGGGATTTTGTGCCTCTTTGAGATTGCACAATAATACGCCGTTCACTTGCAGAACGCAAGCTTCTAGAGGGCACATAACTCTGAAGTAATGAATTTAGGTAAATGGGTGCAGAGCCAGTGGTGTTTATTGATAGTAATGCTTATTGTAATTTGTGCAATCAGCTACTGGTAGCCATGCAAATTGATGAACAGAGGTGTGACATGTGTTCTTTTTCGGCTCATTAAAGATTAATCTTTCAGCTGCATTTTGGATTAATTGTAGAGTTTTGATAGAAGTGGCTGGAAGACCTGCTTAGAGAGCATTGTAATAGTCCAGCCTGGATAGAACAAGAGCTTGAACAAGGAGTTGTGTTGCATGTTCTGAAAGAAAGGGCCTGATCTTCCTAATGTTGTATAAAGCAAATCTGCAGGACAGTTTTAGCAATGTGGTCTGAGAAATTCAGCTTATCATCAATCACAACTCCAAGGTTTCTAGCTGTTTTTGAAGGAGTTATGGTTGATGAGCCTAACTGGATGGTGAAATTTTGATAAAGTGATTGGTTTGTTGAAACCACAAGCAGTTCTGTCTTGGCAAGGTTGAGCTGAAGGTGATGGTCATTCATCCTGCAAGAAATGTTTTAGACAAGCTGAGATGCGAGCAGTTATCATTGGATCATCAGGATGGAATGTGAGGTAAAGTTGAGTGTCATCAGCATAGCAGTGATATGAAAAGCCATGTTTCTGAACGACAGAACCTAGTGATGACATGTAGACAGAGAAGAGAAGTGGTCCAAGAACTGAGCCCTGAGGCACCCCAGTAGCTAGATGTTGCGACTTGGACACCTCACCTCTCCAAGATACCTTGAAGGACCTATCTGAGAGGTAAGACTCAAACCACTGGCGTGCGGTTCCTGAGATGCCATTTTCCAATAGGGTTGACAGGAGGATATGGTGGTTAGCTGTGTCAAAAGCAGCGGACAGATCCAGAAAGATAAGTATAGAAGAGTTGGAAGCCGCTCTTGCCAGTCTTAGGGCTTCAACAACATATGCTTTGTTTGAAATAGAAATATTTTGTAACAAATAAATGTCTTAATGTCATAAATGTCTTTTCAGTCACTTTTGATCAATTGAATGCATCTTTGGTAAATTAAAGTATTGATTTCTTAAAAAAATAAATGAATAAAAAAATCTTGACCACAGAGTGTATTTACTAAAAATTTTGAAAATTACATACTGTGAACAATTGTGTCCTTTCAGAGAGGACAGTTATTAATCATTATCACTAACAACAACATTAAGTCATAGCCAATAAAATATTAGGTAGCTTTAATAAAAACAGCAGATAGAACAGAATGAATGAATGAATGAATGAGTGAATGACTGGAATTAATGATATGAATTAATGATGATGAAGAATGATGAATGAATGAATGAAATTATTTATTTATTTACATGGATAAAGTATGTATGTGCTAATAACTTCAGTGGAATGTTGGTTATGATTAAACTAATCTTAATGGATATTCTTTGTAGTGTGCTAGATGTTTTCTGCTCATTTTTTTTAAGCAGTTCAATCAACTCCACATTTTTATTCATGTTCTTTGTTGACAAATAAAATATTTGTTTATTACCACTTTTCTTTGGTGTCCACAGTACTTTATTTTACTAAACCTTTTTTCTTTTTGTGGTGTTTATAAAATATTAGTCACTATTGAAATAGATTTTGGGACGAGAGTTCTTCTGAGCTCACTGTCAAACTGAACAGCATTGTCCAATTTATCAAATGAAACAAGTTTTTTACCTAATCTTTTCTGAATTCATTGCCTTTACAGAAAAACGTTTTGAACTCAGCCTTTTATAGTTTACTATGCTACAGCAGTAATAGTAAAGAGCTATGCAGTGTTAGTTAACTAATTGTTTTCACCATAACGTTAAGTTTCATCAAAGACAACAATTTTAGTGGTGTTTATTGTATTTTAAGGAAGATATGTTTTAGTGACTCAAATTCATACTATTATGTTTGAAACTTAAAGGGGTCATATTATGCTTTTTTTAAAGATCATTATTTTTGTGTATTTGGTGTAACAGAATATGTTGACATGCTTTAATGGTCAAAAAACACATTATTTTTCAAATACTGGACATAATTGTAGGTTCTCTATGCCCCGCCTCTCGCAAACGCTTCGTTTTCTACAAAGCCCCCCCTTCCGACAAGCGCAGTCTGCTCTGTTTGGCCAGCTGACCCAGTGCATTGTGATTGGCCGAACACCGCAAGCACTCGTCGAAAATGTACCATAATCGCGAGCTTCATCTTTCAAAATAAATGTAAAGACAGAGCCCGAAAGGGGAACAGAGTCGCGTGACAGACACAGTGATGAAGCTGGTATGTGTGCAGTACACAAGCCATGGTTAAGAAAGCTGACTCCACTGTGATGTGACCCTCGCTCTCTCTCTCTCTCCTTGCTCCTCTCTTGCTCTCTCTGTCTCTCTCCGTCTCTCAAATTCAAATTCAAGTGAGCTTTATTGGCATGACTTGCACAGTTTTGCCAAAGCATTGTCCATTACATGAATAAACAATTATATAATACATAAACAAAACAACAATAGATATGTAAAATAATTAAGTAAATTAATTATAATTGCTCTCTCTCGCACGTGAACATTTGGGCATTATGCTAATATTTCCACATAGTGAGGTAGATATGTGGGGGCGTGTTAGAATGAGCCGTTTTAGGGGGGCGTGGCAGAGTCTTAACTTTGATAAAGAATATCTCTTTGGTTTTGAGACTTTAGTCTTTGCAACTTCAGGGATCTTATCTATGCACAATCAGCTTGTAACACTCCAAAGAGAAAGGAAAACTTGCAATCGCATCATATGACCCCTTTAATGTGATATTACGCAACTGGTTTCGCATTGAAATTAGTTATTAAAACTTATTGGGGTTTATAGTGTTCTGCAAAGTGATTTACACAAATAACTATATATAATAGGCAAACAGACACAAGCCTTTGAGCAGTTTTGTCGTTTTCTCAGATGTTTGGTGGTATGTCAAGTATTTTAGATCTACACTGCAGGGATTCATCACTCTGTGAGCGTTTCAGTTCAAACACACAGTCTGGATCTCTCTAAAGGCACAGGTGAGTGTTTTTATGTGTTGTTGAAAAGCAGCTGCACACAGTGTATACGTTGTGTATGTTTCGTAAGCACAGTAGCTATGTGAGAGGTGTCTAGACAAGACCTTTTGATTACAGGCCGTTCCACATCTTCAGCCGTCCTGCAGAGCTTTCCCTGAAACATAATAATTCACTCAGCATGTTGTTTCTTTAACTTATAATAGAGCTTATGTAATACACACACACACACACACACACACACACACACACACCAACATCAGAAAAGTGTTTCTACATACAGTGTACTCACACTGAGAAAGAAAGAGAAATATACTCTCTGATGTTCTGATGCCAGTGCTAATCCTGATAAGGCTAACCAATGCTTACAAATTTTGACAAAATTGTTTTACAATTTAACATTGGCCTACTTTATATTGATTATACTAAATAAAAGACAGGAAGTATTGGATAGAAGAGTTTTCACTTTAGTTTATGCTCTTCGACTTTCCCTGTAAAGTTTGACTTCACTATTGGAGCTTGTAGAAATAACATTTCATGCAATGACAGGTGCATTATGTATTGTTGTGCAAAACCTCTAAAAGCATGCTAATGGATTGCTAATGGGGTTTCATAATTCATTATTGGGCACCAGTCTTGAATGGATCAATTAGGAATCCAAAAATTCCAACCCAGTCTCATTGGAAAAACGTGCCTCCGTCTACACTTTCTATAACTCAAAAAACATGCCTATACATACACGTATTACTCATTTTCTAAATCTTATATCAACCTCGACTAGTTGAACAATACAAGAATATACATGAAACTGCGTATTTAATTAACAGGATAATATAAAATTGCATCGGCCTAACTTATTCTCACTCATACTGACCAAACATACATTTTAACATTACATGCAAAATTTTAATGTTAAATTCATTATTGCTTCTTGTTATACAGAATTACATAAATTACATCAGAAGTAGGCCTAACTGTAATTAAATTTCAGAGAAATGAAGAGTATTGTTTACTTAAATTACAGTAATTAATTACTTGGTAATGCATTATTCCCAACACTGATAATAATTTGTTAATACAGTCACGTTCATCTGTTTTGGAGGAAATTGAATGCAATTTTTAGCACCACCCACTAGACGTTTTACTTTGAAACTGCCACGAAACATGCAAGAATGTGCTCTTCAGTGGTAAGAAATGAAAGTACTGATATCCTACTTTATGTCAAGTAATTTTTTATTATTTTTTATATCTGTGAATACATGTCATATTTTATAAACCATTGTGTTGAAGTTATTTTTATTTGGTGCTGAAGAAATGTACACTGAACAAAATTATAAACGCAACACTTTTGTTTTTGCCCCAATTTTTCATGAGCTGAACTCAAAGATCTAAGACTTTTTCTATGTACATAAAAGGCCTATTTCTCTTAAATATTGTTCACAAATCTGTCTAAATCTGTGTTAGTGAGTACTTCTCCTTTGCCAAGATAATCCATCCACCTCACAGGTGTGGCATATCAAGATGCTGATTAGACAGCATGATTATTGCACAGGTGTGCCTTAGGCTGGCCACAATAAAAGGCCACTCTAAAATGTGCAGTTTTACTGTATTGGGGGGTTCGAAAACCAGTCAGTATCTGGTGTGACCACCATTTTCCTCACGCAGTGCAACACATCTCCTTCGCATAGAGTTGATCCGGTTGTTGATTGTGGCCTGTGGAATGTTGTCCACTCCTCTTCAATGGCTGTGCGAGTTGCTGGATATTGGCAGGACCTGGAACACGCTGTCGTATACGCCAATCCAGAGCATCCCAAACATGCTCAATGGGTGACATGTCCGGTGAGTATGCTGGCCATGCAAGAACTGGGATGTTTTCAGCTTCCAGGAATTGTGTACAGATCCTTGCAACATGGGGCCGTGCATTATCATGCTGTAAAATGAGGTGATGGTCGTGAATGAATGGCACAGCAATGGGCTTCAGGATCTCGTCACGGTATCGCTGTGCATTCAAAATGCCATCAATAAAATGTACCTGTGTTCGTTGTCCATAACATATTCCTGCCCATACCATAACCCCACCGCCTCCATGGGCCACTCGATCCACAACGTTTATATCAGCAAACCGCTCACCCACACGACTCCATACACGCTGTCTGCCATCTGCTCTGTACAGTGAAAACCGGGATTCATCCGTGAAGAGAACACCTCTCCAAAGTGCAAGACGGCATCGTATGTGAGCATTTGCCCACTCAAGTCGATTACTACGACGAACTGCAGTCAGGTCGAGACCCTGATGAGGACGACGAGTATGCAGATGAGCTTCCCTGAGATGGTTTTTGACAGTTTGTGCAGAAATTATTTTGTTATGCAAACCGATTGTTGCAGCAGCTGTCAGGAAAAGGGGTTTTTTTTTTTTTGGGGTATGGGGGGGTGCTGGTCTCAGACGATCTTGGGAGGTGAAGATGCTGGATGTGGAGGAACTGGGCTGGTGTGGTTACACGTGGTCAGCAGTTGTGAGGCCGGTTGGATGTACAGCCAAATTCTCTGAAATGCCTTTGGAGATGGCTTATGGTAAAGAAATTAACATTCAATTCACGGGCAACAGCTCTCGTGGACATTCCTTGGTGCAGTCAGCATTCTCTCCGATTTGCACCCCACGCACTCCCTCAAAACTTGCAACATCTGTATTGTGCTGTGTGATTAAAACTGCACATTTTAGAGTGGCCTTTTATTGTGGCCAGCCTAAGGCACACCGGTGCAATAATCATTCTGTCTAATCAGCATCTTGATATGCAACACCTGTGAGGTGGATGGAGGTACATGTTATATACAAGAACCTAACAGCAAAGGAGAAGTGCTCACTAACAGATTTAGACAGATTTGTGTACAATATTTGAGAGAAATAGGCCTTTGTGTACATATAAAAAGTCTTAGAACTTTGAGTTCAGCTCATTCTGAAATGGGGCAAAACCAAAGGTTGGTGCGTGTATATTTTTTCATGTACAATCTTGGTACTCTAGGAGGTAACACCCCACCATAAAGTACAACATAATCCCCGTATAGACAGATTTTTATCTTATTAATCTTACTATGTAGTTTGACCGGCTCATATTAGTTTTTTTATTAATAAACAATAGATTAAAACAAAATATGGTTTTTATATAAATGGGTTAGGGTATCCTAAATACCATCTCCATGCCTCTTACTACTATACTGTGTCGTGACTGTGCTGATGCGTACAGACAGTACAGCGGGGTGGATCATTATTGAGTAAAAAGTTAGGAAATGGTATAATATGTTCAGGGTACGTAAAATAACATTATGTCATGTTTACAACAAAACAAACTTCTATTTTCATTCAGAAAACTTTCTGGCTAACCAACAACAAACCTACAAAATAATTTCTGGAACCAAAACTAACGTTCTGGGACGTTAAAATAATGTTAGGAACATTATTAGAGAACTTTAGAGAAAGATTCCGAATAACTTTCTAAAACCAAACCTAACTTTCTGGGAACCAACACTAACTTCTACAAAACCCATGCTAACCAAAAACAAACCATAAAAAATAACATTCTGGGAACCAAAAACTAACGGTCTGGACCGTTAGAATAATGTGATGGGAACACTACAAACATCCAGACTAAACAAAACGAAAGCATAAAAAATTACGTTATGCGAACCAAAAACTAACGCTCTGGGAACGTTAGACTAACTTTAAGGAACATTGCTCATACGTTTAGAGGAATATTAGTATAACGTTCTAAAAACCAAAAACGAACTTTCTGGGAAAAAAAACTAACGTTCTGGGAACATTAAAATAACTTTAGGGAAACATTTTAATAATGTTAGAGAAACATATTGATAACGTTGCTAAAAAAACCAAACAACTTTCTTTTCTGGGCAGCAATCCGAAATGTTCTGGAAACATTAGAAAAATGTTATGGGAACATTCTACAAAACGCCCAGGCTAACCAAAAACAAACCATACAAAATAACATTCTGGGAACCAAAAATTGATAGCTGGGATGTCAGGTTTGACACTGAACATGACTTCGGACAGACAGCATTTTTGGTTTAGAATGAAAATCGGGTTGATGTCAGTATCTGACGCCAATTTGACGTTGACTTAGCATTGGATTTAGGTTACACAACCTAAAAACAACAAATATTAATGTCAGCTGACATCAGTATTGGACATCAATTTAACATTGACATTAGATGTTAAATTGACATTGAATTTTGGTCACCCGATGTCGCAACTGAAATTGAACCAAATATCAATGTTTTATAACATTGCTGGAGAAATTACTGAAATTTTCATTTCAGTTTACAGTAGGCTCTATAAAATATTAGATCGTTTGATTTCAACTTAAAATGGACATTATTTTAGTATTTTTGTCAAGGGATTTTGATAGAGACATGCAATTATTTTGAGTGACTGACTGAAAAAATATGCATATCCTACTAAGGGTCTTTAGAGGTGTCATTTCTGCATATTAAACTAGACTGAGAACATCCAAACAGCTAAATCATCACATCAGCTACAAATTCCTGCAGACTTTCTTACTGTATGAACCACGATTGGCCTTCAGTAGCTGATGTGAGCTCGTGTGGAACTGCCGCAGTGGTGTGGGGTTTTTCCTCATCTGCGCTCCGGTCTTTACTGCTCCTGCTGCAGCGGGACGCCGCTGATGAACAAGCCGTCTTTAAAAGCCCTTGACAAGCTGCTATTGAGCGGCGCTGGGCAGCTGCCAAGCTCTGTGGGCAGACTGCAGGACTACAGACTAATAGACGAGGAGGGAATTCCACGGAGATCAGAGCACTTTCACTGGGAAGAGGGCTATCGTTTTGGTTTCAAAATTACTTCCAGAAATTCAGTAGACGTTTTCTTTTTTTGGAAACTCGAGGAAGTTTCAATGTTTTTAGTGTTTTTGTATTCCCCCACAGCTCTACAATACTATCAACCCTCTTATCCGCAATAATAACTGGATTTTTACATTTTCTGAAGAAAATTATAGCGGTGCTTGTTCTGTAAACTCTTGCCACTATGATGCTGACTGTTGTGGGTGGTTGACAGAGCGATACTATACAGTTGCTGAGGGTTTCTAGGTCACAGCTAACTTGCCCAAGAGCCCAGACAGGAGGACAGACAAACGGATGGACAGCCGGACAGATGTATGATTGTAGAGTCACACTAGTGCTGTGAATCAGTGTTGTCACGGTGCTGTGGTGATCTAAGCCACATTCTCATCACCATGTCTGCATGTGGGTCACAGCAAGCCAAGCAAATGTCATGAAGTGGGTTCATATCTGATTATGCCTCCTCAGAAGACAATGCAGATACTGAGATGCTGAGAGGGTGAGAAATGAAGGAGCTTGAGGCGGAGAGAGAGAAATGAAGAGAGTGGGAGATTATGAGTGAGAGTTTGAAATGTGAATTATCAGAGACACATCTATGTTTGTGCTACTGAATACTTCTTACTATATTCTCTTTAGCCATGCATTTTTAAAGAAACAGCTAAAGATGCATTTTTTTTGTCAACGTATGACCTATTAATACTGTGTACTGCATTAAACTAACTGGAACTTGTTACAGCACTTACATATTATTGCCCTTTTGTTGTTTAATTGCTTCTATTGTCCTCATTTATAAGTTGCTTCGGATATGCATAGGCAAAATGATTAAGTGTAGGCTAAATTAATCATTTATATTTCAACAATTTATATTTTAGCAGGCAAACTGGGATTTTTAAGTCATAGGTACTTCTGAATTAATCTTAATGTTCATACAAAAAAACATTTTAGATCACCAATATTCCTCAAATGTTTCTCCAGCTAGTCTTACAGAGTCATCTGGACAAACAGTTATAATATTACTCACACACACACACACACACACACACTATGACTCATGCACTATATTTTGTCTTCTGAAGACATATGAGAGCTTTTTGTTAGAAACAGGGCCGAATCATTCACAGATAATCTTCCTTGTGATTCACTGAGCTGAAGTTCAACCAGTCCGACTCATGAACGAATGATTCAGACTGGTTTTGTGAACTACATGGACTGATTCATTGAAAATAATTAATTCACAAATCAGTCATTGTTACTTCTCTCTTCTATCGTGTGACTTTAAAGCAATGCAGTATAGTGCACAATGACTACTTTTTGTGTTATTTGTTTGTTTGTAAAGTCCTCATTGCCATTCATTACATTGAAAAGATCAGTCAGGATTTTCCTCCATAGAAATCTAATGAGGTGTAGCCGCTGAACATTCTCAAGAACACAATACAAAGAGATCCATCATTGTAATTACAAAATGGCACTTCCTTCTGTATACAAAATAAATGCCATCGGTACATAAAAACAACACAGAGATGCCCAGAGGGACTGCCAGTCATCTTCAACTATTACATGATCTTAAACGACAACAACAAACCCAAGTGTCTCAACATAAATAAATGTAGCAGATCCTGTGCTAAAACATTCATAATAAGTAGATTGATAAGAAGTAATCTGTTATTGGACAGACAATGAGTGTATACTTGTTTATAACTTGACCTTTGTATGATAATAGAAGGATATAAAACAGTACACAAGCCCAGAGCCTTCCCTTTGATCGCTGCTGATACTGGTCTATGATCAGCCGCACCACCCACTGAATAATAATGAAGATTGTTATGACAGAACACACATGCGGATGATGACTGACCGATGACCCGAGGGACTGGCCTTTATTCTCAGACTTTCCCCGGACGCTTGTCTTTACCGGCACCGAGAGTGATCTCATCACAGCAGGGCGTCTGTCAGCACACAAAAACAACAGAGCGCACTTCCCTTATTAGTGATGTTTACATCTCATATTCATCTCAGAGATTTGCCACAAAATGTACAAAATATAAATTCTTCAAAGTTGTCCTAAAACCAAAATGCATTCTTGTCTTAAAACAACTTTGATGTTGAAACTTTTTTTGATCACTTAAAATGTTGACTACTGTGTGTCTACAAACACACACACACACACACACACACACACCACACTCCACCACACACACACACACACCACACACCACACACACACACACACCGTCTGGTCAGCTATCCTTCTGGGGACTCTCCATAGGCGTAATGGTTTTTTACTGTACAAACCATATTTTCTATTGCACTACACCAACCCTACACCTAAACCTACCCCCACAGGAGACTTTCTGCATTTTTAGATTTTCAAAAAAATTAATTCTGTATGATTTATAAGCTTTTGTACCCATGGGGACCACAATTTAGGTCCCCACCGTGACACGAGTCCCCATGAGTCTGTGTGTATTCAGGTTTAAGTCCCCACCAGAATATATAAACCAGTACACACACACACACACACACTCTCATTCACTCACACACACACTCACACACTCCACTCACTCACACACACACACAGGTTTACATTTGTGAAAAGTGGGGACAATCCATAGGCGTAATGGTTTTTATACTGTACAGACCGTATATTCTATTGCCCTACACCAACCCTACCCCTAAACCTACCCCTTACAGGAAACATTCTGCTATTTCAGATTTTCAATACACTCCATTCTGTGTGATTTATAAGCGTTTTGAAAAGTGGGGACATGGGGTAATGTCCTGAAAAGTCACCTTCTCCTTGTAATACCTGTCATACCTTTGTCATTATACAAAGTACACCACACTTCTTCTCTTTGAATGCAGTATAATGCACTGTATGTAGGTAGCACATGTTTTGTTAGAGGATTGTGTGTGTGTGTGTGTGTGTTTGTCTGAAAGTGTTAAAGAGAGAGCTGGGACGTGTGTTTATATTATCTATCTTCTAATATACTGTCTCAGTTTTATTTTTGGTTATGGTTATGTATTTTAAGCCAGTAGCTGTATTTGTGGTGTGTAATCATTGCTGTATGTCATCAGGGAAACATTTCAGCATGTGAAAATCCTTTTCTAAATATTTACAGTAGTAAGGATGTTTTAACTAAGACCAGATGTGTCACAGATGGCTGCATTCAAATTAGGAAATGCAATTTTTTAATGAAAGATTTGTTTGTAATAAGGTCTGACCGTACAGTGCCCTGCTTCTGATGCTTCAAATAATGAAACATGATCACTGCACATATGAAGCCGTGGCCTACTGAGAGACAGAGACACTTCAATTTACATTAAAACAGACGCACAATTATGAGAGACAGAGACAGCTGTAGTTAATGGCATCATCCAGACGTTGTTTTGTCTACTACTGCGTATTAGAAAGACATTGTCTATCCATTACAGCCAACTGACATACAACTACATTAACATTCAGCCAGACGTGCCAATGTTGTCTCAACTGAAAATGACCAGTTATGAATATTTTTTTATTGTCCACAATTTGCATTATTTCCAAGTGATATTTAAGTGACATTTCATCCTATATCCAAGCTTAAAGGTGCATTCGGTATTATCTTGATAATTACAAATGTTTTACTCATAAAGAAATGAACCGCACTGAATATGTAAAAAGTTTGGGCATTAAAGTGTTATATTTGATATGTTTATGAAAAATGTAACACTTATGTTGGTACTCCTCCAAGCTCTGAAAAACAGATACAATTACTACTTTCATTACTTTGGCCACAGACAGATGCTGCTCTTCATCGGGCTCATGGCCATGAGACTGTAAGCGTGTGAGACTCCTCTGATGGTAATGAGGATCATCACACACAGGAAGAGAAGGAAATGCCACAGCGGGTGTGTAATGCCATCTCTGCTCTGTCTTTTATACCAGTCTGTTTCTTGATAAGGGTGGGTGTGGAGGGGGCTGTAAAGGTAAGATGGGAAAAAACACACAGACCGAAACATTGCACTGTGACAGTCACATCAGTGAGTGTATTTGCAACAGTTACTAACAAAAAATAAGCTGTACTGTTTTATTCGATATTACATTTAAAGTTAATGCTGCAACTTCATTACAAATGTGTAATTACAAATAGATTGAAATGCATGTATTTCATTCTCTTTGCAATCACTGCAGTTTACCATAAAAGCTTTGTCAGTACGCTAAAAAAAGGTTTTACTTATTGTTAGTAAATTGCACAAATAATTGTAAAGAAATGGTATAATGGTAAGTGATATTACATTAATTGAAATTTTGAAGTAGAAAGACTGAAACAGTAAAATTGTATCCAAAAATGTTGGAAAATATTAGAAGATAGATTAATACAAACACTCGTCCCAGCTCTCTCTTTAACACTTGAACACACACACACACACACACACACACCACACACACCCACCACACACCCCTGATTCTCTACACAACATGTGCTACCTACCTATACTGAATTCAATATATATATGCAAAAAACTAAAAAACCCCGAAATATTCTACTAGTTAAGCAATGACTTAGGACTAAGGATTCTTGAAATTAAGCAAATCAATTTTTTTTTTATAACCATTTAATATTATGTTAATTTCACACACACAGTGCATTAGTGGTACATTTCAGTACTAATGCCTGTTAGAAAAGCTCTTTTTCCACCAAGCAATTAGTTGCATAACTCCTCACTATGTTAATGCACGGTCCAGACTCCACACACAAACACTCTAATGCCACTTTAACATCTGCATTCCACAATAAACCCTCTCAGCGTCTCAGTTCAGTGCACAGCCTCTCTGACACCACGCTAGTTGTGTAGGGTTTCTCCACACACAAGCTCTGTTTGATCACACAGGTGTTTGTGTGAGCCTTCATTCAGATAAAGAGGGTCTCAGCTGAACCTACACATTGACTTAAACCCATATTTGGAGCCGTGTCAGTGAAAGCATAATCACTGTTATTATCTTGTTATTTTTTTAACAGAGTGCAAAGCCAGACGAAGACGTCCTCTCACCTTCAGAGTGTGTGTTATGTAAGAGATGATGACCATCATGTATTTATGAGGATGTGTTAGAGTTAAACAATAGCTATTTAGTGTTACATAAGAGTCTTTTTGAAGTTTAGGGATGGTGGGATGCACAGGTAGTGTGACAGTGCTAATGTTTGTAGTCACAAAATGTGTGCAGCCATTAAAATAAAGATGGTTTGACATATGTTTGTGCTTAAGGCTATAAACTCTCACTTATAGACATTATATCAGTCCAGCCCAGTCTCAAAGGAATCGTTCAGCCAAAAAATGAATATCCTCATCCTTTCCAAACCTGTATATTTACAAGAAAGTTTTTTCTATACAATGAAAAACAATAGAGTAAACTTTTACTGTTTAATGGGGAAAAGATATATTTTCAAACTATCTTTCAAATGTCTGTGCTATTCACTGGATGTATTTTTTCAGGTAGCTAGTTACAAATAGTTTAACCTACCTTTTACAGAGCCCTGAACATGACAATGAGAGAGAAAAAAGATATTATTGGCCATAAAATAATAATTTGCTTCCACGACTTATTAATTCATTACCTCGTTTTAGGTCAGGTTGGTTAAATCATTACCATGTTTTAGCTACTAATTTGTTGATGGCCACGATTTAACTAAATTAAAACATACTGTTGTACTACGATTGAAACTCCCTAAAAAAAGGGAACAAATTAATCAAACATTGCCGTGATTTAATTAAAACATGGCCACACAGATTAACAAGTTGTTGGAACAAATTCGTAGGGTACACTGTAAAAAAAATCTGTGACATTTACGGTAAAATACCGGCAGCTGTGGTTGCCAGAACTTCACCATAAAAAAAAAAAGATGGTAGCAACATTTTAGGTTTTACAGACCGTATTTCATTAACTGATGTAATGTTAAAAAAACAACATATTTAAGTACTAAAGTTAAGTTACTTTTAAAAGTAATGCATTACAATATTGCGTTACTCCCTAAAAAAGTAACTAATTACCTTACTTAGATAATTTTTATGGAAAGTACTGTTAATGCGTTATATTACTTTTGCATTAATTTCGCGTTACTTTTTAAATATGAGCAGGGCTTGATTGTTTTTAATATAAGAAGTTCTATTTATATCAATTATAAAAGCCCTTTCACACCAAAAAGTGTAATGAATAAACTTCAGGCTGAAGGAAAAGTAAATTCACATCTGTGCAGTAGAATGCAGGAGAAGAAACACTCTTCAGCAATTAAAAAAACAATGAAGCACAATTGTTAAAGTCATTTGTGCTTATTAGTACGGGTGAACTGGATCATCGAAGGTCAGAAGAAAAGACATTGGTTAATAGAATGGGGATTAGGATAATTTGGTTATTTAACATATTTTTATTGCGGTTTGCGGTCTATTCTGCGTTGCCAGTCACTGTTTTAATTAATTTTGATGATACTAAATCATGCTTTTGTGAGAGGGATGAAGTAATGCCATTACCATTTAGTCTAGACTATAGTAACATCATGTTCAAACAGAGACACACTCATTTATCACCGAATATAGAATGGAAATTACTGTTAACCAGTACGGTTTTTACTGTAGAATTTTTACAGTCTTTTACCATTAAAATCACAATAATTTTTTTACAGCTTGTATGTTACACAACGAGGTACTAAACAAACAGAAATTTGCTCTGCATCTTGAAACCAGTTTCACATAAGACAAAGTGTCAAAAACACCCTGCGATCCGTTGAGAGGAAAGCGCTGTATTCATGCCAGCCAGTAGTGGGTCCGTCATTTGTGATAAAAAACTATGCGACTCGAACATATATATTCCTATAGACTGCATATGTAAATACACAAGCGGATCTAATCACTGTTTTCCTAATTCGTGTTTTGCGTTCGTTTTTTATCGTTTTCAAAAACTCGGAATTTTAAACATGTTTTGAATGTTTTGCGTTTTTCAGGCCCCCAAAAATTCTGTTGTCATGTCAAAAAAGCAAAAAAATTAAAATAATAATAATAATAATAATTGCTAATAAATACATTTAGCTTGAAAATGGTTTGGCGCAACGGTATCTATGATATTATCTTTAACTTGTTAAATTGTTTGCAGTATTCTTAACCTGTTGCTCCACCATGACAGTAGCAGTTTACCTGAAAGAGTAAACCGACACGACACTCTAAAAATGATATTTCTAAGTTGAAAATAAAATAATTATTTTTATATATTTTAGAAGAAATACAATTTCAGTCTTTTTACTTAAAATGTAACACTTAATTCAATGTTGTTGCAGTTTCTTTGTAAGCATTTCATGAAAGCACTAGCAATTTCTGAGTGAAAATTGTTTTAAATTAAATCCTACACCATTTTTTTTTTCAGTGTAGTATTGAAATGGATACTAATGCATGCTATGAATTGCTTTATGACACATTTACACATAACACAATGAAACTGACCCTGCATGACACGAAGCATTTGTGCATGGAGTATATTGACCTTCATCAAAAAAAAAAGATACAGATGTTTTATGCCATATTTAAGATCAGCTGTTAAAGCAGCTTCTAGCATTTACTGAAAGGGAGTATTGTTGTTGTTCTCTGGCTTTCCTTTGCCCTCAAATCAGAGGAAAAGCCGGCCTTGACCCTGAATAATGACACCAGCCCATAACTAATGTGAGTAATCGACCTCTTCCTCAGCTCCTTTTCACCTCTCTATTCATTCATTTATCAGTGTTTCCTCAACATATCTCTATTCCCGTCTGACCTCACTCCCTTATTTGATCATTTCATTAATTTTCTCTCATCTCATCTGTTTTCTCCATCAGCTGAAGGGGGTTTCTCCTGTTCTCCTCATCCGTCTGGAGCTTCCGAGTGGGAGATTGTCTGTTATTCCCATTAGCACGGCTCCGGTCTGGCACACAACGTTTGCCCCTATTATGGATTTTTGAAAATAACCTTTCATGCAGTGTGTAACACAGCTCTAAGTGGATGAAAACATCCTGCAAAGTTTTAAATCTGAAAGTGCACCGCGTATAAAGTTATTGTCTCTCAAAAGAAAGAGTCGACTCTGAATCATTGAAACGAGTCGTTTTTAAAACGAATCCCAAGCCGTTTCATGTTGACGTCAACATGAAACATTAGCATATTGCCCGCTCACTTGTTGCGATGAAATGAAAATGCAAATTCATTCTTTGCCACTAGGTGCCGCTTCTGGAGCGGTAAAAATAGCGGTTTCCCTGGTAATGCTGTACACGAAGCAGCACTGCGCTCACAAACGCTGCTTTATCAGGAATTATGAAATGAAAATGAGACCGATCGGACCAATCACAGCAGATTAGCATCACGCAAAGGAGGGGTTTGGAAAAATGAATCGTTGAGCGAATCTTTTGGGAGTCGTTGAGCAAGTAAGGTAAAAATAAATGCATATTATAAGACAATGAAAGTGTTTTTTGACCTTGCATGCATGTTAACCTGTTGTTAGGGACTCCCAAAACCAAAATATTTCATAACCCACATGACACTTTAACTTTCAACACTTAAACGCTCTCACAATATATTCAGTCACCAGGCAATATACAAATAGGCCATCATTCAAGCATCTTCCCTCTCCCTTGTGCGTATCAGATATTAATAACTATGACTGCCTATATGATCGGATGTTGCGGTTGTTAATGAAAAGCAGCATGTTCTCACTGAAGACACATTCTCCAATCTCTTTTGTTCTTATTTGACCTTTTTCAGTTCTCTAAATACTTTCCATGGGGATCTAGTGAAATCACAAAATAAAATGCAAATGTGTCTTTACTCCTGAGTCCTGCTATAGGCTCCATCCATGATATCCAGCCGCAAGTTTGCTTTATTAAAATAAAACAGTTGAATTATGGAAGATTAGAACCCAGAATCAAATATTGTAATATTTGCTCCACCAATTATTCATCCACTGATCCACAAAATCCCAGGAAAGACAGTGGCCGATGTTGAAATGAAGTTGGTAAATGAGATGAAATGGGACCCAAGCTCATCCGAGCACTTCAATGGGCCAAAAATAATAATTGTTCCGTCAAATCACTGTAATGAGGACCTACTTTTACATCAAAGATCATGTCAAATCATTAGTGCCTAACCTAATTAAATTCACAACCCACCAATTCACATTTTTTGACATCACATCCAGGGCTGTGTTTCCCAAAAGCATCTCTTCTACAGCTGACAAGTTCTGTTGTTACCAGCGTAGTTCGTAGATGAACAATCGTAAACAGCATGACAATGTTGTGTAGATGGAACTACAGCTCTCAACCTGTGTTTAGAAAGATATACTGTTTCTTGTTAGTATGATATTTGGACTTAAATAGATCACAATCTTGTCCTAAATAAGCAAGCTAACATATCTTTCATTCCATAAATATGCACATTTCATTCTACATCTTTCTAACAACAGTGACAATACCATTTTTTTTTTTTTACATTTCTTAGTACCCAGAGGTGATCATAATATTTAGCAGTTTTCTCTCACAACAGACCCCTTACACACTTTCTGTGTCTCCCTCCAACTGGCAAACGTGTGCAACTGAACTGAGTTTCAAATATCTCTCTCTCTCTCTTTCACTGATCTGTGCATCCTCAGCAGGTTTTGTGCTGGTAATCTCTAAAATATCTGGTATCAGTTACTTGTGACCTCTGGCAAGCAGTAAGAAATGTGATCAAATTGAACTTTGGTTTGTGAAATGTCTCACACTCTTCAGTTGATGCTGGCTCAGTGTGAAACTCTGAAATGATAAGGGTTGACTTACTGTACTTGGGGGAAAAAGAGCTTAAAACCTTTAAAACTAATACAAATAAAACAAAACTTTAAAAGGTATTTTTTTCCTTTATTTATGAACCACTTTTTCCTTTGAAGATGTCAACAGATTTAATTTCAGAGTAAAGTATACAATTATATCAGTATAGATGATATATTCCTCCTTATACACACACACACACACACATCTCCAAAAACGTCCATCATTTATCATCGCTTTCTCCTCTTCACTTCGTCCTGCAGCAGTGTGTGGTGTGTGTGTGTGTCAGCATCCCCTGATGATAGAACTAGATCTTTTTAAACTGGGCGAGTGCGTCACACACACTCAGGGACAGGTTGTCCCACGGTATGCCCCAGATTAGACCCGAACTGCCGGTAGCGCTAAAGTTGAATGTAATTATCACACGGCTAAGTTAGGAGCCCAAGACATGCAGAGCACATAACACACACACACACACCACACACAACACACACAACCAACTTGACGACAGTGATGGGGGCCAACAGGAGCCATGATACACCACTTCCATGTGTTCATCACAGCAATGCTGATTATTTATAACAGCATGAATTATTACATTAATTATATATGAATATTTAACATTAAAGAAATCAGCCACTAATATATTTTTATATATTTATAGGGACAACATCATGGTTATATGCCTTACCTGGCGTTGTTCTAGATCAATTCATGTCATTTACAAGAAAATACATTAAAATAAATTCATACATACATTGACTTGAATGCACTTCTTCTGTGATGAATGTTTTTAATTTCTGCATCAAAGTTCATTTGATATTTTTTTTTCTAGGGCATACAGCAAAATGTCAGGTGACACAAGTCCCGAATATCATAATTAAGAAAATACATCATTTAAAAAAAAAAAAAAAAAAAAAAAAAATATATATTATATATATATATTATCTAGTGTGTGCATTTATTGTTTAAATTTTTGGTTATATAAAACTTGTCTTAATTGCGTGTTTACTTTTACGTTTAAATATCCCTTTAAAAAGATAAGGGTATTTTGAACACTTATCAAAAGTCATGTGGAGCAACTCCCAAAAACCTTTAGACGATTTTATGACATTATAAGTGTATGGTAAAATAGCTAGATAGATATATATATAGGTTTAAAAAATCTCCAAAACAAATTACATAAACATACCAAAATGTACGGGCATATTTCAAAACATCTCCGCTTTCATGTCCATTATTATCAGTATCAATGTCTTTTCCCCCTACCAATTAGATTATATGGTTGGACCTAACTGACCTTTCACAGAGAGTTTGATTGACAGGCGATCTGACCAATCATAACAGAATCTGGCATTTTTTTCCCCGACAAACAAACCAGACATTAGGGTAATTAACACGATGCAATTGAAACTTAAAAATTTTGTTTACTGACTTGCTTTTGTGACACTATAATACCTTCTTTTATTCATTTCATATTTATTTTAATGCTATAACTAGTATAATGGAAGAGATGATCGGTTCACGTGTCGCTTGAACTGAGCAACAGTTACAGTAACAGTAACGAAGGGGGGCGGGTCTTTGCAAAGGGTCAATTGATGTATACATTTCTTAAACAGAACTCAGTCCTCATGGACAAAGGTCCAGTAGCAAATATATGGGCCATCTATCCTGCTCTGTAGATACTGAAAAAAAACAGTATCAGCCCAGCACCCTGTCCTCTACTGACCTCTCCATCTTGTCTCTATTTCTGTCCCTCATGCCGGTCGTACTCTCATTTTTAAACCTTCTGCATATTAGATGTTTGAATCTGACTGATACTTGAGTATCTCTCTCTCTCTCAATGGTAACTAAAATGCCCACATTCCCACATTCCCACTTAATGGTGTCACTCAGCCGAAACATATCCAACAGATGAAGGGAAGAGAACTAACGAATCTCAAAACACGAGCCCCGGGAAATGTGTGCGATGGTAATCAAGACCACAGCCAAAGAATGCAGAGTGAAAAATATCTAACAATTACGACTCTGTTGGTCAGTAGGAAACTGACTCAGGTGCAATCAGCCCTCATTCACACATTAAATAGAGCTCTTTGTGGGTTCACAGTATCTTGCAGTATCTCTCAGCATCTGAGTATCAAGTGAATGAATGCACCTCACACATTCTCTCTGAATCATTGTATATTATATATAAAAGAACACAATGGGAACACATTGTGGCATCGGGTAACAGCACTCCCTAATACGGAAAAATGCACACTTGAATGGCCTATAAGAAGCATGCACAATTAATTCAAATTCTCATATTCTTACACAATATTAAACTAATTAGCTCTGCTCACATGCGTGTTCAATTATGTACTGCCTCTTCTTGGTCTTAAAGTTGGCTTTCTTTAGGTTAAGCTTCTTTTACTGACATTTGAACAAAAATATAAAATTTAAAAGGGACATTGGATGCAAAATTCACTTTTACATGTTGTTTGAACTTAAATGTGTCTTGGCAGTGTGTGTACACAATCACCCTATATGATCAAAATCCACCCAGTGCTTTTTTTTTTAAACCCCCACAAATCATAAGCACTTTCTCAGAACAAGCCGTTCACAGATTCTAGGCAAAGTGACATCAGTTTGCACAGGCTCCTCCCACGACTATTGACTGACACTGGTGTTTTATCATAGACCCGCCCTGAGTGATCTGATCAACAGTTGCCACACCCATTGTTTTCTTGCCGCGTAGTGTAGACAAGAATGTCTCCTAAGCTATTGAGGTGTTTTTGTTGTTGGATGTAATAATGAAATAGCACAGTCGTCATTTCTCTCCCCTCCCTCCCCCGACATCTGAGCGGCTGAAGACACAGAGGATTACCTTTGTTTTTGAAATGAATGTGCCCCCATCTATCTAAATGTGTCTATGTTCGCTTGAATCATTGATCCAGCTTCACCTACAGAAGAAGTGAGTATAAGGTTTTTTTTTTAATCTTTGCAAATCGCCTTTCCTAATAATGTGCTAGTTAGCAAGTTCCACGACGAATGCGGCTAAAGTTTACAGTCTCAGAGACTGCTCGTCACCCCACCATGGAAGAGAGGGGTGGGGTGAGCAGTAGCTCATTTTCATTTAAAGAGACATGCACTGAAATGGGTTGCTGTGATCAGAGCTGTTTTTGACAAGGTAAAAATGGTGTTGTTTTACACTACTATTGAGAAATTTTAACCAAAGTATGTTAGAGTTGTTTACCTTCACCTAAGTCATAAGCAACTGTGTTTACAAGGATACTTGCAGACAATTGCATGCGTATGTGTCATTTCAGGTACACAGACATGGAAGTGAACTGAATTTAGTGTTCACGTGCATCTGCGTGGCTCTCACCGTGTCTACACCGGATGCAAGCGGCAAAATACTATAGAACCCATTTTAATCAGTGATGCTGTCTGATTACACTGGATGTAGCACAGCGCGACACGACAAATTTGCAGCGGTCCGCTTTGTCGCATCCAGTCTCTACAGATTTTAGCTGTTGCAGTACAGGGCGGAGTGACAGGTCAGGTGTAATAACTGTGTCTGTGTGTGAGCAAAGAAAAAAATCTGTATAAACTTAACAATCAGTATACTAAACATCGCACATCCTGTGGATGCGCACAACGTGATATCTATTGCCCAGGCAATCAACAAACAGGGGAAGATGCTCCAGAAAGTCACCACTGCCCTTGGTCTTCCCCGTCTTCCTCCCAGTGCCAGAATTCGCCAATCAGCCCTCAGGATTTCTTGAGTCACGCCCCAATGGTTGGTACCTCTCCCAATCTCCCAGTCCCATGGCCAAACCTTCACACTATTCAGGTGCCCCTGATGAATGCAATGAATACCTCCTTCAATGGAAACTGGCCTTCAAAATGCAGCCATTCCAGTTCCATGGAACAAGCCAAGTTCACTTTTATCATCTCCCATCTCACCGGCAGAGCTTGTCAGTAGGGCATGGTGTTATGGGACCAAGACAAGACAGGTGCTCAATTCAACAGGGTGATATACTGTATACGTGGTTGATTATGCTATTCTGTGTCCTGGCAGCTGCTGGTGAGTGAAGTGAACCAGCCCTCATACCACCTTTTGCCTTGGGCTCTGCACTAAGATCCAACTCCAGTTGATGGGAAAGGATGACACCCTTGGATTAGAGGAAAAAATTTAGTATGTCATCCATGTAGAGGGATGGTTCATGTCCTGCCGACACAGGTGTCAGTCTCCATTGAAAACCACATGCTCCTTTTTCCCTCTCTCACGTGGTCAATTACTCTGCATTGGCCATTGTAGAACCTATGCAAGTGGGGTCCTCCCAGTTGTCTTTGGCAGATTGCTGGACAGTTAGGCCTGTACTGTGGCTCTCCTCATCACTAGCTCTTTTCAACACCTGTTTGCCCTCCCTGGCGAACGATGAGTTCAAATATTGCCCCCACAATCCACAAACATCCCCTCTCTCGTCAGCTCATCCTCACTAGCCCTATTATCTCACTCTCCACCAATGGTCTTTCTGATTCTGGCTCTGCAAGGAATTTCATCACCCATGCCCTCGGTTCCATCCTCCAAGCCTAAGTGAAGCCCCTTCACAATATTATGACTGCTTTCACCATTGCCCCATTCTCAAGCATCCAGATACGACCAAGGTATTTGTTATTGAGGTTGATGCTTCAACCACTGGGGTAGGAGCAGTACTTTCATAATACCATGGCACTCCTCCAAAACCAATAACCGTAAACTCCTGGCCATCAAACTGAGCTTAGAGGAGTGGAGGCACAGGTTAGAGGGATCCACTCTAACCCTTTCAAGTCATCACCGACCACTGCAATCTGGAGAACATCCACTCTGACCAAGCACCTTAATCCCTGCGGGGCAAGGTGGGTGCTCTACATCATCTAATTCCACTTCACTGTCACCTATTGACCTGGTTCTAAGAGCACTATAGCTGATGCCCTCCCCCAACTTCATAGTCCTTATCCTCCCACGGTTGACCTCGTACCCATTCTCCATTTTCATCAACCTCATCCAATGGGTGATTGACCAGGAGATATTGTCACTCCTTCTCCTTCTGCTTCCCCAGGGTCTGGTGACAAGAATGCCCCTCTTCTGCCACTATTCCTGGAGGATGGTCCAGTCTACACTGTTCAGGGCACCTCCAGTATCTCATTGACTAGAAGTGGTATGGTCCTGGGTCTCATGGATAACATCCCTCCTCATAGAGTTACACCAATCGCATCCAGACCATCCTGCACCTTGGCCATGTGGGTGTCCATGATGATGAGGAGTTTGGGTCTCTGGAGCTGCCTGTGGGGGTTTGTCTGACCCTCTCTAGTCTCTCCCTCTGCTGCTTATTAATCTGCTCCAC
Source organism: Sinocyclocheilus anophthalmus (assembly GCA_018155175.1). Classification (NCBI taxonomy): domain Eukaryota; kingdom Metazoa; phylum Chordata; class Actinopteri; order Cypriniformes; family Cyprinidae; genus Sinocyclocheilus; species Sinocyclocheilus anophthalmus. The sequence goes on along the minus strand of JADLZN010006711.1, from coordinate 241,310 downwards.
TCTTCATTTAACGCACATGTTCCCCATTTCCTGGACTGATGCTTTTTGTGTGTATACAAGCCCTTCAGTTTGTTTAGTCAGTGTCAAGTCTTGATCGTGTGTACACCTTTTTGTCTATTCATCTGTTAACTGCCCACCTTATCTTCATAGCTTTGACAAAGTTTAGTATCACTTGTCCTATGAGTTTTTGAAGTTGTAGTTATTTTCTTCATTGGATTTGCTTAGTTTGTTCAGCTGAATCCTTATTTTTCTTATTAAAGTACACTCCCCCGATTGGGTCCTCTCACAGAGGTCAGTCTCTCTCCTCATTCCTAATCCCTGACAGTAACAGTAGCTCATGTCTCGTTTTTCCACATACACATACCTGGTTGTGAATAAATGAAGCAGTAACAGATGCAGCTCCATAAATCACAGGAATAAAGATGAGTGTGTGGCCCATAAAGAGAGCAGCGATGTGGGGAGGAGCTGATAGACAAGTCCCTGGGTCTGGTCTTCAGATCACCCAGGAGGCCACAGGCCTCTAGAAGATCCTTAGCTTACACAAACTGCAGAGGACTTTTTTTCGGTGTCCTCTTGGTTGAGGCTATATGGAGTGAGAATGACTGCTTCAGACATCCTTTGTGCTACAGATATTATATCTGTGCATATGTGTGTTTGTGCAAATGTGTATGCAACTGTGATGGTATAAATCTGTGCGTAGTGTTATGGATGTGTGTCGGTCATGGGGTCATGTTGGTATGGTTTGAATATTCCCAACCAATCATCTGCAGATGATAACCAAATTAAACTGTTTGCCTTTGCATTGAACACTGGAGGCAGGTTTTGTCCCGGTCTCAAAAGGTTTGCATAATTTAGCACTGTAAATGCATTAAAAGGTACTGTACATTGTAACAGAATTGCATTACTCGTAAAAATAGGAACTATTATACTATTTTGTTGGTTGGTTTAATTTAGATTTCTTTGGTGTTGTGCTCATTAGCCTCATCCACAATGAATTTCACAGGACCAAATTCCTGCACCATTTAAGTACATATAAATACCATGTGTTTTCATTTATTCTGATTGTGTGACATCACAGACAAATGAAATGTGTCACCCAAACCTTCTTACATCGCACCTGGTTAAGAGTTTACTATGTGTTGGTTGTTATGTTTGGCATTGTTTTAGTGACAAAAACAAACCAAAAAAAAATATATATATATATATACACATAATTATGAACAATATTTAAATAACAATGACGTAAAAATAGAGTATAAAAATACAGTATAAAACAAAATACATTAAAAATGGTTATATTGGGAAATGTGTGATGAATTCCTTTGAAGCAAAGCTCTATTTTCAGCAGCCATTACTCATAGTTTTTCATAAATCTTTGCTGAATAGAAAGTTCAAAAGAACATTTCATCATTTGTTTGAAATAGATGTTTTGTAACATCATAAATTAATTTACTGTTACTTTTATTCTGCAAGCACACATTGAATTGATCGAAATAATAAAAAAAATTGATCCCAAACTTTTGATCAGTAGTGTATATATTTGCAAATAAATGAATAAATAGAAATAATAGTGATAATAATAGTAATTTTAGTTAATTTTCTCATTACTTCCAAAAAGTGATTTGGAATTGGCTATGCTGAGCTCAGTATGAGGTTCAGTTATGTGTCAGATCTGATCACTGCTGTATTTAATGCTACTCTCCATTAGACCAGGGGGACTTTCCAACCTCAGCACCACCAAACCACTATTCTGTGTTTCCTTTATCTCTCTCATCACGGTTCACTGTGGTGTAGAGTCCGGTCATCTCCAGCGTGACCCAACCATAGCATTCAGCAGAGACACATGCTCTCTTCAGGGTGAGTTTGTTCCTCCTCGAGCCCAGATTTAGAGTCAAAGTTTCAGGCTGGACTCACACAATGCGGTCTTTCACCATCTGACTTCACGCATGACCGCAACATCTCAATGATGGCTTCGGCAGGATTTAATCTACAACCACAACACACACACACACACACACACACACAGCGATGGAATGACATTCACACACATTCATGCAAACACAGCAGCGGCATTCAAATGAATTAATATAAAGAACTGCAGTGCTGCATTTAGCGTTTGTAATTGTAGTTCACTGTTGCCCCCAACTGGCTCTAAATGGAATTGTTTATCATATGTCTATATGATAAACAAAGTTTATCTATCTATCTATTATCATAAAGTTTGGTCTAAACTGAATCTACATGCGTAGAACTTCACATTAAAGGGTTAGTTCACCCAAATGAAAATTAGCTTGTGTTTTACTCACCCTCGAAGCATCCTAGGTGTATATGACTTACTTCTTTCAGACAATCCAGTCGGAGTTATATTAAAAATTATCCTGGCTATTCCAAGCTCTATCATTGCACTCAGCGGGTGTTGCAGTTGAACAGTCCACAAGTCGTCAAATAAAGCTCGCGCATTCATAATAAAACGTGCCGCAGACAGCTACGGGGGGTCAATTAAGGCCCCCTGTAGCGAATCCAAGATATTTTTTTGTAAGAAAAAGATCCATATTTCAAACTTAACAAACACTTTTCTCCACTTCGCTGACCTGTCATCCCTGAGCGTTTCCTTCCCCGGCGGAGACGCGCACTCGCGTTTGCGTGATTATTGACGAAGCGGAGAGAGAACAAAACCAACGCCGGTCACCGAATTAGAATACAAACTGATGATTTGCAAAGAAAATGATCGGAGTATTTTGATCTAAACCAAGAGGAACTGGGTTTCCTTTGCAAAGTAAGGAAACTTTGCTTCCTTTGCTCCTATACACAAACTCGCGAGACTAGCATATCTCAGAGGCGCGCGCACTGCACATACATGCTGCGTCATCCGCCGGAAGTGAGAGAAAAGTGTTTATTACATTTGAAATATGGATCTTTTTCTTACAAAAACTCATGGATTCGCTACAGGGGGCCTTTATTCATCCCCCGGAGCCGTCTGCGGCACGTTTTATGATGGATGCACGCGCTTTATTTCACGACTTGTGGACTGAAGCACTGCAGCACCCGCTGACTGCAACGATAGAGCTTGAAATAGCCAGGACAAATTTTAATATAACTCCAACTGAATTCGTCTGAAAGAAGAAAGTCACATACACCTAGGATGCCTCAGGGGTGAGTAAAATACAAGCTAATTTACATTTTTGGGTGAACTAACCCTTTAAGAACACATTTAACCCCATGCTGCAAAATTTCCCCAAATTCTGTGTGGAAAAAGTGAAAGATTCTGCAGATTCAGTCTGTACGGCTACATTACGGTCAGTATGTATGTGGCGTATACATGTCATAACAACAATACCTCACCCAGGGGCTGTTTTTGCCGTGGTTTCATTCTCGTCTCACTGACATAAATGTCTAGACGGTGTCTATACTTCATTTGTACATTCCCTTGACGAGAAATCCTTACGTCACCATCAACAATACACTTATTTGTGTCCAAACAGACATGAAAGAGAGCAGGGCTGCTGTTCTTATAGCAGAATAATGACAGCAACAGTGTTATTTCATTTTCATAATGCTGTGTTTGATCAGATGCCACGGAACAATGTGTCCGAGACTCAATGGAAATGTCACACAACGCTTCATGGCTCAAAACCTTAAGTCTATATTGTGAAATATTATTGTTTTAATTTATTTAGATATGTAATTTTTTTTTTTCTGTGATCAAAGCTGAATTTTCAGCATTATTACTCCAGTCTTCAGTGTCACACGATACTTCAGAATGAATTATAATATGCTGACTTGCCGATACAATTCAAAAACAATTGTCAAAAACAAATCTTATTATTATCATCAATGCTGAAAACAGTTTTGCTGCTTAATATTTTTAAGGAAAACATGATCCATTTTTTTTTTGAAGATCTTATTATCTAAAAATGCATAAACCGCATTTATTTGAAACAGAATTGTTTTTATAACCATGTAAAAGTCTTTTCTGTCACATTAGATAAATTGTATGCATCCTTTCTGAATAGAAGTATAACAAAAATGCTAACATGCTGACATCAAAATATATGTATATACTATATATTATATATGGTAGTATATATACATTTTGAATATCATTAATGACAGATTTTCTGCAACTTGCATGGAGAAATCTTACAATGTTTTTACAATGTAAATGATATTATGCATGGAACAGAGTGGTTATTTCACCCATCTGTGTGTGACGTTTAAAAGCTCCGACCTCACCACCATTTTTGGTTGTGCAGCTTTAACCAGTGATCATGCTTTCATTTGTTTCTGTAATCGTTCCTCTCAACATGACGGTGGGTCATGTGTGTGCTGTTTGATAGCCTGATCTGATACAGCTGTGATCTGTGGCCATGGCCTTTAGCAAGTTAAACAGTTTTGAGCCGATAAATTCAACCCATATGATGAAGAGGAGCCATCTAGTGGTCACTTACTAATAACTGCAATGCAATGCTTGATTTCACAACAAGTCTATCTTTGCATGCTGTTGTGCTTTTATTTGTAGGGGGATAGAGAACATTGCCAAAGCAGCACACAGCTCTACAAAAGGTCAGTTCTGATTCGAAAACGGGTCACATTCACCACTTCAAAGAGCTCCTATCATAAGGAATCAAATGTGCCCTGATCATCTGAGAGTAAAGAGCTCATTGTGCTATGAAAACACTGCAACTTTCTCACCATTTCCTTGACTTAACTTGTTCTGAATTTTCAAAACTTCTGAGATAAGAGACATGGATTTATAAACAACACATATTATTCACTGAGGTAATACAGAGGAAGCAGGACAGATGCAATTATTTCTAAGCAACACATGAAAAGGTCAAATGTGGGTCAAAGCCTGTGCTGTTTCTGATTGTGTGTAGCACCTACAGCTCTGCAGGACGCTTCAGTCATTTTAGTCTGATCGCAATAATTTGCGAGTCATATTTCAGCAATGATGGTTTTATGAATCCATCGTAGTATTTTGCAGAAGAAAATATATAATGAACCCCTGAAGAATAGGAACAAGACGTGGCTAACACCTATTATCTAGAAGTGCCCTGGTGAAGAGTGACGCCTCTCGCGGTTTAACTGCGGTCAGGGAGTACATGACCAGAGTGAGGGGACAGCTGTCATACTCACACTAACAACCACCTGCAAGACCACACAAGTCCCAACACAAGACTCAAACCAAACAGAGCCTATAACTGCTGACAGATCCGCTTCAGTCTGTCTGAGCCGGACATATACATCAGTCACAGAGCGATAACATCTCTGCAGTGCTGAAGTCTCTCTACAGAACTACAGTCTCACATGCAAAGCAGAGAACAGAAGCATTATTCTGTAGCGCTTATATTGTGTATTGTTTTCACATTTCAACATTTAAATGTGCTTCAATAATCAACTGGTTCAATTTAGTAGCGTGCTCGAAATAATGTCAAGTAAATATTAAGGTGATTTTTTTACCTCCATATCAAAAGAAAACAAAAACATTGTTTTTCCTAAAAATTAAGCACATTCCACTCAATAATGCATCTGGATATATTGTTGAGCAGTTTTAACAATGATGCTCCTGCACTTGATTGCACTTTATTCAGCAAGGATGCATTACATTGATCAAAAATTGTCCAAAAGACATCCGCTAATGATTGCCCAAAGACTTTAAATAAATGCTGTTCTTGTGAATTCTCTATTCATCAAAGAATCCTGATTACAGGTCTCCATTTTTCCTCCTCAAAATGTGAAGCAGCACAGCTGTTTTCAATAAAAAAACCTGGCTAATAAACATAATATTTCATTAGGGGCAGCATATCAGAATGATTTCTGAAGGATCATGTGACTCTGAAGACATAAAACAGCTATTTTAAATGGTAATTAATATTACACAATATTATTGGTTTTACTGTATTTTAGATCAAATAAATGCAGCCTTGGTGAGCAGAAGAAAACAAACATAAAAACAAATTATTCCAAACTTTCATTCAAGATCTCATTATACAGTAAAAACTTTTACAGGGGGGAAAATAGGCACAAATTCGTACTGTACATATAATAATATATTTTAATTTTTTAATTTGCTACTTTACTTGTTTTTTTTCATATTATAAAATCATGAACACTAATTTTGGTGTTTGTGTGCGATCATCTAAAAAGAACTGGTACAAAAAAATATATAATTATGAACTTAGCAGTCTTGTGTAATTAAAATGTTTTAAAAATATTTCAAGCATCTCGTTCGTACAAGCACTTGGGGAACAACATATAAAGTACGAAGTATAAAAGCGTGGTACTAAAACAAATTGCAAGACGATCCGGGAGGGGGGGTTATGTTAATCACACAATCTGGCTAGACGCGTAACCATGTGTAAGTCACGGGCGTTTAAAAAAAAAAAAATAAGACAACTACTAGTAGTAGAGGTAGTGTTAAAACACACTGACAGGCACAGGAGCTCTACAAAATCGAAAATCTATATAAAATATGACATTTTTTTATTTCCTATGAAGCATATCAAGAAGTCTATTCCCTGTTGCTGGAGGTGTTCTGCTGTGATCTAGCGTGCACTGACCAGGGAGGCGATGTAGACCCAAACGGAGAGCACGTTACCGGGGTACGGGTGCACGTAGACCGCCAGGGCAAACTCTACATTTGGGGCTTCGACCTTATGAACCCCTGTGCTGTGAACGGCTTCAATGATTGGCCGAATCTCGGAGAAAGGAAGGTGCAGGGGAAACCCAGATATCTGAAACAGATCAGTGAGAAAACAACAACATTAAAGGGGTGATTCACTATGCTGACAATAAAACGTGGCCGCCTATGCAGTGAAAAGCGTTTTTTAATCTGTGCTACATTACAAGAGAACAAGGGCTGTAGAGTTTCCCTTTGGAAAACTATACTGCACCGGGCTCAATCCGACTTCCAGCTGGAAGTACGTTCTGTAGTTTTAACATATAACCTGGTAGATCTGGGTGCAGGTAACATGGAAAAAGAGCACACATTGTTCATTCACATATTCTACTGACATTGCAACAACACAAAGATGCTTGAAAATTGGCTAAATCATTCTTTACCGTCTCACTGAGCATGTCTGGCCCTCACGCTGACCTAAAAACAGCCATATTAGCTGACATCTGTGCTGCATGTAAGGCTATTAGTAGGGTTGGGTACACATTTTAACTGGTACGGTACCGGTATCGGTACGGTACCTGAATTTCGTTGCCAGTACCCAACGGTACCTTTTTCGGGTACTTTACTCTGTGTCCAAAAGTCTCAATTTCAACATTTTGAACAATAGGACCCTATAAACTTTTTTTCTTTCTGTTTTTTTTTCAGAAATTCTTGTTTTAATTTTTCTGAAAATCAAATGAAGGCATTAAACATTTATTTTAAATCAAATGGAAATTAAACCCTTTTATTTTTTGGCAAACAAACTGTGTACTGTTGAAATTAATACATGGAAGAAAAATTGTGTGAATATTCCTTTAAAACATTTTTAAAATAGGCTAATAATTGTATTATTTTTTTCTACAATTAAGTGATTAATCTGGTTGTAATATTTATTTTTATCATTTAATTGTTTTATTTAAATTTGATAGAAAATGGAATATTTAAAGATGTACATTAATACAAGAGTAATATATTTCTGTTATATGTTAAACCGTACTTTTATTTTGACAGGTTGCCATGAAGTTTCTGTGTGTATACAGTATGATGATGATAGTTTTCTCAAACGAAACGGTAAAATTCTCGCAGCAGCTCTGGAGATTAAGTTTTTGGTCATGCCGTCACATAGTGAGACGCTGAGGCTGAAAATCACCGCGAGCGTCACTCGTGCTTCAGTATTTGTGTAGTAAACAAAACCGCGTTTCCGCCATTCATACATACAGAGGCAAGCGGAACATGCAGGATTCATATTTAAACCGTCTTTTTGCATTTTAATATTCACAGACACTAGTTCATTTCGCGATTCAAATTAAGTGGCTAATTTTGATTTATTCGTCCAAAATTGACTAATTCAGTGGCATTCCACGCATTAGAGTAAATTATGTTTTTATGAATGGACTCCGCGATCCCATCCCCGATTTCGCAGAAACTATATGGCCCTGGAAATGTAACCACACTTCACAACATTTCGGCTCATCCTGTGTGTTGTTTGAACGAGTTGCAGAGGTGACCTCACGTCACAGGGTCTCTCTTTCTCTTTCTGTAGCGTATGCGCCCAGATGCGTTCTCAGGTACCGAAATTTGGCACCGATTGATTTAACGTGAATCGGTACTCTGTAGTACCGACGCAATTCGGTCGGTACCCTTAAAAGTACAGAGTTCGGTACCCAACCCTAGCTATTAGCCTGTGTTAAAGTGTGATTTCTAGCAGAAGACTCACCCTGTATTCTCCCAGAAGGCTTTGCAGCTCAAGGCGATGTTCCTCAGCCACCTCTCTCCCTCCACTCAGCTCTAATTTTGGAAGGAACTGACGCAACGTAGAGATGCAGTAGCGGTTCCAGCGCGTGGGGTGACGCGGACGCCATTCCATGATCCTCTCCCTCAAAACCTTCTCTATCCTACAGCACAGGAGCACAGAAGCTCAAGCTCATTTCATCAGATATGTGTCCCTCAATGACTGGTGCGTGTTTGATTCAAACTAACCTGTCTTGTAACTCAACAGCAGCTGCTCTGTCCGTGTGTTTGTACACCAGGCCCTCCGGCTGAAAGACATGACTCAAAATCAACAATTTGGCCCAAAATGGCAAGAAATGGCTGCAGATTAGACATTACTTCAGAAAGTGATTTTAAGATCCAGCAGAATCACTGGGATTCTTCAGCTGGGTTCAGTTAAAGGGTGACCCGTTACATCGAGGCCTGTGATTGGTGGAGCCGTCCTCACCTGCACACTAGAGAGGCCGGGATCAGGGAACGATCGCGAGAAAAACGCTTTCCAGAGATTTGGCTTCGAGACGTCAAAAATCATTCTCACAGGTGCAGCGTATGGCTGGATATTAAACCACACCTGAGACACACGGACAGATATAAAAATAAAAACACCATACAATATTTTTTTTTATCATATCACATCAAATAAATGCCAAGTTTTGACAGAAATAGTTTTTTTGTGCACACAAATTATGATTTTTTTCAATATATCTGAAAAAGTCTCTTCTGCTTAACCAGGCTACATTTATTTGATCAAAAATACCGTAAAAACAGTGATGTGAATTTATATTTTTGTGTAAAATGTGAATAGAAAGATCAAAACAAAAGCATTTATTCAAAATTGAAATCTTCTGTAGCATTATAAAAGTCTTTATTGCCACTTTTTAAGTATTTATCTTGTTTTAATCTTTAAAAATTGGCGGTTTATCACAGTTTCCACAAAAATATGAAGCGGCACAGCTGTTTTCAACATTGATAATAATCAGAAATGTTTCATGAGCATCCAATCAGCATATTATACTGATTTCTGAAGATCATGTGACACTGAAGACTGGAGTAATGATGCTGAAAATACAGCTTTGATCAAAGGAATAAATTATAGTTTAACATATATTCACATCGAAAACACTTATTTAAAATTGTAGTAACAAGTCAGTTATGATACATTTAAATGATTTTTTTGGTGGGGTTGGAGGGGTAAGTGTGTTCACTAACGTTGTCTGAGCTGATCAGGCAGCCGATGGTCTGTAGGGGGCAGAATGTGTCATATTGTCCATAGTGCTGCCCGGTGCTGGGATTCCAGATCAGATAGCGGTTCTGCTCATACGTCAAAACGTACGCTGTAGGGCCCTAAAACAATGACACAAACCCATGCAGGCGCCATACAAAAATACAGTGTTTTCACATCCATCTCGAATGATTTCCATTGATGTGTTTCCATGATCTCACCAACAGAGATTTGTGATTTGCCACCCTCAGTTTTATTGATGTGTGATTGGCTAAGAGGCTTGTCACTCACCTCAGGAATGGCGACGCCTATGATAAGCCACGCCCTTTTCCCCATCGACAGGAAGTAGTTACAGAGTAACACAGCATGCTCCTCCTCATCTCCAGCTAGCAACGTTAGGAATTGCTAAAACAGCATAAATCAGACAAAAAAAAAAAAAGAGTGTATATCTCTCACAGAACAGAAACAAACAAGAGAGACGTCCATGTTTACTCACATCGCACGTGCTCCATAAGTCACAAACCCCAGCGAAAGACACGCTGTCTGGAAGAAAAGGAACGAGCGACACGTATCGCGCAACCAACTCCTGAGGAGAGACAGAACGAGAGGATGAGCAGAAGACAACACACACAGATGAGCTGGTGTCTGAAGAGTGTGTGTACGGACCGCGGTCTCCTGAGGGCCGTTTGGGAAAGCGTCTAGCAGCTCCTGCGGAGGGGTCAAAAGCCGTATGAAGCGTGTGACGAAGACGGTTTTGCCGTTGATGTCGATGACGGTAGTGAGACAGGGCCGGTCGGGGAAACGGCCACTTGCCTCCTTCTCAAACACTTCACTCGCTATCAACAAACGCTCACCTTCCTGAGAGTCGAACTGAGAGGAGAGAGAGGTCAGAGGTCATGAAACAGTGATTTTACACTGAAGTTTCAATAGGTGAGAAAGGAACCAAGGGGACGAATCAAAGAAGACCTTACTGTATATTAATAAATTGAGCTGTTCTTAGTAAGATTTTTTTTTTTTTATGTATTTGAAAGAAGACCAAAGTTGCATTTATTTGAGCAAAATACAATAAAAACAGTACTACTGTTAACTATTTGTTTACAGTTTAAATAGCTGTTTTCTCTGTGAATATATAGTAAAATATAATTTATTCCTGTGATCAAAGCTGTATTTTCAGCATCATTCCTCCAGTCTTCAGTGTCACGTGATCCTTCAGAAATCATTCTGATATGCTGCTCAACAAACATTCATTATTATTATTAACATTTGTATGAAAACGGTGATAACCCCCCCCAGGACTATTTGATAATAAGAAAGTTTAAAAGAACATCAAGTATTTCAAATAGAATTTTAGATTTTTTTGTAACTTTATACATATCTTTACTGTGACTTTTGATCAATTTAATGCACCCTTGCAAAATAAAAGTCTTTCTCTCTTTCTTTCTTAAAAAAAATAAAATAATAATAATTAATTACGGCCCCAAACTTTGCATGGAAATGTATAAACATTCAATTGGACATGAAGAGATATTAAACCTGATCTAAACAAAACTCCACTAAACAGACAACACTTACACAAATGTCTTGGGTTAAGCCACACGTAATACAAATTAAGCTGTACGATGCTCACAGATGCTGTCGAATACCACAGAAAACCATTATGACTCTTTTCTCCATTTGTGAAAACAAACAACCCTCATGTTTACAGTAATACAATCACTTACAGTTGAAGTCTGTGAGGCAAGACATTCTGGCCAGACAATAGAAATGTGCATCTTGTGTATTTGTTAAAGCGCTTTTAGTCATAGTTTTATACTGTCCTTGTAGAGGTGGGACAACGGTTCTTGGTTACCGTCAGCAGATTTTTCTCCATGTAAACAGTCCCTTTCTTGCATCCTTTCTGCAGATCATGTGAAAATCTCCCAGATTACTGGCTTTAGTAAAGGTTAGTAATCAATTGTATCACACTGGTATGATGTTAACGCATAAAGGTTTGAGCATTTTGGTGATACTTTGAGAACAGTGTGCATTTCAATGTTTATGTTAGTACAACGCTTTTCCCCATAGACTTCCACTGAATACACATGATTCAGACTCCAAATATGTTACCTGTACTTCCTTCATCTATTAAAAGAGTCAACAGGATAGACGAGATGAAAATCATACGAAACCAAAAAATAATAAATTCTTATTTTTATGAACATAAAAAACGGAGTGCTGTTAATCGCGATTAATCGCATTCAAAAAAAAAGTTTTTGTTTACATAATATATATGCGTGTAGTGCTTATTTATTATGCATATATAAATACACACACATACAGCATATGTTTTTAAAATATTTACATGTATATGTTTATATTAATATAATTTATATTATATATAAATATATTTAATATACAAACATATCATATTTTCTTAAATATATACATGCATGTGTGGGTGTTTATATATACACATAATAAATAGTACATAACATAATACATAACACAGTACACACATATACTATGCAAACAAAAACTTTTATTTTGGACGCGATTAATCACTTCACAGCACTATAAAACATATTTTTTTCTCATCACATAACACTTGATAACGAAGCAGATTTTTCTGCTGTACCTTTTCTCTGATGGTGTCTCCAGGAACCAGCTGGGGTTCAATAGTGATGAAGAGGCTGAGGAAGGTTCCTTCACTCCGGCTGCGGACGGCGTCATATCCACCTTCACTGCCCAAACTGCGCTCCTTACTGTATCCCAGCAGCACTGGAGGAGTGGACACCTTAAACGTCCCATCAATCTAAACATAATGTACAGATCATATAATAGAGACAGGTCACAATCAATCAAACCTGAATAGTTTCAGCTTTACTGATTACAAAATAAATAAATAAATAATCATCAAATTGAAAAGAGATGTATTCCGTTAACCTATCAGATGGGAGCAGGATTATTTTAGAGCATATTTCCATTATACACGAACACTTGTACACAAATCGAAACAATCATGTGCTCTGTATGAAGTGTTGGTGTTTGGTGTCTTGCCCGAGACTGCAGGTAGATGGTGCTGAAGGGGATCTTGATGGAGCCGAGCCAGTGCCGCTCTATACGGGTGTGAATAGTGTTCCCTCTCTCCCGCTCATCCTGACGGGAGTTCAGACAGACAGGTCAGCATCACATCGGGAAGCTTAAAATGACTCTGGGAATGATCCGTAAGCACATCTGAATGTTTCTCACCTCCACTACATCATAGAGGACCTCATCAAAGATGTTGATGAAGACCTCATCTCTGACCGACTGCAGACTGCTGGAGCTGTAGTCTCCGTTTGGAGCACTGAGATAAAGGGGAAGCCGTTGATTCACACCATGCAAATACTGAAACTCAATGTGAAAACAATAGCATTTCAAGGTATCATAGGCGCACTCCTAACATGAGGGCTGTTCTAAAAGTTGGAACATTATGCTGTCTTTTTTGAATTTTTTGGCCTAATTGTAATGCAGTATCACATCACAGAATACGCTGTGACAAGCTCAATGAAAAATAATAATAAAATAAATTAGAATAAACTGCCATTTTTCAACAGAAATAAATACATACTATTATGTACATTTATATATTTATACATAAAAAAAATCTTTAAGCTTTATTCCATACTGAAAAACAAAATTATAATTCATCAAGATAAATAATATTTTTATTGTTAAAAAAATATCATGCTTCCTTCAACATTGCAGAACCTCAAGAAAAAATTATTTATATTTTTGTACAAATATAGAATTAATATTATTCATCTATAAAATATCAAGAAAATAAAAAAAATGAAGAAAGTATAATTTATCAAGATCATCAATAGACATCATGAATGTAAAGTAATGTAAATTTATTAAAATTGTGTTTTTTTGCTTCAACAATTGAGAACATCCAAGAAAAAAATAAATTATATTTTGTCTAAAGAAATAATATATATTATTGATGTAAATGTATATTAAAAATATGCATTCATATTCAATACTGGAGAATATTAAGAATAAAAAACTAGAAGTATAAAAGTATTCAATATTATACCTTTTTACTTTTAAAATATTGATGCATTATTAAATACTGGAGTATAATAAAGAAAAAACAAATACCCCCATTTACCTATGTACCTTTTATATATTTTTTGGCTTATCCACCTTATTCCTAAACGTGGAAGTAAGCCTATGGGCAAGACTTCCTGTTCATTAGCCGCTATAGGGAAATAACAAGAATAACAACGTGCAGTAAACGGTAAAACTGTTTGCATTACAAACCAGTGTGTTCATAATTAAGATAATACACTAAAATAATATGGTAAGACACCAATTTGCAGTATCAAGCAGCAAAACGAGTGGTTTTGTACAGCTAAAAATAGCTGGAAGCGAATGAGACCGGAAGACAAGACCCATTAAAATTTACAAATGGCCACGCCCATTTTTACAGGAAGAATAAGGTGGATAAGAGTGTCATTAGTTTAACTCGGAGTCACTGCCTTTGTAGAGCATTTCATATGAGCCACTTATGAGGTTCAGTTTCAGTTTGGAGACTGCCTTTGAAGACAGCAAGACTTCACTCGGTTCAGGAATAGAGCTGTAGTGAAGTTATACTGGCTTTTCATGTCAGTGCTGTAGGTTTTAGTCTGACCTGAATGGCAGAACAATCTCCTCGTTCCAGCAGGGGTTTGGACCGTCAGCGGTAGACGTCTGCAGCACTGAACGCTGGAAAGACACCTCCACAAACGGCCTGATCAGAGGCTACAGTACACACACAGTACATGAATACATACAGTTACAGTCAAATAATATTCAGGTAAAGGTACAGGTGCGGTGCTGTTACCTGTCCGAAGGGCCACTCACTGCCCTGCTGGGGTGTCTGGGACGACACAGGAGCTGTAAACGGCTCTGTGAATGATCGCCCAGACTTAGCCGACGCAGGGGGTTTGCTGAAAATACAACAGAGAATGAGTGATTTTTTAGTGTCTTCTTATTGGTCAGCTTTTCTGGAAGTGCAGAAACAGGTACCTGGCGTAAGGTCTGCGGATGGGGATGTCGTATCCTCTGATGATGTTGACCAGGAGTTTGATGTCTCCATCTGAGAGGTTCTGAGCCGTCACCTTCTTCCTCTCCTTCCTGCGAGGCTTCAGGGGCCGTTTGGGCTCGGCCAGTTTGAACAGGTTCCAGCCTAACAGCCTGAAAGAGCGTCAGCTGAGAGTCAGTGGAGATATCCCATAACACACTGCGGTATTAGTGAGGGATTTGAGTTAATGTTCAACGTGAACAATAGACACTGAGACAGGACTTCATCAGCCTTACATAAAGTGCATTGGTTTTAAGTCTCTATTTCTATCCTGAACACAAAACACATTTCAATTATTGCAGCATAAATGGCTGCCCACTGCTCCGGGGGTGTGTGTGTTCACGGTTTGTGTGTGTTCACTGCTGTGTGTGTGCACTTTGGATGGGTAAATGCAGAGCACTAATTCCGAGTATGGGTCACCATACTTGGCCACATGTCACGTCACGTAACGTAACGTCACTTTAAAACTATACCAGTAGATGGCGACTCTTTATGAGTGAGTCAACTGAATCATTCACTCAAAAAACTGATTCATTCTGGAAGTGACTGGGTCTCATTCAATAACTGTGCATATGCACGAATGTGTGCGTACCGTCTGAGTTCAACAATTTTCATGAGCATATCATGATTAATCAGTTTACGTACTGAGAGTAACAAAAGGCTATAAAGGAGAGGTTGTGGGACCTCTTATATGGAGATGGTCTCTGTGTTTTATGCAAATTACTAACTTGGGGCAAATGTTTTTATGATTTCCTGTGTGTGTAAATATAAACAATCTACATATTTACTGATTAATGAGACCCACTATTTTTATGAGTGAGTCATTGAATCATGCACTTAACTTATTTTGTTTGAAAAAAACTGATTCATTCAGGAATGAATCACCACTGGCTGCTCTAAATTTGTTTGGAATTTCTTTTGTTGTTGGAACCAAGTAACTGGCAATATTGTGCTTAAAATGCAAGTTACTCAATATTAACGTTTTGTTTGCTGAACTGCTGTATAAAAGCAATACACTCACGATCATGCTGTTGCTTTGAATATCACTATGGCTGTGAAAGCTAAAGTGGAGAAGATTATCTTTCAGTCTGTTCCTCACACAATTTTTTATTATTTTATAATGTTTTAGACTATTTTTGTTGCATCTGGGGTTTGACAGCCCCTGGTCAATGTATAATTTAATTGCATGGAAAAGAGCAGCATGAACATTCAGCTAAACGTCTCCTTTAGTCTTCCACAAAGGAAGGAAGTTTTATGGGTTTGGAATAGCATGAGTGCGAGTAAATAAATACACAATTGCTCTAAACATTCACTATCAGTACTCACCAGCAGATCAAACACACACACACTCTCTGAGTGTGTGATCTCCACATTAACACACACACACACACTTTACACTGACTAACTCTACAGAGAATGGCACCTCATGAACACACAGATCTGAGGGGAGGAACACAAGAAAAATAAAGGAATACGGGAGACTGAAAACAGAACAGAAAGTCCTCAGAACAGACCCAGCACTTGGACCACTGAATATACAACGTGACGAGAAGAAAAAAAAGAGAGAAATAAAAGACGGACCTGTTAATAAGCATCATTTTTATACCGAGTCAAATTAACAAGCCTCTTGGTCTCGCAGTTTGTGCACAATCCAGTCATTAAAGCCTGCTGATGGCATAAACTGCAATCGAACATGCTAATCTTCAATAGAACCATCATCAAATGTAATGAACTGTATTAGCGTCACACAAGTCGCATGTTTAAACGAGACCATACTGATATGACATCTAAGTTTGGACTGTTCAAGATGGAGTCTGCTTCATAAAGCCTCTATTTAAAAGTCAGCAGTAGTGAATTATATCACAGACAAAAAAAACAAAAAAAAAAAAAACAAAAAAAATAAAAAAAGAAAAAAAAAAAAAAAAAAAAAAAAAAAAAAAAAAAAAAAAAAAAAAAAAAAAAAAAAAAAAAAAAAAAAAAAAAAAAAAAAAAACAAAAAAAAAAAAAAAAAAAAAAAAAAAAAAAAAAAAAAAAATATAGCGTTTACCCGATGCTGGGACTCGTCCTCCGAACCACGTCGTACCGATGAATTCTGCTTCGCTATGAGGAAACGATTAATAACTGACTCCCGCACCTGAGACAGAGAGACAAACAGAGAATTTGAGAGGGAATTTGATTTTAAGGGCCCTTTGCTGCAGCCTATACATACCACGCTTATCGTATACATAACACACATAACTGTTCACTGCTTTTATATCATTAAAACATAAAGATAAAGAAAGATAAAGATACGTAGGGGGTAATGACGTTTTTTACCATAAATTAATACTTTTATTCAGCAAGGGAGCATTAAATAGATCAAAAGGTGACAGTAGGCAATAATCTTACAAACGATGTATTCTTTTAAATAAATGCTGTTCTTTTGAACTTTCACAAAGAATCATGAAAAACCTGTTTCCAGATTAATCCACCAATATATTAACCTGCACAGCTGATATTAATAATCAGAAATGTTTGTTGAGCAGCAAATCAGCATATTATAATGATTTCTAAAGGATCATGTGACACTAAAGACTGGAGTAAGATGCTGACAATTCCGCTTTGTCACAGGAATTAAAAATTATATTTTACAATATATTAAATAGTAGGGCTGCCTATATTGGATTTTTGCCGATATCCTATATGCCGATATTTTTCAACTCATTTGGGCTGATGCTGATACCGATATATTTCCTTTTGTGTGGAAACGACACCAAGTCTCTCCTGTGCAGAAATTATAAGAAAAATATTTTTAATTTTGGTTCGTTTTTAACAAGAACTTATTTGTTAGAATTAAATAAACAATAATGAAGTTATTTTATAATAACATTACATTGAAGCTTTGAAAATAACTATATATCAATTGCTGCATTTTTATTTCAGAAAGATGCAGTATTAACCTTAACATTTTATTTTATGATTTAACATTTGTAGATGGTCTAAAGCAAAAGAGCTGTACAAATTCAGAAAATCTTTTAGAGTTCATAATTTGTTTAAAAATATATAACATATTACACATTAATGAATAAATCAGTATATATAAAACTATTTAATTTACAAATGTCATGTTTGTGATTTATTTTTATTCATGTAAGCTATAGCTTCTGACCTTTAAATAAATTACTCTGATTTTCAATTACGGCTCTATTTAATCAGAAACACAGTATAAATGTTATTTGTGTTTAGTAGTGTGTTTAATTTCATTTCATTAGAAGTAGGCCCACGCGCCCTCTTCCCCCCCCCCCCCCCTCGGATTAAACTCCTTACCGAATGGGCTTTAGGACCCGGGGGAGGCTGCCGCTGCACGTGCTATTACTGTTTACTCTATCATACACCGAATGTATCATTCTGTACGTGCTTTCTCAGTTTAAATGCAGCGATCCAAAGCAATGAATCCAATCACCATTCAGGCAAAACTTTGCTTCAAGAATGAGCCACAATGCTGACTTGATCTAATCGCTACACACCCTGAGCACATGTGAGTTAATGTATTCCTCTTATCGGCAAGACATATCGGCATAATTTTTCATATCGGCCGATGCCGATATTTACATTTAAAGCCATCATCGGCCGATTCTGATATCGGTCCGATATTATCGTGCACCCTTATAAAATAGAAAACGCTTATTTGAAATTGTAATAATAGTTTACAATATTACTGTTTATTGCTGTATTTTGATCAAATAAATGCAGCCTTGGTGAGCATAAGAGACTTCTTTCAAAAATATTTTAAAAATCTTATAGATTCCAAACTTTTAAACAATAGTGTAAGTAAGGAAATTATTCCACAGCTAAATTTCACTCATCACTCACTCTTTGCAGATATTTGGCCACAAGGGCTCGATGTGCATCAATGTGTTCTTTGGTATCAATAATCTCGCCCTCCTTTAGTCTCTTCTCATAATCCTGAAACAAGATTATTACACAAAACAGCTGATTATTCTTACACATATTTAATTAATATAAGATCTACTTACAGGTACATGCTTCCTAAAAAGATAAAACCATTGTTATGGCAACTTTAATATTTTGTATTGCCTTATTGTTGGCTCTGGATGAACTTTACGCTATTTATGTTAAATCATGATAATTATTTGCTTGTATTATTTAATTGTGTATTTCATAAATATTCTTGTTTAATCGGTTGATTAATTTCATCAGCTGTGATCGTAATGTGCATGCATGTTGTAACTGAAAACAATGGAAAATAAACTGTTAATCGTAAGGAGGAATGACTGGACTGCTTGTACTGCTTGTTGTTACTAACTCCTCCCGAAGTGTGGAAGTCAAGTTTAGAGTTGGAGGCTTCTACAACCATTATTACAAATGTCACGAATGTCATGCACAGACATCTGCTCGACACTAGGTGGTGCTACAATAAATTATAAGAATTTACTTTTTTCAGTCTTGCAGTGCAATTTTTGGCTCCTGTCTGGACAGTCTATTTTGAAGTCTTTGGCGATTTATCCAGTCTGGACAATATTAGGACACAGAAAGTTTTCACAGAGGTTAAGTGAGATTACCTGGAACACTTTTTCAGATATTTCCCGCTCCATGGACGGGACGCATTTAAAGTGACGGAACTCTGGCACCTCCTGACTCCGCAGTCTCAGGAGACGGAAGCGTCGGCAACGATGCAGCTCCTCATCGGTTAGGAAATTAAACTCCTCCTGAAGCTGCTCCAGGCGGAAATATTCAGGCACCGCCACATCTCCACCACTCACCACCTACAGAGACAATAAGACATCAAAACAAACACAGCGCTCCTGAATACTAGACTCCTATTGGTTTTCTCTACTGTGGTGTTGAGCAGTCAAATACTTTTTCTTTTAAATAATGATTAAACTGCATGTTTCATTTATTTAACTAAACGTTGAAAAGAATCTTCAAGCGCATTGGCAGATGCCTTTCTAGATATGCTCAGCGTAGTTTGATGACGTAAAGACAATATTAAACAATTATTATGGAGGTACATTATTCATGATATTTGTCTGGTGAAAAGCTGTATAGAGAATTCTGGGGATGTATGTACCGAGAGTAGTTGCATGATGGAAGCATTGCTGGGGTCATTGGGGTCGAGGCGAGACTCAGCTGCCCACTTCCCCAATTTCTTCATGTCATTCAGCCCAGATGCTCCAATACATGCTATAGCGTCCATCTGCCTGAGACCACTGAAGAGAGAGAAAACTGCATCTTATCCAGCACAACTACAAATAATAATGCGCTAATGGAGGGCTGGATCTCAATTTGGCTCTCTGACCTGTACATACCCCCTCCAGGCTGACTGGACGGGGGAGCGAGGGGGACGTCATCTTCCCCTACAGCCCATGACACGCAGCAGGAGAGCTTCCCTGACGTCAACAGGGTCTGCGTGTTAGTGCCGTCGGCCTCGAAAGAGAACGGAACACCTACCACAAACAAGATATAAAACAACCTGCATCCTTTCCCTTCATGACTCATGATGGTGACACATCTGTTTAGGAAGGTTTAAAGAGGTGTTTACCACTGCCGACCCCCTCATGGTTGAACGTGACTCTTTGGTTGCTGCTAAACTCCATCTCTTCAAACGGTGCACTGCCGGTCAGGACTGAAGATTCTGGAACCGGCACACACACCTCAGCCAGCAGGGAGGAGGACGAGCCGACACTCTCAAACACCTGCGAGACAACATCCAGAATGTTTCAGACACAAGCAGACAAACAGCAATGCATTTGTGTGAATGCACACACAACCCAACCGTACCTGTAGTTTGATGCTTTCTGGCCAGTTCACTATCTTGAGGTTGAAGATCTGACCAAAGTGAACTCTGAAATCCATGTTGAGGGTTCGACTGTCTGTTCTGGAAACTTCTTTATCGTTGTACAGGACCTTGATGAAGAGGGCACGTTTGGCCACATCCTCTCTACGAGCAAACTCGGCACTAGAAAAGACCAACAAAAACTAAATTTTTACATTTCTGGAGAAAATTTGAATGTTTATGCAGGCAAAAGTCAGGGTGTTTACATGTTAATATGTGGTTTCCAGAGCCCAAGTTTCTAAAGGCCCACCAAACCGTCATCAAAGAACTAGCAGTAAATAAAGTTGACTGTGGTGTTGCCTCACGTTGATTGCATAAGGTCCAAAAATTTGCACTTGAATACACCACAAAACTACAGCCAATGACCAACTAGTGTGGGAGGAAGGGGGGGAAATCAACTCTCCACAAAAGACAGGTTGGCAGTAGATCGGCAAAAAAACACAACACACACAAAAAGGGAGATCGCAATTAAGACTATGGTAATTATGGATTCGTAATGTAACTTCTTCTGGTTCACTAATCTAAACAGCTATTCCTTTGCCTTGTCCAAATACCCACACTTGCGGTCTTTGCAATTGACGAGCGGCGCTATTGCGCATTACAGGAAGTAAGCGCGCAAGACTGTCCCAGGACTTAAAAACGCCAAAGCACATGTGCGCTTAAAGCACACTAAATTCACACCATCTTGAATACAGCTCTGGAGCACTATTCGAGGCTTAGTGTATCCCATCATGCATCATATTTAGGAATAAATCGTGAGATTTTTGCCGAGATTTCGCGAGAGGTCACGGAATCTTTCCAATATAAGTTAAATATTAATATAATAATTAGATATTATATATAATTTGGTAGAAAAACAGTGTTGCACGTTTTACTTGTGCAAAGATGCGTAGTGGTGATATTTATTATTTATTATTTACAACATTTGCAACTGCTTTTCATCATTTAATTAAAAGCACCACAAATTAAATGGTGTCATCTGTCATAAGGACTACTGAACGGATATTTAGAAGTTGATTTTAAAATGCAAAGTATTTAAAATTAAAATAAAATAAAGCTATGAAAACACTTGCATTTTTACAAAACTATAAATGTGTCCCATCAGGTAATGAAAAGATCACACACACTTGTGGTCTTCACCCCCTCTTGAACATTTGGGCCAAATACAGGAAAAACGTCATATAAGTAGTCAAGTGGTCAAGTGCAAAGACTGCAAGTGTGGGTATTTGGACAAAAGGGCTTGTCCACTCTCACCAGTGGGCCTCCAATGTGATTCAACATGCTCGATCAGCCAAAAAGCCATCAAGGAGGTACAAAACACACACAAAAGTAAAGAAGAGACACTCAACAACGGGTCGGACCTGTAGGACAGCTGACCATCGGCTTTGTCTGTCATTGCCTTAAAGGGTTAGTTCACCCAAAAATGAAAATTCTGTCATGAATTACTCACCCTCATGCAATTCCAAACCTGTAAGACCTTCGTTCATCTTTGGAAAACAAATTAAGATATTTTTGATGAAATCCGAGAGCTTTCTTACCCTGCGTAGACAGCAACGCTGGGGTGTTTTGAAATGTTCCAGACCAGAAAACCGTGAAGGACATTGTTTAAAATTGTCCATGTGACATCAGTTGTTCAACCAGAACCGTAAGAAAACCATACCGTTTAAGGTTTTCTTCATGTTTAGCAGATGCTATGCTATTGCAAGGGTCTTCTGGGTGATGGCTGGGGCGTTCAGGAAAGTTGCTAAAAGCTGGAATAAACCACTCAACGTTTGCCTCTATTTGCAGTCTGGATGTGTTGACGCTAGCTGCCGAAAGTCAGAGCTAGTCTGCAATCAGATTGGGCAATCAGAGCTGACAGATTGTGTGGTGTATAATGGACACAGACTCTGATTTTTTTTAGCTTCAGACTAAATGTGATGAGGACGCCATGCCCGACCCCTAAGGATCAAAGCGAACCCGGGCCAGAAGCGCCCCCTAGCAAGGGTCAAAAAGTGGGATGGGTTGCGGGAGAGAGGGAGGGGAGCTGACGAGCACGGGGCTTTGGGGGGAGTGTGAGGGGGTAACACCGGAAACCGAATGGCCGCATCACCGCCGGCTTGTTTTGAATTAAATTGGGGCAAAAAGAACTCGCCTATCGAGGAGAGACGGTGTCTCTTCACCGTGCATGGCACGAGGTGGGTGGGGGTTGTCCTCGTGGGTCCAGGAAGGGTGCGTAGAGGGACTCTCGTGCCGACAAGTGTTTTTCTCTATTGAGCTACCGGACCCGCAGTCCGGACGAGAACTGCACCCGTTACATGGCCAGAGAGAGAAGGACGAAGCCGCCGCCCCTCGCGCCCCGGACCGTGAGAGAGGGATTTAGCGCGGGTGGCGGTGATGGGACGCCAAACCTAACCTGGACCTTCCTTCCTGACCACTGCCCTTCCCAGCAAGAACCCCGCAGCACGACGAGGACACCAGATCTCCTGTTTATTTTGGACACTTGATTCCTTTTTTTCTGGACACTGTTTATTTTCTGTATATAAAAGCCTCTCCGAGGCCTGACGCCACACCCACTGTGTCTGTCGTTTGGTCGTCCCGCCACACTATGATTCGGTCTAGTTGGAAGATATCAAACATTAATTTGTCATGCATCTTCTAGTAATGAGGCACACATTTCTATGCGAGTTTGTTGTGTTCAGACCTGAAAGTCTGGAAATGTGTAATCGGCATGTCAGCATGTATATAGCCTAATGCATGGTGTTTTAAAATCTGTTTGAGTAGTGTATTTCAGACGTATGGCATTGCTAAGAGGTTGCTAAAATACTGCAGGTGGTTGCCAGGGCATTATTGGGGTTGACAGGGGTTTTAGGTAGAATTTTTTTTTTTTGTTTTTTTTTTTTTTTTTTTTTTTAAGGTTGAGGACATATCAATCGGACAAGTTATAAAGATTTAATCCAAAAAGTTGATACTCAAGAAGTTCAAATCATGTAGGCACAAATATGAGCAAAAGTAATAGTGATGCTTACCTTAGCAAACACTTTTTAAAAAAATTTTAACACTTTTTTTTTTTAAACCATCACTACCTGAAGGTCTGAGGTAAGTGTAACAGTTGTGTGTGTGTGTGTGTGTGTGTGTGTGTGGTGTGTTGTGGGTCATTCCAGTGGGCACCGCTCATTGGGGAGGGTGACGGGCCACAGAGACGTCCAGAGACGGTAGTTAAGTTCTGGAATAAGAACCGGTTTCCAGGTTTCCTGCGGATCCGGGTCGCCTCTCCAGCACTTGCTCTTACAGGTTGCCATGTATGGTATTTTTTTCTGGAGGGGGTTCCGGCTTCTCTGGCTCCTCACACAGCTTCTCATCACTTCCTCATCATCCTCTTCCTCCTCTGTGTCTTTTCTTTTTCTGCTTTTTCTTCAAAGCTTTTCTGAAGGAATCAGCAGAAACATGTGTTGAGGAACATTCAGTCTGGTTTCAAAGAGGATATGACTGCAAAAAACAGTAGTTGACCCATGTGTAGTCAGTACCTGTTTCTCTTCCAGGATTGCAATTCTCATGTTGTCTTCGGTAGTCATCATTTTCATTGATAGTATTCCTCTGCCTCCGACTCCAGCTATGACACATCCGACTATGATGTCATTATCAAAATCCTGCTAGTACTGCTCTCTGTCCGCCTTCTCCCTGCAGAAGTCACTCGTTTAATGAAACGAAACACAAACACAGCGTCAAATCGTATGAAAAGCCGTAAATAATGTGAAGAGTTTTGAAGGGCGTGTGTGAATCTTTGGAAGTCTCTCAGAGCTTTGAGCTCCTTCCACACTCTGATGATGCTTTTGAGGAGAGCTCTGTCCTTCTCCTGCTCCACATCACGCAACTGACGAGTGTGTCTGATGATACAGGAAGAGACCAAGAATCAATTAAAACGTGATGAAACAACGATCATAAATATAACAGGTAGAGGTGATTGGAAATGTCTTACCTCACTTCCTGTTTGTACTCCGCTATCCTCTGATGGGTCACCTGACTCAGAGCCTCTCCTCTGTGTAACTCCAGAATCCATATTTCTGACTCGGTTCCTCAAAGCTGATTAAAATACACACACACACCTCGAATGGTCTGAAAGAACAGGAGGTTGAGAACAGGAAGCTTGGTTTTGTTGGCACACTTCTGGGTTACCTTATCAGTCAGGAGTCGTGTGAGGTTCTTGTGCTGTCTGGTCAGGTGCTGATCGTACAGCTGGGCGAGACGGGCTGCCAGCACGTGTTCACGGCTGAAGAGAGGATGATGGGAGAAGATGAGGCCGGATGCATCTACATCCAGCTGGTAGTCTGCCTGGGGGTTGCCCATTCCAGTTATGTAGAGGTTCACATGCTTGGTCTTCAGAGCCTGGGACAGAGCAGACAATAGTGGAAACACCATGTCATTATGCAAACATTGTTATTATGCATTATACATTTTCAGAAATAGCGTATAAAATAACACTTCAAAGGTAGATCTTTTGTTATTTTTTCAACAAAGGATCAGTGAATAAAGGAAGCTTTTAGGAAATTACATTTATTTTAATTGCTATTTATCACACAACTGTTAAAATAACTGAATGGCATCTATGCTAATAATCATCTTTTTCACATCACTTCCTAGCCCCTTAATACTTATCCTGAAGGTACTATAGTCTACAAAATGAATATTAATAATAAATAATGAATAATAAATAATGATTTCATTTATTAAGGGGAAAAAAAAGTTGTCCAAACCTACCTGTCCCTATGTGAAAAAGTAATTGCTTCCTAAATCTAATAACTGGTTGTGCCACCCTTTGCAGCAACAACTGCAATCAAGCGTTTGCGATAACTGGCAATGAGCCAGTCTTCTTTGCAGAATTGTTTTATTTAATTCTAGCCACATTTCATGGTTTTTTTCGAGCTATTGAAATGATTATGAATGCGACTTGTTTGAGGGCTTTTGTTGCCACAACATCTCAATCAGATTTAAGTCCGGACTTTGACTTGGCCACTCCAAAATCCTTATTTTTGTTTTTCTTCAGCCATTCAGAGCTGGATTTGCTGTTGTGTTTTGGATCATTGTCCTGCTGCAAAACCCAAGTGCGCTTGAGCTTGAGGTAACAAACTGATGGCCGGACATTCTCCTTCAGGATTTTCTGATAGAGTGCAGAATTCATGGTTCCGTCAATTATGGGAAGTTGTCCAGGTCCTGAAGCTGCAAAGCAGCCCCAGATCATCACACTACCACCACCATGTTTGACTGTTGGTATGATGTTCTTTTTATGAAATGCTGTGTTGGTTTTACGCCAGATGTAACGGGAAACACACCTTCCAAAAAGTTAAAGTTTTGTCTCATCAGTCCACAGAATAGTTGTTTGTTTGTTTGTTTGTTTGTTTGTATTGCAACATTTAAAAACAACTCATGCTGACCAAAGTGCTTTCCAATAAAACAACATATAACAACAAAATAACCAAAACTAAAATAGCAGGAACATAAAAACAACATGACAAAATCAATAAACACTAGACCATCATATATACACCAACTAGCTCACACCAAATGCCCGGGTAAGTAAGTGCCCTCTTAAAATGGTTTTAAAATGACCTAGTGATGTACAACATCTAATTTCCAGAGGCAGGTCATTCCAGAAGCGAGGTGCCGCAACCGAAAAGGCACGGTCTCCTTTGGACTTTAAGCGGGATTTAGAGACCTTTAATAAGAATTTTTGAGATGACCTCAATGGCCGTGTCGTAGAATAAAACTGGATCATGTCCGAAATATATTCAGGTGCTAGACCATGCAAGGCTTTAAAAACATACAGTAAAATTTAAAATTGAACTCCGCCAAAATTAACCGCCAGCCAATGCAGCGAGGCCAGCATTGGGGAAACACTGACCTGTTTCTTGGTCCCAGTCAACAGTCTGGTTGTTGCGTTTTGTAATAGTTGAAGACGATTCAACAGAACAGCAGGAATCCCCAAAAATACAACGAATTACAATAATCCAATCTTGACATAATAAAAGCATGTATAACACGCTTCAAATCATCAAATGACAAAAAAAAATTCATTTTTGCGATATTTCTTAACTGAAAATATCCCGCCTTTACCACAGAGTTCACTTGCTTATCAAATTTAAGATCAGAATCGAAGACCACTCCCAGGTTTCTTACTTGCTTATGCAGATTTGAGGCAGTAGGACCTAGACTGGTTAACATATGTGAGGACGGTATAATAAAGCCAAATATTAGGCATTCTGTTTTAGCCTCATTTAATTGTAAAAAATTCAAATTCCATAACTTAATCTCATGATAGCAAGTCATCAGATCACCTAACTCATCACAATCACCTGCATTCAGTGGAAGATAGAGCTGTGCATCATCTGCATAAAAATGGTATGCAACATTGTATTTCCGACAAATAAAACCAAGCAGAAGCATATATAAAGAAAATAAAATGGGCCCCAAAATTGATCCCTGGGGAACCCCACAAAAATAAGCTGCAGAATCAGAAAAGTAATTGCCAAACTGAACTACAGAACTTATATCCTTTAAGTAAGAGCAAAACCATTTGAGAGCATTTCCCCGAATGCCTACCCATGGCCATTGACTTAATCGATTTAAAAGGATGTCATGATCAATCGTGTCAAATGCTGCCGTAAGGTCAAGAAGAATCAAAATGACACCCTTTCCTGCATCGGCAGTGAGCATTGTGTACTTTTAAAAGGGCAGTCTCTGTACTATATTTTGATCTAAAGCCAGACTGAAATTTATCCAAAACTGAATTTTTATTGAGCTGATGATAAACAGCTTTCTCTAATATTTTTGAGAAAAAAGGGAGCTTAGAAATGGGGCGATAGTTATATAAAACTAAAGGATCCAGTCTAGGCTTTTTTAAAAGAGGTTGTATTATAGCATGTTTTAGGTAAGATGGAACTATACCATTTACTAGGCTACTTTTAATAATACTAACAATGTTTGGGACTACAAAATCTAAAACTTGAAGAAGATGATGAGAGGGAATGACATCTAATGCACAATTTGTAGGTTTTAAATGCTGGATTTACTCAATTAGAAAATGAAATTGGCTCAAAGTCCGAGAAGAATATAGATCCCAAAGAAGAGTCAAAATAATAATCAGAGGTAGGCTGAATGCTATCTCTAATTATCTTGATCTTACTGGTAAAAAAATTTAAGAAATTATCACAGGCTTCTTAGTAGGATCTGGGTAAATGAATGTTAATGGATTTAATACAGAATTTATTGTACTAAATAAAACTTTTGGATTATGAGAATAAGTATTAATTAAATCAGAAAAATACTGCGCTTTAGCTGCCTTAACTTCACGTTGATAATTAATCATACGGTCTTTAAGTATCTCATAAGATACTTGAAGTCTCCATTCTCGTCTAATGACACGAGTACTTTGGTTAAGCCATGGCTGTTGTCTGGTTTTAGGTAATACCATTTTTGCAGGTGCACACCAATTTAAAATGTTTTGTTAAACCACAAAATAAATTCTTCAGAACATATATTACCAAAATTAGATATAGTTGACCTAGAGGTCTCAGCAATATTATATGCCTCTACATACTGACTGCAGTGAAGGGATTGATGGCCCTCAACCATTTTCCTACAGGCTTCCAGCTCTGCAGACTGCCTGACAAAGAAGCATTAAAAGAAGCATTAAAAATGACAGGTTTGTGATCCAATAAAGGGGTGTCAGCAATTTCCACGTTATGTATAGGAAAACCAAAAGATAAAATCAAGTCCAGTGTATGTCCATGAGTATGAGTGGGCTCCAAAACAGACTGCATAAGACTAAATGAGTCCACAAGATCTAAAAATTCTTTAACCAAAGGTTTTTTCAGGGCAACAGACGTGAATATTAAAATCACCCAATATTAAAAGACTGTCAGTACTAGAAATCACAGTTGACAAAAAGTCTGAAAACGCATTTATAAAAACCTTATTGTATTTAGGTGGTCTGTAAATAAGT
Source organism: Sinocyclocheilus anophthalmus (assembly GCA_018155175.1). Classification (NCBI taxonomy): domain Eukaryota; kingdom Metazoa; phylum Chordata; class Actinopteri; order Cypriniformes; family Cyprinidae; genus Sinocyclocheilus; species Sinocyclocheilus anophthalmus. Next base: position 212,760 of record JADLZN010006711.1, on the reverse strand, counting down.
GCACAGAGGACTGGATTTACCAGATCAATCTTAAACACCTGTACCTCGAAGCTACTATAACATCCAACTGAACACATTCGACATTTAAAACACTTTTTAAAAACCGTAGCTACCCCTCCACGCCTGCCCTTTTACCTGAGAGTACTCAAAAAGTTAAACGATGCAGGAGCCGTCTTAAAAAAGAGGATCGATTTCATTCACATTTAGCCATGTTTCAGTCACGAATAAAAAAGTCCAACCCGCGAGATAGTCAAGTCAAATCACCTTTATTTATATAGCACTTTTAACAATACAGATTGTGTCAAAGCAACTGAACAGTATTAATTAGGAAAATAGTGTGTCAATAATGCAAAATGACAATAGTAAACACTCATTTTTCAGTTAAAGACAGTTCATCATTGAATTCAGTGATGTCATCATCCAGCTCAGTTCAGTTTAAATAGTATCTTTGCAATCATTTGATAGAATAAAGATAGAATAAAGTCATTAATTAAGAAAGTCTATTAGCAATAGACATTGCATTCATCAGTGCTATCGTTAAGATGTTATCGGAGCACTTTTGTAAAAAACGGAGACATAGATGAGGAGTCGAAGTTTACCCCTCTCTGCCTCGAGTCATGTTTCGAACGCAGATGTACTGGCTTCACTCTCCGTGAGACAGGAAAGACACAGTCTGGACAAGAGTACCTTGGAGAAGTAGGGCCAGGTGATGATAAACGTCTCACGAAGCATCCGGGGCCGCAGCACTCTCCCTCCAAAGAACCACAATCCATGCACAGCAACCCCAGCTCAGGTACACAAGGTCTTCCGTAATAGCCTTCCAAATTAAAGCTCAAAGATGTTATGCAATCAGCGGGCTCCTTCAGACCAACGCATAGCCTTTTCAGATGAACATGATTGCTGCCTCGCCACCCCCGTTTTCTGTAGTGTCTCTTTCTTTTATGAATATCACAGTCCGGCACGCAGCATAGTTTCATGTTTATTCCAAATAAAGTTGATGAATATTCATCCATATTCTCCGATGCCCAATAGGAAATCACGGTCATAAACATATGATGATGCTGTTGTTGTAACAAACGAGAACATAAACGAGGTTACCAAATACAAAAAAAACAACTTGGCGACTGAACAACGGCGATGGCTTGCCATGCACACAGGCGCCACCATGCCTGAAGTCATTAGTCCAAAAGTCTTGGGGATAATCAAGATATTTTTTGGCAAATGTGAGACGAGCCTTTGTGTCCTTTTTGGTCAGCAGTGGCTTTTGCCTGGGAACTATCCCATGGATGCTGTTTTTGCGCAGTCTCTTTCTTATTGTTGAATCATGAACACTGACCTTAATTGAGGCAAAAAGTGAGGCCTGCAGTTCTTTACGTTGTTCTGGGTTCTTTTGAACCCATTTTAGATGTTGTTTTGATTCGCTGGAGTCCCAAAGCCTTAGAAATGGCTTTATAACCCTTTCCAGACTGATACATGTCAACTATGTTGTTTCTCATCTGTTCTTGAATTTCTTTAGATCGCGGCACAATGTGTTGCTATTTAAGCATTCTTCACTTTGTCAGACAGGTTCTATTATAGTGATTTCTTGATTCAACAGGTCTGGCGGTAATCAGGCCTGGGTGTGGCTAGTGAAAATTAACTAAACTTTCTAAAATAATGGGGTTAATTGCAGTTCTTTCATGATTTAAAAGGAGGGGGCAATTCATTTTTCACGTAGGGCCAGGTAGGTTTGGACAGCTTTTTTCCCTTAATACACGAAATCATCATTTAAAAACGGCATTTTGCATTTACTTGCATTACCATTGATGTCACACGGACTACTTTGTCGATCATCTTGATACTTTTCTGGACCTTGAACATGGTAGTTACCATGCTGACAGGGCTTCTCAATAATTTATAATGACGAGGAAAAGTTCATTTTTATGTGAGTAATTCAACTCAAATTGTGAAACTCGTGTAATAAATAAATTCATTGCACACAGACTGAAGTAGTTCAAGTCTTTTTTTCTTTTAATTGTGATGATTTTGGCTGATATTTAACAAAAACCCACCAATTCACTGTTTCAACAAATTAGAATACTTCATAAGGCCAATAAAAAACATTTTTAGTGAATTATTGGCCTTCTGTAAAGTATGTTCATTTACTGTACATGTACATGTACTCAATACTTGGTAGGGGATCCTTTTGCTTTAATTACTGCCTCAAATCGGCGTGGCATGGAGGTGATCAGTTTGGGGCACTGCTGAGGTGGAGGAAGCCCAGGTTGCTTTGACAGTGGCCTTCAGCTAATCTGCATATTTTGGTCTCTTGTTTCTCATTTTCCACTTGACAATACCCCATATATTCTCTATAGATTCTCTATGGGGTTCAGGTATTGCGAGTTTGCTGGCCAGTCAAGCACACCAACAACATGGTCATTTAACCAACTTTTGGTGCTTTGGGCAGTGTGGGCAGGTGCCAAATCCTGATGGAAAATTAAATCAGCATTGCAAAAGCTGGTTCGCGAAGGAAGCAGGATGTGCTCCAAAACTTCTTGGTAAATGGGTGCAGTGACGTTTGTTTTCAAAAAACACAATGTACCAACACCAGCAGATGACATTGCAGATGACATTGCACCCCAAATCATGACAGACTGTGGAAACTTAACACTGTACTTCAAGCAACTTGGGCTATGAGCTCTCCACCCTTCCTCCAGACTCTAGGACACTTGGTTTCCAAATGAAATACAAAACTTGCTCTCATATGAAATGAGGACTTTGGACCACTGGGCAACAGTCAAGTTCTTCTTCTCCTTAGCACAGGTAAGACGCCTCTGACTTTGTCTGTGGTTCAGGAGTGGCTTAACACGAGGAATACGACAACTGTAGCCAAATCCTTGACACGTCTGTGTGTGGTGCCTCTTGATGACTTGACCCCAGCCTCAGTCCATTCCTAGTAAAGTTCACTCAAATTCTTGAATCGATTTTGATTGACAATCCTCATAAGGCTGCGGTCTCTCGGTTGCTTGTGCACTTTTTCTTACCCAATTTCTTCCTTCCAGTCAACTTTGCTTTTAATATGCTTTGATACAGCACTCTGGGAACAGCCAGCTTCTTTGGCAATGAAAGTTTATGGCTTACCCTCCTTGTGAAGGATGTCAATAATTGTCTTCTGGACAACTAACAGATCAGCAGTCTTCCCCATGATTGAGCAGCCTAGTGAACCAAACTGAGAGACAATTTTGAAGGCTCAGGAAACCTTTGCGGTGTTTTGAGTTGATTAGCTGATTGACATATCACCATATTCTAATTTGTTGAGATAGTGAATTGGTGGGTTTTTGTTAAGTGAGCCAAAATCATCACAATTAAAAAAAAAACAAAGACTTAAACTACTTCAGTCTGTGAGCATTGAATTGATTTAATACACAAGTTTCACAATTTGAGTTGAATTCCTGAAATAAATAAACTTTTCCATGACATTCTAATTTATTGAGATGCACCTGTATATGGGAGGGTCAGAAAGCTCTCTGATTTCATCAAAAATATCTTAAATTGGGTTCCAAAGATGAACGAAGGTCTTACGGGTTTGGAACAACACGAGGTTGAGTAATTAATTACATTTTTGAGTGAACTAACCCTTTAATGTCAATTAGTTCCACATGTCTGTGAGCACTTTCATAATGTTCACTTTTATTGGCATGCAGCATTCATAACACACAAGTACCTCCAAGTTTTATAAATAACACAGGCTGAAGGGTTGTGTTATTGTTATATTACATGTGTAGCTCGTGTGTGTGTGTGTGTGTATTATAATGTCTATTACATATCTCCTATTTTGAGTTGTGTGAGGCGTGACAGACACATGTGACCTCACTGCCCTGTCTCAACAGCAGAACCGTGACATCATCATACATCTGGATCCCATCTCCGTTCTCACACCTCTCATCTCCACAAATATTATTGGCAGTTCATATTGCCTGGAAACAGGCTGCATGGAGGATATGACACCAAAAAGTGCTAGTAAACATTACAGGATTGCATTTTAGCATTCACCGTCACAAAGAACCAAGGGTGGGCGGCCTGATGTATTTTAACAAAGATTTTCAAAAATCATAGAGATTTCACCCTGTTTAAGAGCTGAGCAGAATTTAAAAAAACAAAACAAAAAAAATTATTAACTATAGAATTTCCATAACTTGCTGAGATTTTATGGTGTTTTCCCAACCTACAAGATATTTCCAGGTCTTCCATGACCCTGGGGTCCTGAGTTATTAAAGGGTTAGTTCACCCAAAAATGAAAATTCTGTCATGAATTACTCACCCTCATGTCGTTCCAAACCCGTAAGACCTCCGTTCATCTTTGGAACACAAATTAAGATATATTTGATGAAATCCGAGATCTCCCTGACCCTCCCATAGACCGCAAGGATCCTTAAACCGTCAATGTCCAGAGACGTAGCAAGGAGATCGGTAAAATAATCCATGTGACATCAGGGGTTCAACCGTAATATTACGAAGCTACGAGAATACTTTTTGTGCGCAAAAAAAAATAAAAATAGCGACTTTATTCAACAATGACACAAGGGTGGAGACGAATTGTTGAATAAAGTCGCAATTTTTTTTTTCTTTTGCGCACAAAAAGTATTCTTGTAGCTTCGTAATATTACGATTGAACCCCTGATGTCACATGGATTATTTTACCGATCTCCTTGCTTAGGTTCTGAGAATTGATCGTGTAAGGATCCTTGCGGTCTATGGGAGAATCAGAGAGCTCTCGGATTTCATCAAAAATATCTTAATTTGTGTTCCGAAGATGAACGGAGGTCTTACGGGTTTGGAACAACATGAGAAATTAATGACAGAATGTTCATTTTTGGGTGAACTATCCCTTTAAAGTAAAAAAAAAAATGAAAACTTCTTCTTTTTTTGTGGGAAAGAACACATAACTGATTCTTCCTCTCCAGACCAGTGTTAGAGGTCCAGTGCCTTGGGATCACAGAAAACTGTCTTCCAAAACCAGTGCATTTAATGTGAGTCATGTTTCATCTGAATTCCACAAACCTTGCTAAACTTAATCTGGCAAAAACTAGTTGTTCTTTGAAAGCACTCATTGTAGCAGCCTGGGAACTGGGATAAGGGCCACATTTACACTCTTAGCTAGGGGTGTGAGATATGTTGGGTATATGATACTATCATACATATTGTTTTAATGATGTTATGGCATTATGAAGTACGTTCACTCACTTTGCAAAAAAACAAACAAAAACATGCTGTGAGAGAGCATGCTTTCACTGCGTGATGTAGCTATTAGAATGCAGTTCGAATGACCCCAAATTCAAGCTACTGGGGGCAGAAAAAGCCCCTGTATGTGTTTTTGTTTTATATTTACATCATATGATATAGTTAAGCAACATCACAAGAACAAGAATGCTGTTTTTCCACAATATCAGCACAACTGCAAATGTGATACTGATTGTATACAGTAGTGTGTTACTGAACGAATCCACATTTCTAAAATAATTGGTTGAACAAATTATTTACTGATCCTTTCATAAAGAAGAATGACTCAAAGAGTTAGCCCGCTTTCATATTTTAAGTAACTATTTTTTATAATTTCATATTTGAATACTGACCTTTTTGTGTAGAAAACCTGAATCTCAAAGCATTATTAATGCAATTGTTATTGCATTCATGCCACCTCTGAGCTGCATTAAACAATATGTGCAATAATTCTAAACAGTATTATGTTGTATTATTCTAAATGATTTTGTTGCTTAAATGTAGCAATTAAACATAAAATGATGATGCATACTTCTAATAAAGTCAGAAAAAAGAATGTCCCCGGAAATCAATTTAAGGTGGCAATTATTGACTCTTCATGGAAAATATCATTTCTGTCAGAATATGAAAATTTTCATTTTCATATGAAGGAGTCCAGCACATAAACACACAAAATATTGTCTAATTATCATAACGTATAATTCAATCTCTGACCTTTCTGTAGACAGCCTGCAGCGCAGGGTCCAGCTCATCCTCCAGGTGGAAGAGAGGCGGTCTGGACGAGGACTCTTTGATTGGGTCAGGCAGAGCAATAATACACCCATCATCTCCAAACCACTTCCTTCCCTGCAGAAATCACAAACACTCACATTACAGACAATAACCTTTGTAAACAAATTAGATTTTTACAGTATCATTTTATAGAAGTTATAATACACATTTCTTTACCCAGCTTCTTTAATTACCTCAGCCTGCTTCAGGATTCGGTTTTCCAAAATGTTCTGATTGGTCAGACAGACGGGTGGCCTCTCCCCCACATATAACCCTTCCTCCTCCAGGTAACGGGGACGCACGTTCTCTGGCAGCTTACTGGAGGCAGGAACTGTGTGGCAAATGTAAATCATAGATTATTTGACCTATAGGAGGGTTAAGGTGAAGGACTGAAGAGTGCTGCTTCGGTTTCTGTACCTGGCCTCATGCTGGGAACAAACAGTGTCTCTCGCTCCCTCTGCAGTCGCCTGCTGTAGCCTATATATTCCGCTCTCTTCACTTCCAGGAAGTCCTGTGCTGATTGGTCAATGATGAACAAATCCTCCTCATCGTCTCTGACCAGAGGAGCATCTTCATCCTAAACAGTGAACGCATTACATCATGAATGAATGACAACCAGTAACAAAAATATGGACACTTTACAATAAGCTCAGATTAGTTAATGTTAACTAATGCATTATTTTATTACTAAAAATGAGCAATACAGTTATTACAGTATTTATTAATCTTTGCAAACTTCAGTTGATAAAAACACAACTAGATCAAACGTTATATTAGTAAATGACGAAATTAACAATATCAAGGATTTAAAGGGATCTTTCACCCAAGAATGACAATTTTAAGTGACGTGACATGTGGCCAAGTATGGTGACCCATACTCGGAATTAGTGCTCTGCATTTATCCCATCCAAAGTGCACACACACACCGTGAACACACACCCGGAGCAGTTGGCAGCAATTTTTTTTGCAGCGGCGTCCAGGGAGCAGTTGGGGGTTCGGTGCCTTGCTCAAGGGCACCTCAGTCGTGGTATTGAAGGTGGGAGAGAGCGCTGTACATTCACTCCCCCCACCTACAATCCCTGCCGGTACGAGACTCAAACCCGCAACCTTTGGGTTATGAGTCCGACTCGCTAACCATTAGGCCACGACTTCCCCAATTTGATGTTTATCTGCTTACCCCCAGGGCATCCAAGATGTAGGTGACTTTATTTATTCAGTAGAACACACATGATGATTTTTAACTCAAACCGTTGCAGTCTATCAGTCATATAATGCATGGCAATGGTAACAAAATCTTTGAGAGTTAAAAAAAACATGCACAGACAAATCCAAAAACCCTGCGGCTCGTGATGACACATTAATGTCCTAAGACACGAAACGATCGGTTTGTGCGAGAAACCGAACAGTATTTATATCATTTTTTTACCTCTAATACAGCACTATGTCCAACTGTCTTTGAGCGCGCGCATGGCATCCGGTGCGTGAGGTGTGTACGCGCTCTGGCGGAGTTTACGCAAGCGCCGGAAGTGATCACTCGCACGTATACGTCACTCATTGTTAACACAGTGCACAGTCATTGTAGGTACAACAGCTAATTAACGTGGCGTATCCGGATTGTTCAAACCGACTTAAAACTAAAGATTACGTTCTCTCGCGCGAACTAATTCGGGAGTGGTGACTTTCCACGTATTCCCTACTTCTGAGCCTGCTCGCCTGAAGTTTTGGTTGATTGCTCTTCGGCTGGATATCAACACATCCATTAACGTAAACTACGCCAGAGCGCGTACACACCTCACGCACCAGATGCCGTGCACACGGCCAAAGACAGTTGGACATAGTGGTGTATTAGAGATTATATAAAATACTGTTCGGTTTCTGGCACAAACCGATCGTTTTGTGTCTTAGGATATCAATGTGTCGTCACGAGCCGCAGGTTTAATTTGGATTTGTCTGTGCATGTTTTGTTTACTCTCATAAATTTTGTTACCATTACCATGCATTATAAGACTGATAGACTGCAACAGATGGAGTTAATAATCATCATTTGTGTTCTACTGAAGAAAAAAAAGTCACATATCTTGGTTGCCCTGGGGGTAAGCAGATAAACATCACATTTTCATTCTTGGGTGAACTATCCTTTAAGGTTTATGTGATTTTTTTCAGTGTTAGTTCATGTCAAATGCAGTTAACTAATATTAAAAACTGTAAAGTGCTACCAAAAAAAAAAAAAAAAAAAGTATATTACTTTTTAAACCTAAAAACCTGAGAAAATATAAACTCAAGTCACCCTGGTTTCAGACCCTTCTTCTCCTTCATGCTCCCCCTCCAATTCACCCTCGTCCTCCCCTTCTTCTTCCTCCTTCTCTTCACCGTCCTCCCCTAATTCCCCCTCTCCTTCCTCCTCTCCTTCTCTTCTCCTGGAATGTCTTTTCTTACGGCGCCGCTGCTGTTGAGGCTCTGGGTCAAAGTTGAAGGTGAAGAAGTTGTACGACTCTTCAGCGGTCGGCAAATCAGCCTCAGCCTACTCCGAAACCAAACATTCATCAGGATTTGAGCATTTCTAGATGATTTCTCTATTAATTCTGTCAGTTCTGTTCATTTATACTTCACCTAATGTTGAAAATATAATTTATACAGAACACAAATATCCAGTGTAGATCGCAAATATTCTGAATGTACCATTTTATAATATATAACCATTTCATGACTTTTTGTTGGTGCTTCTCACCCTCACAGGAGAAACAGCAGATTCTTACCCTTTTGTCTTTGGCTGCACGTCTAGATGCATCACGAAACTTCAGTCTGGCAGCAAAGGATGAGTCTTCATCGGCCTGTAGATCTGGACCCATCTGAAGAAGGAAACCACATGATCAGACTTCTTTCAATTCTAAACCGAAGGTGGTGCGTTTTATCTTAATTATAAAATATGCATATAAAATTAGCTGTGTTTACTACTGGTCAAAAAGTTTTTAAAGGTCAAGATCTTTTAATATTTTTGAAAAAAATCACCAAGTCACCAAGGCTGAATTTATTTGATCAAAAATACAGTGAAAACAGTAAAATTGTGAAATATTATGATAATTCAAAAAAGCTGTCTTTTAACTATATACATAAATCGAATTTATTCCTGTGATGTAAAGCTGAATTTTCAACATTATTACTCCAGTCTTGAGTGTCACATGATCCTTCGGAAATCATTTGTAATATGCTGATTTGCTGCTCAAGAACATTTTGATTAGTATCGTGTGAAAACAATGTGCTGCTTAATATTATTTGAAAATGTGATATGTTTTCAGGCCCCTCCCCCCCCCCCCCCCACCCCCCCACCCCCCCTCATGCGTACTTTGATAATTCAGTTCGCTCAAAAGAACAGCATTTGCTTAAAATAGAAATCTTTGGTAACATTACAGATGTCTTTACTGTCACTTTTGATCAATGTAATGTGTCCTTACTGAACAAAAGTATTAATTTCTTTAAAAAAAAATAACTTACTGACCCCAAACCTTTGAACTGTAGTGCATACTACAATATTTAGTTTATGGTCACAGGCCAACTACTGTACTACTGAGATCAGTATTCATCAGTGCTTACGTCTCTGTCGAATCTAGTGAGGGTGTCTCTGTCTCGTAGACTCTGTAGACGGCTGGCAGGCTCAATGATGCTGTCCTGCTCTAGAAGACTAGCGGCTTTAGACTGAAGGGACGACACAATGATGAATGAATTAGGAATCATTTAGTATTCTGAAATATATTATGAAATACATGTTCTGTTTTTCTCTCACTGGCCCCAGACGACCTTTACCTTTGCTGCTCTCAGCTTCTCAGTCATGCGTAGTCTCATGGTGGTCTCTGATTGGCTGGATCCTGGCCTTATCACAGGACGAGGAGGAAGATCTAGAGAGATTGTGAGGATGAGAGTGTTGTACTCAGCTAAATTTCTACAGTCACACAGTATACAGACTGTCATGTCAAGGCTTTGCGATAACGTCTATAAACTGCAGAATGTCCTAACCTCTCGGTGAGCACGCTGGTGGGCTTTCTACATCGTCTCCTCTGTCCTGCTCCTCTCTCATCTCCTGCACTGCTGTCACCTCCTCCTCATCTGGAGGAGACTCTACCGCCATCTCCTTAAGCAGCTAGAACATGGAGACCATATGCAGACATTACAGTCAAAACAAACCCAAATGCAATGGAAGAAAACTGCCATGAGGTCTGAGGTGATTCATTAACAACCTCGAAGTGGACTGATATTTTGTAGCAATATTCACACATTTGTACTTATCTACTTAATGGTTGTTTATTGGGTCTACCACAAAATGATGCGAAAGTAACTTCCCTATTTAATGTTGTATTATTTGCATTATTATTACAGTATCTTTCACAGCCATTCTTTTATTTTTTTTATTTTTTTCAAATAAATAATAATAATAGCATTGGCAAAATAATAAAATAACAATAATTATCAATTATCAATAACAATTAATATCATGTTTTTATTCTTACTTTAAAGCACAGATTAATTACTGAATAAAACTGATTACTAACAATATATTATTTGCATTATTGCTTAACTTTTTATAGCCATTAATTGTTAAACAACAACATAACTTTTAGCCATTAATTGTTAAAAACAACAACAATCATCATCATAATCATCATTCTAATGTCATAAGTCACAAAATAATGATAATAAGTCCAAAAAATAAGTCCTAAAATAATGTTTTTATTGTTGTAGTCATCATTATTTTATCAAAAAGCAGAAACGAATGATTAAAAATCAGTTCTGTACAGTGGCAATCATATACTGTCTATCTATAAAGTTATCACAGTCCTGACCTTCTTCTTCTTTTTCATTCTCTTCGCCATCACTGAACGTCTGAGTGTCTCACCAGGGTCCTCTTCTCCAATAGAAGCTCTAATATAATATTATGATATATATATATATATATATATATATATATATAGTGTGTTTGAAAAGGGTTTGCCCCCTTTAAATTTTTGGCATATTTGTCACACTTAAAAGATTCAAATCAAACAAATTAATATTACACAAAGATAATGCAAGTAAATACAAAATGCAGTTTTAAAATAAAGATTTCATTTATTAAGGGAAAAAAGCTGTCAAAACCTACGTGGCCCTACGTGAAAAATTAATTGCCCCTCCTGTTAAATCATGAAAAAACAGTGATTAACCACATTATTTTAGAAAGAAGCTGAGTTAAATTTCACTAGCCACACCCAGGCCTGCTTACTGCCAGACCTGTTGAATCAAGAAATCACTTAAATAGAAAATAGAAGCATGCTTAAAGAGCAACACATCAAGCTGTGATCTAAAGAAATTCCAGAACAGATGAGAAACAAAATAGTTGACATTTATCAGTCTGGAAAGGATTATAAAGCCATTTCTAAGGCGTTGGGACTCCAGCAAACCACGGTCAGAACCATTATCCACAAATAGGAAAATTGGAAACAATGTTGACATTCCCAGGAGTTCGCCGGCAAACCAAAAAATTACTCCAAGAGCACAGCGAATACTACTCCGGAGTCATAAAGAACCCCAGAACCACTCTAAAGAACACTGCAGGCCTCACTTGCTCAATAAGGTCAGGTGTTATGATTAAACAATAAGAAAGAGACTGCGGCAAAAACGCTCCATGGGAGGAGAGTTCCAAGGCAAAAAGCCACTGCAGACCAAAAAGAAACACAAAAGCTCGTCTCTCATGCCAAAAAATATCCTTGATATTCCCCAAGACTTTTTGGGCAAAAAGTCTGTGGACTGATGAGGACAATAGGGAACTTGTTGGAAGGTGTGTGTGTCCGTTCATTGGCGTAAAAACCAACACAGCATTTCATAAAAAGAACATAATACCAACAGTCAAACATGGTGGTGGGTAGTGTGATGAGCTGGGGCTGCTTTGCAGCTTCAGGACCTGGACAACTTCCCATAATTGACGGAACCAGGAATTCTGCACTCTATCAGAAAATCCATGTCCGGCCATCAGTTTGTGACCTCAAACTCAAGCACACTTGGGTTATGCAGCAAAAAAATGATCCCAAACACACCAGCAAGTCAACCTCTTAATGGCTCAAGAAAAACTAAATTAAGGTTTTGGAGCGGCCAAATCAAAGTCCGGACTTAAATCCGATTGAGATGCTTAAACAGTCCATTCATGCTCGAAAACCCTCCAATGTGGCTGAATTAAAACAATTCTGCAAAGAAGAGTGGGCCAAAATTCCTCCACAGCGATGTGAAAGACTCATGGCCAGTTATCGCAAACACTTGATTGCGGTTGTTGCTGCAAAGCGTGGCACAACCAGTAATTAGATTTAGGGGGCAATTACTTTTCACGTAGGGCCAGGCAGGTTTGGACAAAAAAAATGTTTTCCTTAAAAGAAATCATCATTTAAAAACTGAATTTTGTATTTACTTGCATTATCTTTGTGTAATATTAGAATTAGTTTGATGATCTGAATCTTTTAAGTGTGACAAATATGCAAACATTTTTAAAAAACAGGAAGGGGGCAAAAACCTTTTCACACCACTGTGTATATATATATTTGTCTACTGTTTTTGTTTTTCTTTGAGTTTGAGTTTGCATGAGTTGCTGTTACTCATGCCAGTCCAGTTAGATAAAATAACATGCAGTATTTGTCTCGCTGGTCAGAAGCAGTTCTAAAGGAAATTCAGTGCTTGGATACAAGAAGATTGACACAGAATGTTCAAGAGAGTTCTGAAATCCAATAGAAAAGCATTGAAAGAATAGTTGAAATTTTGTTACTCAGCCTATTAAGATCAGCATAGACATTCTTCTTAATATCTCATTTTGTGAATAAATGAATGGATAGATAGATAGATAGATAATGTCAGGATGACACAAGGATGAGTGATGACCCAATGTTTATATTTGGATGATCTATTCCTTTAACTAAGAATTAGGACAGAAGCACTATAGAAGGAAAGTCTAGCAGAAATACATTAGTGCACAACAGGAAAATGCAAGGGTGAGAACAGAACCAACCTCCACCGCAGTGTGTTCATTCTCCTTAGACAGATCCCAGTCTGACGGAACCAAAGCCTACAGAAGACCGGCACAGACCTTACATTCACAGCTTCATGCATGCGTTCAGTGAAGGAGCATACTCTAGCTTCATATCGCTACAGTGTGTCTTGTATAACAAACTGCTAATATAACAAACATGTCTAGCAACTTCAGATGTGACATACACCAAACATGAGTGTATGTGCGCACTGTCCAAAAGTGCAGCCCCTAAATAACAGGCGATAAACAACAAATAGAGCAAATAGCAATACTTTGAGTACACTCTCCTATAGTGCATCATGTATAGCGTGTATACCTGTTTATCATCTCTGCCTCTTCCTAAAGACTCCTGCAGTTCTCTCCTCTTCTGCCTTATCTTCTCTCGGACATCACTGCAGATAACAGGAGGAGATTCACAAGTCTTAAAGCAGTCACACTGCACGTGTTTACTCTTGAGCTGGGGACAACAGAAAGACGAAGTTACCTGGGCGACGACATCTTGGTGGCCATGACTACAATTACTTATAGGAGAGATCTTCCCACATTCATATCAGATCAGAAGTCAGGCCTTCGGGGGAGCTTCTGGATGAACTGTAGTGAATGAGTGAATGAGTGAAGTTACAGACCGTCTCGTCTACAGCAGACATGGGTTATAAACACACACCTGATGTTAACGTTACACGGGCTTCCAGGTAACTTAAATCTCTTAATAACAGCAGACCGTTAGTCTTTCGAGGCAGGACATAAACAAAACAAATGAACAAAACTGAAAACAGAGGCTTTCTAGATTTTAACAGTGCAAGCAACATTAATCCGCTGAAGGAGCAGCTTTTCAAGCTGTATTTTGGTAGAGTGTTACCGTCATGCGGCGCTTCGCTGCCTGGTAACGGATGTAAATAATCCACAACCGAACCCAGAGCAGTTTGCGTCCGGTCCGTCCCACTCTGCGTGCGTTTTCATTGGCCCACACACCCGTCAATCATCTAAATCTGGAGGCGTCACAGGCTTGAATCCGATCCTGCGTATATTGATGATAAATAAAATGTAAATGTGTAAATCTTATAAGCTAACATAGTATGCTTTGGAGTATTGTTTGTAACCCTTATTGTCTTTGTTCTTACTTGTCTTTGTATTTGTTGTTCTTCTATTGCATAAAAAAATAAAATAAATAAAAATATTGATGATAAATAATCTCTCCAAGAGGGACATTTTTTTGGAATGCGCAGATTTCTGATATTCATTGGAAAGAGGCATGGTTAAATCCATATCAATTGTACATGTTGAATAAAGTTAAAGAGGTACACTTTAAAATACTCCACAAAATCTACCCATGTAAAGCTTTCTTATCAAAATTCATGGATATTGAAAACAAAATTCTTGAGAAGTGGGACAAAACAGGGTGCAAAATTGAAAAAATAAAACCCTGTACTCAGACAAATGAAACTACATTTATGCGTCTTATATGTACTAAGCTATGCTTTGATACAACCTCCCAAATTTTCTCTTTTTTAAAAAAATGTGCTTTTTTTAGCTTGGACTGTGTAATATAATTTCAGCTTTATCTTTAACAGCATTCAAGATGTTTTTAACATTTCAAAACACATTCTCGTGTTAGCAGACAGATTACACTTTCACATGTGACCAACAAATATAAAATATCATAATGAAACATTATCAAAATATTCAACTGACGGAGGTGACAGAACTGACGGAGTTGACACAACTGACGGAGTTGACACAACTGACGGAGGTGACACAACTGACGGAGTTGACACGTCTGACGGAGGTGACACAACTGATGGAGGTGACAGAAATGACGGAGGTGACATGTGACGGAGGTGACACAACTGACGGAGTTGACACAACTGACGGAGGTGACACAACTGACAGATTGACACATCTGACGGAGGTGACACATCTGACGGAGGTGACAGAACTGACGGAGTTGACACAACTGACCGAGGTGACAAAAGTGACGGAGGTGACCATGACGGAGTGACAGAAACTGACGGAGCTGACGCAATGACGTAGTTGCACATCGACGGAGTTGACCACAACTGACGGAGGTGACCACATGACGGAGTGGCACATCGCGGAGGTGGACACGTAGGACGAGTTGACACGTCTGACGGAGCTGAAACAACGGACGGGGAGGTGACAGAAAATGACGGAGGGTGACAGAACTGACGGAGGTGAAATCTGGACTGGAAGGTGAAACACTGACGGAGTGACAATATGACGGCGGTGAAAGAAACTGAACGGAGCTGACACAAACTGACGGAGTGGACATATGACGGAGGTGACAGAACTGCCGGAGGTGACACAAACTGACGGAGCTGAACAACTGACAGAGCTGACACAACTGAAGGAGGTTGACACATTGACGAGGGGACAACTGACAGAGGGGGGTTTTTTTTTGAAAACATATGACGGAGTAGGGGACACAAAACGACGGAGGTGACAGAAATGACGGAGTTGACACGTCTGACGGAGGTGACAGAAATGACGGAGTTGACACGTCTGACGGAGGTGACAGAAATGACGGAGTTGACACGTCTGACGGAGCTGACACAACTGACGGAGTTGACACATCTGACAGAGGTGACACAACTGACGGAGTTGACACAACTGACGGAGCTGACACAACTGACGTAGTTGACACATCTGACGGAGGTGACAACTGACAGAGTTGACACATCTGACGGAGTTGACACATCTGACGGAGGTGACAACTGACGGAGGTGACACAACTGACGGAGGTGACACAACTGACAGATTGACACATCTGACGGAGGTGACACAACTGACAGAGCTGACACAACTGACGTAGTTGACACATCTGACGGAGGTGACACAACTGACGGAGTTGACACATCTGACGGAGCTGACACAACTGACGGAGTTGACACATCTGACGGGGGTGACGAAAACCTGGGAGGTGGTGACCAATGACGAAGCTGACACCATCTGAGGAGGTGAAAAACTGACGGAGTAGAGTTGGACATCTAGACGGAGGTGAACAAATTGCTGGGTTGACACAACTGACGGAGGTTGCACATCTGACGGAGGTGGACACAAACTTACGGAGTTGAACATCTGACGCGGTGGACCAACTGACGAGGGACAGAACTGACGGATGTGAAACATATGAAAGGAAGTTGACACATATGACGGAGGTTGACACAAGCAGGATGGTGCGGAACCTGATTGGTAGTCATTTTAAACTATCAAGTACATTGAATCGTCATTACTGTTTAAAACAAACAGGAGTTATGTTATTGTTTATAAAGCTTTTAGTCAAGAGTCACATTTAAGTATGTTGATATATCATTGGAACACAAAATCTTATGGTGACATCTGACGGTGTTGACAAAATTTGGCATTTCTTTCACAAAACCAATGGAGTTCATGTAATAACCATTAGATTTGTTTCTGTTGATGCTAGATGCTAACGGAACCTGCTTCAGGAGAATAAAATTATCAAAATATTTCAAATAATTTCCTCAGAAACTGGAAGATGGTGTAGACATATCATGGCTGTGACACAGGAAATATTAACATTAGGATTTAAAAAATATTCTAAAACTAAAACTTAGCACAGCCTGTCTGACACTGATGTACTCTGCACAGGTGAACTGTGGCAAGGGGGTCCTTTAGAGTGACAGCTGCCCATGATGTTCCCTGATTTTATTACCATTTTATTGAATGTCTGACGTGTGACAAAAAAAGTGGGAAGAACTTTAATAAGTCTTATGAAACCCTCCATGGGTCTTTAAAAAAAAAAAAAAACAACCTGTTTGATAGGTATATTATTAAGTGTGATTTTGATAAAAACAAGCTCTTTTTCATCATTAAAAAAACATTTTTATCCATTTTTTTGCATATGAATGATTGAACCCTTCTCTGTGGACACATTGTTTTAGATGTAGTGAGAGGACATTACGAAACATAGATTTTGTATAATAATGAGAAAATTAAATTGAAGGTGATAATTGTGTACAATACATTCTATTATTAATCCCTCATAACATATATAATTAAAAATATTTGTAATGTTTAAAGCTAATAGCAGTTACCCTTGATGGACCTGTTTTGTCCCACGTCTCAAGAATGACTCTGTTACACGAGGAAGACTTGGGAATGTTTTACAGCTGTGATTTACTTTGAAAATTTGGTATATTAGATTTTTATATTTGCCCCAAGAAATGTTTAATTATAAATTATTTTTCTTTAAAAAAAAAAAAAAAAAGATGTTATATGTTTTTACACAAACAAAAGCAAAATGTTTAAAGTGTTGTACACTTTTACGTTTTGCATGGTAAATATTACATTCATAAACAAAAATTTGTGGATTGTATACCTAAATGTGAAGTATTCTTAAACGAATTTATGTTGTTAAAAAAGTCTTTAGTGTTAATTAATACCAAAACGAATGAAATTGTTAAATTTTATGGAGAAATTATTTGAAAAAGAATGTCCCCGCTATTCTTTTCAACTCATTTGTATACTAAATGTGTCTCTAGGGAAAAGGAAGAAATATCTGTTTTATTAAATTTATTTTTAATAATTTTTATTGAATTTTTTTAAAAAAAAAATTTTTGGTTCCTGTAAGTTGTATGATTTGTAATAATGTAATAGGTTGTGTTGATATGATGTTAAAATAATTTTGTTAATCGGTTTGAAGCAATAAAAAAAAAAATATATATATATATGATTATATACAGGTGCATATCAATAAAATTAGAATGTCGTGGAAAAGTTCAAATGATTTCAGTAATTCAACTCAAATTGTGAAATCGTGTATTAAATAAATTCAATGCACGTAGACTGAAGTAGTTTAAGTCTTTGGTCTTTTAATTGTGATGATTTTGGCTCAAATTTAAAAAAAAAAAAAACAATTCACTATCTCAACAAATTAGAATACTTCATAAACATTTTTATTGAATTGTTGGCCTTCTGAAAAGTATGTTCATTTACTGTACATGTACTCAATACTTGGTATAGGGGCTCCTTTTGCTTTAATTACTAACTCAATTCAGCGTGGAATGGAGGTGATCAGTTTGTGGCACTGCAGAGGTGGTATGGAAGCCCAGGTTTCTTGACAGTGGCCTTCAGCTCATCTGCAAATTTTGTTTCTCATTTTCCTCTTGACAATACCACATAGATCTCTATGGGGTTCAGGTCTGGTGAGTTTGTTGGCCAATCAAGCACACCAACACCATGGTCATTTACCAACTTTTGGTGCTTTTGGCAGTGTGTGGGCAGGTGCCAAATCCTGCTGGAAAATTAAATCAGCAATCTTCAAAAAGCTGGTCAGCAGAAGAAGGAAGCATGAAGTGCTCCAAAAATTTCTTGGTAAACGGATGCAGTGACATTGGTTTTCAAAAAACACAATAGACCCAACACCAGCAGATGACATTGCACCCCAAATTATCACAGATTGTGGAAACTTAACACTTGACTTCAAGCAAATTGGGCTATGCGCTTCTCCACCCTTCCTCCAGACTCTAAAACCTTGGTTTCCAAATGAAATACAAAAAACTTGCTCTCATCTGAAAAGAGAACTTTGGACCACTGGGCAACAGTCCAGTTCTTCTTCGCCTTAGCCCAGGTAAGACACCTCTGACTTGGTCTGTGGTTCAGGAGTGGCTTAACAAGAGGAATACGAAAACTGTAGCCAAATTCCTTGACACGTCTGTGTTGTGGTGGCTCTTGATGCCTTGACCCCAGCCTAAGTCCATTCCTTGTGAAGTTCACTCAAAACAAAATTGTATAAATTTTACTTGACAATCCTCATAAGGCAGTTCTCTCAGTTGGTTGTGCATCATTTTCTTCCACACTTTTTCCTTCCACTAAACCTTCTGTTAACATGCTTGGATACAGCACTCTGTGAACAGCAGCTTCTTTGGCAATGAATGTTTGGGGCTTACCCTCCTTGTGAATGGTGTCAATGATTGTCTTCTGGACAACTGTCCGATCAGCAGTCTTCCCCATGATTGTGTAGACTTCTGACCCAGACTGAGAGACCATTTGAAGGCTCAGGAAACCTTCGCAGGTGTTCTGAGTTGATTAGCTGATTGGCATGTCACCATAATTCTAATTTGTTGAGATAGTGAATTAGTGGTTTTGGGTGAAATGTGAGCCAAAATCAGCCCAATTAAAAGAACCAAAGACCTTAAACTACTTCAGTCTGTGTACATAAAATTTATTTAATACACGAGTTTCACAATTTGAGTTGAATTACTGAAATAAACTAACTTTTCCATGACATTCTAATTTATTGAGATGCACCTGTATATATATACGTTGATAAAAAAAAACAATTAGATTGTGTAAATTAAAGATGGGTGGTGTTGCTGTTTCTGTTGCAATGTAACTTTGAAATAAGTAAGATTCCAGTTAGATTAAGTAATTTTCACAAGCAGGTGCTACTCTCATGGATGCTTATATGTAAGCATAATTACTCTCCAAATAAATGTATAATTTGGAATAACAGGTATATAATGTTTAAACATAAAACTTTGTTTTTTCAAAAATGGGTAGACAATGGTATTATATTTGTTAAACAGTTATTTAATGAAAATGGGCACTTGTATACCTACATAGAATTTCTTCAAAGGTATAATATTCCAATAATCACAAAAGAATATTGTTTAGTGTTTGATGCTATACCATCCGGACTAAAATGTCTGTTTAAAGGAAATGCGAATAAGGAGACTGTGAGTCTCAGACCTGATGTTGCAATTAACGGAGTTACTATTAATGATAGAAAATGGAATAATTACTTTATCAGGAAGTTACTAACAGAATACAGCCCAATATCTTCTAAAACATACTGGCATTCTAAATTTGAGTGCATTGACTGGAAATATGCATGGTTGCTGCCTAAAAAATATTGCGTAACAAATAAGGTGAGAGAAGTCCATTTTAAAATACTCCATCTGGTGTACCCTGTTAAAACTCTTTTTCTTAGATTTCGTACTGATGTAGATGTTACATGTGATTTCTGTGGGACTGAGAAAGAAAATGTTGTGCACTTATTTTGTAACTGCATTTATAGCAAAATGTTTTGGATAGATTTGGAATGTTTCCTTTGTAAATGCTTAGGCATGAAAGTTTACTTTTCTGAAAAAGATGTATTTTTTTTATTTGAATAGACAAAGATTACCACCAAATGTGGCCTTTATTGTTAATCTTTGTTTGATTATGGGCAAATACCATATACATAAACAGAAATGGGCTAATGGAAAACCCAACTTTTTGTTATTTCAGATACAGTAGATATGAAAAATTATATTGAGCTACTACTTGGGTTGAAAAACAGTAAAGCAAAACGCACTAGGTCTCTTTGTGAAGCTTTTCTGTTATTTATATGATGATCTCATACCTGTTCTTTTTCTGTTAGTTTTTTTTATCTTATTTATTTTTTTTATTTATTTATTTTATTTTTACCTTTATTATTATTTAAATATAATACTGTATATTTTCTATTTCTTTTTTGTAGTTTATATTTGTTCAGTACCTTTATATTATATGTTGGAAATCAATAAAACATACAATACTCTATACAAAGTTGTATATCTTTAATGTCATCTTTGTGATATTTGCATTCATAATAATTTTTTTTTAAATAAAACGTGTATTCTTAATATCCAACCAGATTTATTGTTTACTTTTAAAGATATAATTTTTGGACACTTTGATTCTGATTCTAATAAAAACAAAGTTTGTTTTGTTATAAATTTAATTTATTTTCTTGGCAAATTCTATATCCATAAATGTAAATTTACCAACAACAAACCAATTTTTCTTTTTCTTTTTTTTTAAGAATTTAAAATGTATCTTAATACTATTTCAGCCTCTGTAAATAAGAAAGCGAGAAGTACATCCTCAATTTGTTATGACTTTAATTTGTATACTCTAATTGAAATATAAATTAATATCTTACCCTCGTGTTTTTTTTTCGTTTTTTTTTGGTTCTGTATGTTCAGATGACATTGTACATATTGTTGATAAGTGTTGTGTACTCTATATAAAGTTTAATGTCATCTTTGTGATGTTTGCATTCATAATAAAAAAAATAATTTTTTTTTTGTCGTTTATTTGATCGTACATGACAAAGTTTACAATAGTACTTTACAAAAACGATATTTAATATAAAAACAAGAACGTATTTTCATTAAAAAAAACATTTTATACCATCGAGGAGTGTGTTCTCAGACCTGTTCACTACCAAAACATGCGCTGCAGTACTGTCTGATGCAATAACTCTTTTTTTATTACTAAAAATTATTTACTTACACCGTATTTAATTCTACATTATTGCACGTGACTGTGATATAGTAAACGTATTATTTAGACGTCTTAGTCTGAGTGATGTTATCTTAAACACAGCACAGTGTATTATTTCTAAAGTAGCTTCATCCTAACAGAGATTTCACTTCAGACCAGTCCCAGTAATAAACCTTACACCCTGTTTTGGTTTCAACTATTTATTGGATGATAGATTAGAAGATCACTAAAACCCTTGGGAACTAGGATTTCTGCTGCGAGAACAGGCCTTTGGTTTAGTGGAAGAACAAATCTGACCTCATTCACTGTATTTTTGGAAACATCTTCCTGTTTGCTCCAGAAAACAAATGTGTTCTGCAATAAAGCTGTTGAGTTGTTTTTAGTTTTCCCTCTTTTCCTAAGGAAGAGCAACCAATACATTGATTTCCCCATTCTGTACTGTAGTTATTTGATCTTGTTCAGATGGCTGTAATCAGAATTCAAAGAGGGCGTTTTCAGGATTCTGAGCTTTGGTTTCTATATATTTGTCCCAAATGCAAAACGATGTACTGTTGTTGCATTACTCATGTGAAGGCACTGATCTTCAGTGTTAAACATCTTTTTACTTTTCTATCCTCTGACAGAATCATCTGTCTGGCTGTAACAAATGTTCCCACTATTACTTATCCGTTTGGTGACACATGGAGTGGATTTAAGCACTTACAAGCGCACAAGTGCAGAATTACAGGGACATATTGGTCCAATAATCTTATTTTTTAAACTTTTGCAGTTAACAAACATATGTCTGATTTTTCTTCTTCTTCTTCTAAACAGAAAAAAACAGCCTAACATATTCCAAACAAATATTGTATTACTCTAACACGCATATAGCCACAGAGCTTTTGTTTAGGTCAAGGTCTCAGAACAGTCCAGATGGTTGAGCTGTTTCCAGACAAACTCTCTTATGTCAAATTAAATTGAATTCAAGAAGTGACTCATCGAAACAATAAAACCAAGGGAGTTTCTGTTCAAATCTTTGGGTTCATTTGACACATGAATATACATACAGCAAAAAAAATGATGTTGCATAAGCTGTCATGGCAAACATTGTCATTATGTATTTATTGGTCAGCAAATTAAACAATATATACTCTTTGCATAATGCAATATAATATTTCACATGAACATCAATTCTTTGTTTCTTTTGTATCTTTAGTAAGTAAATATCTAAATGAAAAAATTTAGTTACACTTACAGAAAAATCACATACATTTCACATGTGCAATCACATGAAATATGTAAAACCCATGTGGAAACACGTGATCATGTAGGGGTTTCACATATTTACACCATACAAATATTCCAAAACCATGTTTCCCATGTGCAAAGCACATATTTTATATTATTTTAACATGATTGTACATGTGATATTTATGTTTTTTTTTCTGCAAGGATAACTACTTTTTATTAACATTAAATATTCACTAAATATACAAAATCCACACTTAAAATATGTTTACATATATTTTTAAGTGGGCTCTATGAGTCAGAATATGTTCTTGGCCATATACTGGTATTTTCAAAATATGGAAGAAGTGGAAAAAGTTACTTCCAAATAAATGTGGAAAAGTAAATATTTTCATCCTAAAACTGTTAAATCCCCAATCTTAGGGATTAGATGGATGTATAGAAAGCAAAAATAATCTCACTTTTATTTTTATGATAGGTAACAACATCATTTTCATTTTCAGTATTTTGCATCAACAATATAAATGGTGACTTTCAGCAAGTTAGAGGCCATTCACACATTTTTCTGTTCAAAAATATCACAAAAATTATTGATTTCAATATATATTTTTAAATGTTTTGTAATTTTTACAATACAACCTCTTTTTAAAAATGGAAACAGTGTCTAAAAATATGACATTCATGGTGTGAATGCTGAAAAACAGCACGACCAAATCCAAGATAGCACCATTAAATGATGTTACCACAGTTGCTAGCTGTAGTCTTCTGCCAATGTATCCATATAGTTTGTATCTGCATAAAGTAAAAACCCAGAGAACAGACTGTCAGCCCAGCCGGGGTCAGCAAACAGGCCGTTCTGGTCCTTGTAGAAGATCTCCAGCCACACCTCATCCTCTGGGTTGAGAAACATCACTGTTGAGCCAGACGCCACGTCATGGTTCCCTGTGTTGGCATCAAAAGTCTTTATCCGGTACTGTCCGTTCTGAACCAAGCCAATGGCCAGGTGCTTGTTGGCCAGAGTGATGTCATAAGAAAAGTAGTATGTTCCTGGGTAAGCACAGATGAATTTTCCCGTCTCTGGGTTGTAGTGGCCGCCCTCATTAAACAGGACTTTGTTGAATTTGATAGGTGCTTGCTCAGTGGGGTAGCTACTGGTGATGCCTACAGAGAAAGCGGATTTGGGAACCAAACTTCCACATCTGCAGATGCCTGGTTCTCCTGGAGGACCTCGTTGGCCCTTGTCACCCTTTAGTCCGAGACGTCCCAGAGGACCAGGAGGCCCTAAATCTCCAGGATCACCTTCAGGTCCACGCTTTCCAATGAAACCTCTCTCTCCACGTTCCCCGAGCTTTCCCGTCGGCCCAACTCTACCTCTGAGGCCTGAAACAAACACAAGATGATGTTGATGTTAAGCCAAAATCCTTTCAAACAACATCATAATTGCACTGGCCCAGTCTGAAAAGATTTAGATCAAATGATTTGCCATTATTAATAAAACCCATCATACTCAGAATGCAACATATTTTGATGTGGATGTGGTTGGAACCGCTAAAATGGTATGATGAATATCTTTTTGGAACTCAGATCTCTCCCAGGACTAGAAATCTGTCATTCACATCATAAAAAAATTCCTTCAGTTCTTAATATTCATCCTTAATAGGATGTTTATCTGTGTGTGATTTATCACAATTTGATAACCTGTCATTACGAATCAGAAAATGTTAGTGAAGTAAATTTCCAAACAATATTCTACTGCACATGTGTCAATCCCCGGTCATGTAGAGCAGTGGATCGCAACCCTGGTCCTGGAGGCACCCCAACACTGCACATTTTGCATGTCTCCTTTCACCAGATTCAGGTCTTGGAGTCTCTACTAATGAGCTGATGACCTGAATCAGGTGGGTTTGATTAAGGAGACATGCAAAACGTGCAGTGTTGGGGTGCCTCCAGGACCAGGGTAGTGCCACTTTCCTGCAGAGTGTAGCTCTAAAACACCTGCCTGGAAGTTTCTAGTAGCCCTGAAGACCTTGATTATCTGTTTCAGGTGTGTTTGATTAGGATTGGAGCTAAACTCTCCAGGAACTGAATGTGACACCCCTGTTCTACTGCAAGGTTTCTCAACTCTGGCCCTCGAGGTCCACTTTCCTTCAGAGTTTATGCTGGGTTCCAGACAACTTGAAAATTTGGATTTGTCCCAACTTCTACTTGGATATAACATCTTGAAGTCGGACATCCCACTTGGGAACTCGGGTCAGATCGATCAACCCCAACTTCAGCGAGATGCGTCATTTGACATCACTGAATCCAACGGGCAAGTGTGGAGCTTGAAAATATTACACTTTAGGTTTATAAACCTTAATTTTTGATTTTCGTTTTCAAAATGAATGGCAGCATTTTATATACATTTTTTTCAGTTTTTTTCCATAACTGACACAAAAACACAAAATGCTCTTGTTGTGTCATGGCAACATCATGAGGTCAATATGTTAGCGTGACGTGTGATTGACTGGAATTCAGAGGTTTGAAGTGGGACATTTCAACTCGAATGTTCCAACCTTCCAACCTTGTCTCGAATGCAGCATAAGGCCATGTCCACACGTATTTTTATAAACTGAGTTTTTCTTCTTCCGTTTTAAAAAAAATAAGTCCACCATGAAAAACGCAAAAAACGCATGCTAGGAAGCACTGTCAAGAGCATGCCAAACCAACAGGTGTGGACGATCATCTTCAAACCCGTTAAAAAGCATGTTAAGCCAATCAGAGCACGAGCCTATGAAAATAGAGGTCAGTACCAGTAGCCGGGGAGATAACCAGCGAGAAGGACGAGACGGAGTCACAAGCCAAAACCTCCGGTTTTACTGTCTACACGATAACACTGAAACTGGAGTTTTTGAAAATCTTCACACACTGGGCGGGCACTTTGAGAGCGCCTCTCTAAGCAGAGCGCCGCGAGGTCGAGGGCACTGGAGGGCGCTCTAGAGGAGTTGACTCTGGAGGTGCAAGGCTGGTTACCTCGGGGGAATCAGGAGATGAAGGAGGGCTGGATGGGACAAGCGGAGACGATGGAGAGCTGGACGGGACCATCGGAGGCGAAGGAGACTCAGGAGATGAAGGAGAGCTTTCTAGAGCCGATTCTGGAGAGAGGATAGGGTCTGTGAACTCCGGGGGCAGCGCAATGTCCAATAGCGTTGAGCCCACAGCTGCCGGCGGGCCTGAGTGATCGGCCGGCTGTCTTGACTTCGGAGCGGCCCGGCGAGCAAGACTTCGGAGCGGCCGGCAGGCCTGAGTGATGATCGGCCGGCCGTCTTGACTTCCGAGCGGCCGGCCCTCTAAGGACCAGAACCAACCGTCTTTTCCTCCACAGATTCCCCTCTAGGCTCGGGGTGAAAGGCGCAGCAAAACGTGCGGCGGTTTCTATGCCGCTTACTTTCGGTTATGGGTCTATGACAATCGTCAGGAGTCAAAAAACTCCTGGATTCTTTCACACGGTTGTGGTTGTAGTAATTGCACACGACGAAGGAGTAGAAGAAAAGGAGTTTTTAATAAGCATCAACCACATAAACCATTGAAAAATAACATTAATCCAAGACAAAGGAAAGACAGAAACTGAGGGCTTATAAAGACAGGGAACCAAGGAGTAAACGAGCTGATTAATACAAAGCAGGTGAACAGAATAAACGATGATTAACTAATGATGAGACGGAAATAACAAATCGGGACAGCAGGAATCTCTCCTCCTAAACAAAAAGAACATGATGAATCACACTTTGGCAGTTGGAGTTTTTATGTGTACTGAAAAAAAAGTGGAAGCAGCAAAAGAGGAAGGCATAAGAGCTTGAGGTAAGCAGTTTTATGTTTTAGCGCCATGTCGCGTTGATTTCATGTCACATTTTTATTGGTTGGTCAGTAAACGTGGATCGTACCAGCAAACACACGGTGCGATGATCACGATGTATCGTAGGCTATCTTTGGTCGCAAGACCGTGACAACGGCCTTCTTTGAACCTCTCTCACTGTACGACACAGGACCACCGATTAGGAGCCACGATTCATGATGCCAGTCTTTCATCTGGGACAGCCGAAAATCATGCAGTGTGTCTCGGGATTAAGGGGGGTGGAGCTAAGATGCGAGGATGCACAAATAAGAAATGAGAAGCACCCTTTGACAAACCATTTTCAGTTAACTTTATCTGTAAACATTTTATGATCTTTCACATCATCAGGGACTAGCTTTGCCTGAGAAACCGTTCAGTTGCTTAGGAAATTTCCTCTACCTGGTTCTCCTTTTTCTCCCTTTTCCCCCTTCCGCCCTTCCCTCCCATCTCTTCCTGGAATTCCGACATGGCCATCCTCTCCACGAGGCCCAGGGGGTCCGGTCTTTCCCAGGGCTCCTGGTACACCTGGAATGCTGCAAATAAACTGAGGCAGGGTTCCCTTGGTCCTGGCCTCCAGTAGCTGACCCATAATGCACTGAGAAAGACAGACCACACCCACAATCGTCCACATCCTCAGACCTAAGCACAAAAAATGATAGAGCAATGATTAAACAGAAACCAGATTGTTCACCCAAATGAAGAATTTTCATTTTTGGCTGAACTCTGCCTTAAGGTCATGACACACTAAGCTGATGCTGAGGGCCCAGTTTTTGTGGTGCATGCCACACTATTGGCAATAGTCAGACTCCATTAGTGGCTTTGATTGCCTGTTCAGCTTAGTGAACCAGTGCATGAGAAGAAAAACCAAAGTGGCAAAGGCAAGAAAATAACAGTGCATACAGAAGGCTCTTGTCATTTTACATCTTCATTATTTCTGAGCATTCCAATACGTGAACATTTTCATGGCCATCTGGAATTAAGTAAGTGAAGACCAGCTGATCAGTATTGTTCATATTCAAAATGGTAAGGAAGTGCTGCTTTGTTTGTATATCTGCAGTCTTAGTCAAATGATAAATACAGACGACTGCCACCTGCTGGTATGGAGAGCTGTTTCCGTTTGCGAAGGCGCACAACATACATGTGTTCAAGCACAAATTTTGGCCTAGACAGAGGCATTGCAAGACGACAGTCAGCTTTCATCCCTGTTTGTTCTATGATGTCAGTTTAGTGTGCCACAGGCTTTGAACAAGACTACTGGCAATCATTCCAGTGTATTTGTACAAGGAATGAGATGTGTCTCTATTTCAGAACGACAAACTGTTTCACATTAAGAGGAAGAGGATGTTTCTGTCTTTGAACTTCATAACAGATCATTTTATTGTTTAGCCTGTTTGCTGACCATACATACACACTGATATTATTTGTAATCTGTGCATTAAATTACAAACAAAATGCAAATGTAATATAAATCTTACAAATGTATATACATTAAGTGCATGTGTTTATTATTTGTTTTTTATTGGATCATATCAGGAAAAAGTTGTTATAAAATTAAAACATTTACTAAAAGAGATTTCAGATCAACAGGGGAACTTGAGCCAAGTTTACATGCTACAGAAATGAAAACACAATACTGAGACTCTTAAAAATGAAGAACTTGTCCAGTCTTGAAACAGACAAAAACCATGGCAAAATAACACATGCATTGTACTGTACTTAAAACAAGACTGCACAGCTTCTCAGCACGTGTTTTCAATAGGAAAATAACTACATGAGCAGTTTATTATGATTACACATCTGACTTTATCCCTGCCAAGTATTCCAAAAAGATCACATATTGTGTCCTTAAGAATTCAGATGTGCACAGGCATGCGATTACCTAAACTCTGTGTGTTCATACATCCACAAATATGCTGAACCCTTGTAGGACTTTGTGAGTTTTAACATCAGCTCAGATGCATGGCATGCGGCAGAAGTCATCTTATAGGCCTTTCTGAATGATAATATGGTAATGAGTCTGAGGCTCTGATCCAGCTCATTCCGGAGCTACAACATCACTGAACTACATCAGAAAGCAACAGTGTAAGACTCTGAAAATACTGATTCTAGTACCAAATTATTGTCATATGTTGTTGTGTTAAATACATTTTGTCTTGTTTTTCAGAAAAAATAAGCATAAATGTATGTGTTGCATTAAATTAAATTGTTAAAAAAAAGCTATTAAGGCTTGTTTTCAAAGAATATATCATAAAGTGTTTGTTTTTTTCCTTTACCCACTGGCATATATTATGCATAATTCCTAATTCCTAATTGTATGCATAATGCATACTAAATGACAGGTGTATGCTGGTGTATGCTTAACACACACACAGATAATGTTGTAAGGCTTTTTGTAATATTTGGACAGATTTTGAGTCCTGAATTTATGCTTTCATTATTTAAGTTTGTAAAAATTGCAAAAGACATCTGGAAATACACAGAAGAACAAACAAGCACATGTTGTCATATGATTTGCCAACAGAGAGTTGGGCTAAATCAATGCTGGTGTGCTCATCTTTTGCTTTCTGAATTTTGCACCTCAATACTGAGACCACCTGATATTTAGCACTCAAATAAAGCATACTGAAACCGTACAAGCGATACAGAACATTGAAACTGTAGCTCAGTGGTTGTGTAAGCTGTGCTGCTCAGATACAGAGATCAGGTTTAAGTGAATCTTTATCAACAAGAAGTGTCAAAAATCATTTCACTATTCAGTAATCTGTCTTTCATAGCTGTATTGTCTGATGAGCCAAGCACAGCTGTGATCGTAACACATTTATACGCTCTTAAATCCGATTTGTGATGGTGAATGCAATGAAACATCTGTGACATTCAGCAGAAGTGTGAAATGATACTACCAAACATCCTCCTTTGAGAGACAAACACTGTTACTATGACAACTCTGTCCCATCATAAAACTGTAGTCTGGAAAAGTTCACCCAAAAAATGAAAACTCATCATTTACGAACTCTCGTGTTTTTTTTCCATCCCATATGTGTTTCTTTTGTGGAACACAGAATGAGTGAAAATGTTACCATAATAGTGATCCATACACGCTCAAATGCTGGGTTGTTTCAACCCAACTTTGGGTCAAATATGGACTAACCCAACTTTTGGGTTACAAATTTAATGTAAATATTTAACCCAACGGTTGGGTTAGTCCATATTTGACCCAAATTTGGGTTGAAACAACCCAGCATTTTTAGAGTGTTTGACTTGTGGACTATTCAAGTCTGCAAAGATTTAATGTGGACGAAACAGAACTAATCTGCTTGTACTATCATTTTTGTTTATTTGGGTTGAAATCAGCATGAGGGTGAGTAAATGATTTTTTTTCCCCAACAGTTTCTTCACGTTTTTTAACACATGAAAAACATGAGACCTGATCTTACCAACAAATAAATAAAATATTGAAAAAGTTATAATAATCTCTGATATCTTTGAAAAGCACAACAAATGGTTACATCTCACAATCTCCAACTGATGACAAAACCAGATACAATATTAACAATATTTAACCAAATACAGTACTAAACAGAAATTAATACATGCTCTAAACAACAAAAATAGTGACTTGCCAGTTTCTGTCGCAGGTCTGTTTTTGTCGTCCTGATTTATTATTTCAGTGATGTCCTTTACTTGTTTGAATTCCTTAGTTTGACCTGTGTCGTATTTTCTTGGCTTCAGATTTTTCTTTCTGTACATCCATAAATAAGCCAAACGTTTGGAGCAGATACATATATGGCATAATCATCTCTCCCTCTGTACTACTGTGTCTCTCTCTGACTTCTCTCTATCTGTCCTCATGCTTCTGTCTGTCTCCGTCCCTCTCTGCTCATCAATCTCTCTAAATGAGTGCATTTCTGCAAGATGTTTGCAGTGATCTTTCAGCATTGCTGATTTACTTGTGGAAAGAGTTTTTAACCACCCACTTGAAAGACACACCTCCAGCGTTTCTCAGTGAGGTCACACATTAGCTACAGTAATCATACACTACACACTCAACCAGTGAAGAATTTATCAAATGAAACTGCTGCACAAACTGTTTTCTAATTCTCATTTCTGTCAGGGTTCTGTCACTTCGGTCTAGTGGAATTCATGGTTTTGACAGAGCCCGACACTCGCCGTCATGTCATGTGTTCATGTGACGTGCGGCTTCGAGTGGCTTCGA
This sequence comes from Sinocyclocheilus anophthalmus, assembly GCA_018155175.1. Classification (NCBI taxonomy): domain Eukaryota; kingdom Metazoa; phylum Chordata; class Actinopteri; order Cypriniformes; family Cyprinidae; genus Sinocyclocheilus; species Sinocyclocheilus anophthalmus. The sequence goes on along the minus strand of JADLZN010006711.1, from coordinate 182,085 downwards.
TCCGTGCGCTCTCGTCGGCGTGTACTGTTTCATGTTGGAGCGTTGTGTTCAGATCCCGGCACTCATGTCTTGATTTTCGGTTTCGTGTCGGGGTCCGGACACGCGCGCTCCATGTTCTGTCTGTTGTGGGTGCGTGCGGTCTCGAGTTCGCTCGGCCGTGCGCTTTTCTGTCCACGTGTGTTGTGTTTTGTGTGGCACGCGGTTTGTGTTCAGCCGTGTGCTTTTTTTGTTGTCTTGTGTGAACACGCGGCTTATGATTTTTCTCATTAGCTGCGTGTTCGTGTCTTTTTGTTCTAGCACATGGCTTGTGATTTTGTTTTGCTGGCCATATGCTTGTGTTTTTGTTTTGTGTGAGCAAATGGCTTTTGTCTTTGTTTTGATTCGGTGGTGCCAGGGGCTCATTTCAAGTGTCTTGACCCCTCCATCTTTTTTACCTGAGATTGTTAATGGCCCCCATGTGCCCTCGTCCCTCCTCAGTTGCTCTCCATTTATATTCTCCTGTGTTTTCAGTCGTGCTTCAGTTCGGCATCGTCTTATCCCGATGTGTCCAGATCCTTGCCTTTGCCTTCCTTTCCTTCCTTCCAGCCGTTTTTTCCCCAACGGTATTTGTGTTCCGTTTTGTTATTTTTATTCCCATAAACCCTTTTCTCCTGCATACTGATCCCTCGCTCCATTCCTCCTAATAACCCTAAACCGTTCCTTACGAACTGACCAATAGAGGACTCAGCAGAACAATGGGTATCTTCCTGTTCCCATCTCCCTGCCCCTCTGCTCATCAGATAGCTGCTCAACGCAGGAGGCTCCTTTCTCTTTGGCAAGGGGGAGCCAGTGTGAAGGGTTTTGCACACTAGTTCCTGTTTGCAGCGGAGGGACTCAACATCAGTGACGTAGAGCTCAAGGACATCTTTAACACCAGCCTTAATGAGCACGTCCATGCCTGGGAGATGGGAATGCTGGGATACTGTCCTTCTGGCAGTTTGTGGAGTATGTCTACCACTGTGGAGAGGAGGGTGGCCTTCCTCCTCTTGGCCCTCCTCCCACTCTCCTCACAAACTACCTAGTCCCCAGCCCTCCTATGACCCGCCAACGGAGGAGGAGGAACGGGTCCGCCTCAGCCGGTCCCATGACTGCAGAGGTGGCGGACGAAGTGGCATTGCCCCGCTCTCGGAGACGGAGGAGGAATGGGTACACCTCACCACCCCTATAGTGTCCGATGAGGCCTGCGCTCCCTGTGTATCGCCGAAAGAAGCTGCAGCGCCCCCAGTATTGTCGTAGGGCTGCAGCGGTCCCTGTGAATGGCGCGAAGAGGTGGCTGCCCCCAAGAGGTTTTCCTGACGATTTGCATGTGCCCGCTGCTTTAGACAATAGGAGAGGATGGGATTCTCACCACCCCTAGAGCAGCTGAGAGCGGCTGTGCCCCTAGAGGTGACCGTGATGCTTCAGCTCCCCGTGTTGCGGCCGAGAGGCTGCTGCCCGCCGCGGGTGGCTGATAGGCCTGTCAGCGGCCGCCGGAGGCGGCCGAAGAACGTCAGCCCCCCCATGAGGGCCGTAGAGGCTGCAAAGTGGTCCCGTGTCGCCGGGAGGCGCTGCGCCCCAAGATTGTGGCCTTTGAAGGTGGGCAGTGTCCCGTTCTTCGGAGACGGGAGGAGGAGGAGAAGGCTTTCCTGCCATCCCACATGCCTGGAGTCCCATCCAGGAGCCCGCTGTTGCGGCCTGGAGGCCGTCCCATACCCTCCCAGGCCCTTGTCCACTGCCGGCCCCGCCCGGCCCCTTGGCCCTGCCTCGCCCCGCCAAGCTCCTTTGCCCTGCCGCCCCGCAAGCTTCCCTCCAGCTCCGCCCTGTGTCCTACTGGGGTTCTTGTTAGCCGAGCCCCTGGTCCTGTTCCCCCGTCCCCGCCATGGCTTCCGCCGGATTCCTGGTCTGCTAGCCTCCCTGGCCTACCCCACCACCCATCCCTGGTTCTTGTTAGGCCGGAGCTCCCTGTCTGTTTCCTCCGGTCCCCCTGCTCCCCCAGATTCCGGGTCTGCCTAGCCTCGCCTGGCTCACCACCTCCCCGCCCACTCCTGTCCTGTAATGACTTCTGGGGTAACTGCTGCACTGCTTGTTCCCCCCCGCTCCCATCCCCTCCCTCCCCCGCTTGTCCCCAGTGTTTTGGAGTTTTCCCTTCGTGTGGTGCCTGTTATTAGCGTTCTTGTTTGCATGTTGTGTTCGGGGTTCTGTGCCTGTCTTGTTTTGTGTGCCTCTTAGGGACGCCATTTGGCGTCCTTTTGAAGGGGGCTAGTGGCAGGTTCTGTCACTATTCGGTCGTAGTTTAATTCATGTGGTTTTGTTGACGAGTACCCTTACACTACCGGCGGTCAGGTCCATTGTTTCATGTGAGCGGCGGCTTCGAGTGTGTCTCGAGCCGTGCACCCCCCCCCCCCCAACCCCTCCCTCTTCGGCTTGGTACTGTTTCCATGTTGGAGCGTGGTGTCATCCCCACTCCTGTCTTGAGTTTCAGTTTCTGTCGGGTCCGACACTCCGCTGCTCCATTTCTGTCTGTTGTTGTGAGTGGGTTTCGTTGTGGTTTTTGTGGGGGGGGGGCTGTGTCTCGGGTTCGCGGGGCCGGGTGGGCGTGCTCTTCTGTCCACGTGTGTTGTGTTGTGTGAAGCACGCGGTTTGTGTTCAGCCGCGTGCTTTTTTTGTTGTCTTGTGTGAACACGCGGCTTATTAGTTTTCTCATTAGCTGCGTGTTCGTGTCGTTTGTTCTAGCACATGGCTTGTGATTTGTTTTGTTGGCCATGTGCTTGTGTTTTGTTTTGTTTGAGCACATGGCTTTTTGTCTTTGATTTGGTGTGCCATGTGCTCATGTCTATTGTCTTGACCCCTCCCATCTTGTTTCCTGATTATTAGTTAATTTGCCCCACGTGTGCTCCCTCGTTACCCTCCTCATTTTGCTCTCCATTTATTCTCCTTGTGTTTCCAGTCGTGCTCATCTTTTCATCGTCTATCCCTGGATGTGGTCCAGACCGTGCCTTGGCCTTGCTTGCAAGCTGTTTTCCCCCCACGGGTAGTTTTGGTGTCCCACGTTTTTGTTTTATTTTAATTACCAACAAAACCCTTTTTCTGCAATACTGAGTCCTCGCTCCATCCTCTACCCTAAACCTGTGACAATTTCATTCTGTTCCATTTCATGAACACAGTTTTCCCCCACCAACCACACATTCATATCCACAGTCTGCACGATTTGTTAAAGATCCTAAACTTTCCTATTTACCTGCAAAAATGTGAAACTACACTTGCACATGAACTAGAATAAAAGCTTGATGTTTGATATTGAACTCAGAAACTGCTCCGCCTGCTGGCTGCTGGCATTTCTGCTCAGGTCCCGCTCAATAGATACAGATATTAATAACTGAAGCCAAGTTTTGACAGCTGCTGTCAGTGAGACCACAGTTGGGTAATCTAAAATGAAAAGAGATGAAAAGGGTACCACAACTGCATGAATTTTTTCACATTCCTAAATTTGTTAGACATTTGGTAAATGCTTATTTGATCTTATTTTATAGTCTTCATTGCACAGCTGCCTTCCTGTAGTCCAAGACAGAGCAACCAAACACCTTTATCTTCTAGGTTTTTGTTGCTTAGGTTCAGCTCCTGCAGCTATAAGTTTTGGCTTAGACCTGTAGCTGCTAAGCCTCACATATCTGGAGTGAGGTCACAAGAGTTCAGGCTGCAGGGACAAATAATTTTGAGCAATTATAATCCATAGAAGTGTAATAATTGTACTTTATATCCTCGGTGCACACATCCATTCTTATTTCTTCAACATTCACAAATTACACTTTTGCCTTTGGGCCTTTTTCTCCAAGGACATTATTCCAGTGCATCCAGGGAATTTTTTGCTCAAATCAAGCTCTTTCAGGCCAGAGGGGCCAGAGGGGTTTGATCTCAGAGCTGAAGCCAGAGATGAGAAACCCTAATCTGTCTGCAACACGACAGCCGGGAGAATATGCCAAAACAGTTTTAGCTATGATTCTATGATAATCAGTGATAATCAAACATATTTAAAACCTTTTATGTGGGAGTTCATTAATCAATCATTATGAGTACACGTGACAAGATATTTTCTAACTTAAAGGGGTCATATGATGCAATTTCAATTTGGCTTTGCTCTTTGGAGTGTTACAACTCGTGGTGCTAAAGAAGATTCTGGAAGTTGGCAAGACAAATTCTCAATCCAAAGAAAAAAGAAAAAATAATTCTTTATAAAAGTTAAGAGTCAACCACACCTACCTAAAACGGCTCGTTCTAACACGCCTCCACATTTTTACGTCACTATGTGGGAAGATTTGCATAACGCCACCCAAATGTTCACGCAAAGAAAAAAGGCGTAACTTTTATTCTGGCTGTAGTACTGTTGCTGGCGCCATGTTGTGAAGGTGCTGTGTGCTTCGTTGTGAAAACGAAACTACTTTGTTTGACCTTCCAAAAGAGAATGATATCGCTTCGTCATGCGTGGAGCTGATCCGTTTCTTGCGTCTGAGAACTCTACAACGTTGCGTTTGTGAGTCCCCCGTGTCATCATCATGTGGGTTGCCGCAAGCCCTCCGTACTTCTCCTTCGTTCGAATCCACCGGGGGGCCTCTGCTCACGCAGCCCGCCGCCGTTTTCACAGTTGCAGCACATTTTATGGAGGACTGGTTCCTGATCCTGGTAGAGTAGAGCATGCCGGTTGGTCTGACTCAAAGACTTAGTACGTGTTTTTTTTATATTTAAAGGTTTTGAGAGGTTGTATATTTCAGTGAGTTTTTTGGGCAGTGTACGAGTAGGCTGTTGTTGTCATGTCTCCCGATCACAAATGCGACTGTTTTATTTACCCCGGCGCGTGCAACGCAGGCGTAAAAAGAGCCGTCAAGTCCATTATAATCCATATTATGGCCCCACTGGATGCAACATGCCGCGTTTTAGAATGGGTTTTTCAGGTTGTTGATCCTCGCTCCGCCCTGACAAGGCTCATACAATATGGTAAGGGGTGTAACAGTTCCATCACACGCTTGAGGTATTCGGACAATCACAACGCACTGGATATCTGGCCAATCCAGCACACCTCGCTTTTTCAGAACGATGAGCTTTGTAACAATCGACGTGTTTCAGAAAGGCGGAGCATAGAGGAGAAAAAATAATGTACAATATGTTGAAAATAATGTTTTTTTTTAAACCTTAAACACATTTCATTACACCAAACACAAAATAATGTTATTTTTAGCAGCATCATATGACCCCTTTAAAAAGCCAAACTTTTTTTTAAGCAAGTTAAGTCAACTTCCAGTCAACTTGCTTATTACAGTAAATGTTATTTAACAACCTGGGAGTTCAAACTAAAAATTACCAGGCTGACACAAACTATAGTTATATTTTTTTGTATTATTCACTTAACTTTTATTTCTGCTACTTCTCATGTTAGGTTCATTTTACGTTGGTAAAAGTTGATCAGTTATAAGAATTCTCACAACAAAATATATTTTCAGTTTTACACAAAAAGCAGAGGCAAAAAATAAACTGCACACCAAATGAAATGCAAGGTTCAAGGTCCTGAACAAGAGTTTATTCTTGAAGATTTACATCGAGGGGACAACAAAAGCTAAAGTGCACAAACAAAAAAAGTGACTGTGCACACACATACAAAAAAAAAACAAAAGTTTCAGTCCTGGCTGGACTATCTTCAGTGCTAAAGATTCCAACACTGGTTAACAAACATTTAAGGTGATCAAGGCACAAAACAGAGACATCATATGATCAAACTGAATCAGCTGAACAATTAATTATAGATGCAATAGGTAATTAACAATCACCCCCCATTTGGGTGGGTTTAACTGAACAACAACAAAAAAAAACCTTGATGGACAGAAAAAACCTTTAAAGAAAGCAAGAAAGATTAAAAGTTTCATTAAGACCAAAAGGTTGCTCAGTTTTAACTTGAAAAATCCAACAGCTTTAACATTGTAGAAGTCTTTGATCAGTGTTGGAATACCTACAGGAAGGATGAATTCGGTCAATATCACAACCGCCATATGAGCGTTTATGTATTTGGCATCCTTGAAAGTGGTCGAGCTACGGGGAGAATGGTTATATAAACTCTAACCATAAGAACGGCTCAGTGTACTATGTAACCCGAGTTGCCTCGAGGGAACAGAACCTGCGTCAAAAACGGCGATGGAACCCTCTCTGCGACCCCAGCTCTGAATCACATGGAATCAGATCGCCATTACTGAACGACGTCACCTGGATGGAACGTCCTGACAGGGAGCATAAAAGCACGTGCGGCAGATCCAGCGTCAGCTTCTAGGAATGAGCCAACCCGTGCCGGGACCCAGACAGTAGGAGCACCGAGACGCAACGTCTCGTGCCCTCGTAGGAATACTATGGTTTACATAGCGTTCCTCTTCAGAACTCGAGCCTGCGTCGAAAACCGCTATGGGAACTGCATGCCACTACCGCCCGACCTTCCAAGTCTCGCCTCGTGTGGAAGACTGCACAACTAGGCTAGAGAACGGAAAGACTCTGAGTGCCCCCCCGCTCGCATGTCCTAGCTCACTAAAACCTCAACAGGTAAGGGGCGGACCATCCCGCAGCTTTGCAGATGTCCTGCATAGAAACACCTGACAGGAAGGCCTTGGAGGCTGTCACACTTCGGGTGGAGTGAGCCTTGACCCCTAGAGGCGAAGAGAGATAAGAGGACTCATAAGCAATGGAAATGGCATTTACTATCCACCGACTGAGGGTCTGTTTATTTGCCGGCAGACCTCTCTTAGGGGGACTGTAACAAACTAGTAACTGGTCCGCCCTCCTCCACAGGGCAGCTCTGTGGACTTATGCATCCAGTGCTCGCACTGGGGGGGACACAACAGTTAAGCTTCTGCTGGTCCTGTTTCCCTGAATGGAGTAGGACTTCAGCCTGAAGTACAATGCTGTGGTCTGATGAGGACTTGTGGGACTACCCCACCGATGGTACACGAAATGTCTTTGCCGAACCTCGCGCAAAAGTCCAGATAGAAGGGTCCACCGAGAGGCAGTAATCCCCAACTCTCTTCAAAGAAGATATTTGCCAAATAAAGGTGAGCCTTTATTGAAGATGGGCGATCAGAATCTCTTTCGATATGTTCGAATGAGGCTTACAGAAGCTTCTAGCACCACTGCTAGTCCCTGTAGGGACACCGAGATCGGGTCCGGAGGCCTCAGTACTCGAGCGCAACCGCGTAGAACGTGTAACCAGTGTTGTCCTCCCCACGTGAAGTGCCACCAGAGGGTGTAGGACCATTGCCGCCACGTAAGACCCTCAGGTGGCGTGTGTTAACCGTAAAAACTGGGCCTTCAGAACTCCAGTACTGTATAACACACCTGGGCAGCTAGCTGGGCGAGTTGGCGTCTCTACACCAGAAAGGAAACCAGTTTTCCACTTCCAATCAACAGAGTTTCCTCTTATGGAGCTCTGTGGAGGATGGGTCCAACAACCCTCAGTTGAGAGAACCGAGCTACGGCTTTGCCCCTCCGGGCCACGCCATAAATTCCACGCTCCGGCGGGGGGTGATATAATCTTCCCCTCATCCGCCTGTGAAGGAGGTCCCTCCTGACGCCGGCATCTCCCATGGAAGCCGTCGGATAGTAATCAGGTCCAGCACCATACTCGGAGCCACGGCCATACATGCTGTATAAGTACGTACTCCCGTCTGGCCCGCACTCTCTCCAGAACGCCTGGAGCAGAGCGATCGGGGAACGGCATACAGGCGAAGCCTCGTCCAACTGCTGTCCATATCTGGATGAGTCAGAGAGTACCAGAGGGGACATTGCGATGTCTTCTGAATCGCAAACAAGTCCACCTGAGCCTGGCCAAATATACTCCATATCTGCTTCACCACCTCGGGTGAAGCATCCATTCCCTGGGCCTTGGCCCCTGCCTCGACAGGATGTCTGCTACCACATTGATATGCCCAGGAATGTGCATCGCTCTCAGCTAGAGGAGCCTCTCCTGGGACCACACAAGGATCTGCTGTGCCAATTTGTATAAACGGCGCGAACTCAGACCTCCCTGGTGGTTTATGTATGAAACCACCGCTGTGTTGTCGGTGCGCACAAACACATGGTGACCTCTTAGGTCTGGGATAAAGTGTTTCAATGCGAATACGGCCAGCATTTCCAGACAATTGATATGCCAAGTCAGATGGTGACCACTTCACAGACCGCGGGCAGGGTGGCCACTCTTGACCGCTCCCCAACCGGTGAGGGACACGTTTGTCGCTAGCGTTACGCGGCGACAAGGAGGTCCCAGCACCGGGCCCTGAGACAAGACCAGGCTTCCTCTAACATTCAAGTCACTAGCATCTCCATCGTACCTTGAACTGCGAAATGGTTTGCCTCCACTCGGGGAGAACCCGGTCTTGACCAACACTGTAGGGTCTCATGTAAAGCAGAGCCAAGAGAAGCACGTTGGACACAGGCTGTCATCACCGCATCTTTGAACTGCTTGCACATGAGTGCTGGCCTTCTTCACTCCTCTTGACCGGTAGTGAGATTCGACTTCGATCCCAGCGGAGAACCCAACGTGCCTGCCTCGTGGTCAATCCACACCACGCCCAGATAGGTGTTCCTTAATGAGAAGCAACTCTTCTTGGCGTAGTCAGATAACCCCAAGCTCTCTCAATGTGATCGCGACAACATCTCGAGTGGTCGAACCACTATTGCTCTTAACGAGCTAACATCAACCAATTGTCGATGTAGTTGAGTATGCGGATGCTCTGGAGTCGCAACGGAGCCAGAGCAGCATCCACACACTTCGTGAAAGTGCGGGATGAGAGTGCAAGTCCGAAAGGAAGAACACGATATTGGTATGCTTTGACCCCAAAAACTAACCTAAGGAATTTCCTGTGATGAGGAAGGATGGAGATATAGAAATACGCGCCTTTCAGATCGATCGTGACAAACCAGACCTCGGACCTGATCTGATACACGACTTGTTTAAGTTTGAGCATCCTGAACTTCAGTCGCATGACAGCTGTTCATATGACGTAGATCTAAAATGGTACGCAACCCCCCATCCTTCTTCGGAAAAATGAAGTAACGGCTGTAGAACCCGTAGTCTATCTTGTGCGGAGGACCACCTCATGGCAGCCTCCTTCCTTAGAGAGAACTACTTCTTGTCTATCCATAGCTGCTCGGACCCTAGCGGTTGGATTCCGTACCTCTTTCCTACAGTACCGGACCCATTGAAATACCTTTTGCAGTAGCTTCCACACTGCTTAAATATCTACTAAGGGATCAGTCTCCGAGACTGATTTCGGGGTGCCCGAACGGCGAGTTCGGCGTGCCCTTGAAGCGGCTGCACGCCGGACAGGGACCCGAACTAGCTGCTCTGGGACCTCCGCAGATGCCGCAAGCCCCCGTGCCCGGGGGCTAACGTTGCCGCGTAACGACAGATTATTCTTGCTGGAACCGGTGTGCATGGAACACCCCGGCAGGGTGGGAACGACTCCCGAGGTCGACTGGGGGTAGATGGCAGCCGTGTAATGCGCAGTGTACCCTCTCGCCCCAGGAAGGCCTGCCTCTCTAGTCCACCTGAAATCGTCAGGACCGTTTGGTCGAGGACCTTTTAGCCTGAAGGACGGTCCGCAGATCCTGCTTAGGCTTCGAGGCCCCCAACCCATAGCGCTGCTTCTGTCCCGACGCGGGGGAACACGGGCGGCAACTCTCTGTTTTTGCGTCTCCCTATGTGAGGAGCTGGTACGCGATGGGGACTGCTGCTGCCAAGCAGCCCCCGGAGCTGAAATACGGCAAGGAAGGAACCGCTGAAACACCGCTGCTTGTTTTCGAGTCTCCTGGTCCCTGTCGACGACTGAATTAACATTGTCGCCAAACAGGCCAGAGGGCACAAGCGGGGCGTCGAGAAGGAAGACCCTGTCCTTCTCCTTCATATCAGACAGGGTCAACCACAAATACATCTCTGCTGCCACCATAGCTGCCATGGACCGCCCAATGGTCTCTTTGGTGGCACGGAGAGAGATCAGCGGTTCTTTTTAACTCTGCGATATTATCAGAGCTAAGCTCCTCACCCTCATCCAGCTCTTTAAGCAGGTCTGCCTGGTACGCCTGTAACACAGACATGTGTGCAGATACGCAACCTCCCTGACCCCTGCCCGCGTACCCCTTCCACCAGGTCTGGTGTCGTACGCAGCGCCTTGGAGGCCTGCCAGAGCCTTTACGACGATGCCATGCCCGGTGACAGATAGCTAGCTAGGCGTCTGTTCAACCTGTGGCATCGCCTGTATAGCCACGCTCAAGAGCCCTCCACATTTCCATAAATCGGGTCAGGGATAATAATGCTTGGCTGAAACGGCTTGGCCCACGACCTCGACACCTCGGTGTGGAGGTCGGGGAAAAAACGTCAGGCTCCGGCATGGAGGTGGCGGCCTTGCTTGCAGGAAGCGTTCATCAAGCTTGCTTCGCTGCGGCTCGGCCTGCTTCTCGGTGGGCCAATCGATTTTTAATTTGGCCACGGCACGGGTAAGCACCTCCACTAGCTCCTCATATTGGGGTGATTGAGGGGGCGAAACCTCTTCGACGTCCTCCACGTCAACCTCCTCGGAGGAAGATCGGAGAAGCGCCGAGCCCGCTCTCCGGAGGGAAGTAGCCGCAGAACGGGCTTCCAAACCCAGAGATCGGGCACTGGATCTGGTCCAGATCCAACTGCGAACCCCACGAATGCAACCGCCGCTCCGACTCGACGGAAGCGGGGCCAGCACCGGGGGGGGGCGAGGAACGGTGTGCTCCTCCCAAAGAGCGCCCTCGGGGAGCGAAGCGTACGCAGTGGGAGACGCTCGCAATGCGGGCAGCCGGCCCCCTCAAGAGTCCTAAAGCAAACCACGCACAGGCTGTGTGTATCCCCTCTCGTGATATAACGTGGGCAGGGAGGAAGGCACAACCTATAACGTGGCTTGCACTCACACTTTGCATTCTTTGTCTTAGCGTGAGCTTTAGACATAGCTGCTTATTAGACTTTTTTCTCACAATAGACAGACAGCAATAAATATGACTGACACACACAGAGCTCTTTGCTGAATGACTGGGCAGGGACTTAGAGGCCATGGCGGAGCAGGCAAGTCCGGAGGCCAGGCAGGGCAGGGGAACTCAGGAGGCCATGGCTGATTCCTCCGTGACTTAACCGTCTGCCACCCTGCGGCCACGGCATAGGCCGCCCCCCCCCCACCCAAAAAAAAGGTCTAGGGGACAATTAAATTCTGGGTGGCGCGCTGGAGGTGCTCTTGGGAGCGTGCGCTGGCCTACCAAGGCCAGGAACTAAGGAGGGCGGGGTTGGACAGCAAGGCTAATGAGACCATTGGACAAGGATGGCTGACGGAAACCAGCGGAGGCAAAGAGACTCAGGAGATGTAGAGTTATCTGGAGCAGACTCAGGCGAGAGGATAGGAGCCGAGAACTCTGGGGGTAGCTCCATATCCAGGAGCGCTGAGAGGCATGCTGGAGTGGACTCTGGAGGGAGTGCTGGTGCCTCTTTTTCTGGGCTGAGGGTTGGAATGGATCTTGGATGGGCTTGGGAAAGCAGGGGTGGAACAGAGGGAGTGGGCTCATTGGAGCGGTATGTGGAGGATGCTGGTTTATGGTGAACTGGAGTGCCAACATGCCTCCAGATAGGGACTGAACAGTTATCATTATTTACTTCAAAGAAATTAGAGCAATTTAAATCAAGAACAAACTTAGTCTGCTATGGGTCTATAACAATCGTCTTGCGACAAGAATCAGAATTAATTATCATCGTCCAGTCCCATCCGGAAGCACGCATTAAGCATATGATCACTCCAGCTCACCAGATGGAAGACACTCAGGAACTCCTCCACATACCGCGCCAAAGGCCTTCCATCCTGCTGGATGTTTAGAAGAACATCCTCAGCCCAGTCCGTCCTTTTCATTGGTCCCATCTCCTGTCACAGGTTGCCAGAGGAAAGGCGCTCGAAGGAGAACAAAGAAGGCAGATAGTCAGACGAACAGAGTTTTTAATTAATCTTCATGGAAACTAGAAAACAACCCTTACATACAGAGCAGAACCAATAACTGAGGAAAGGCAGGGCTATAAATACTAAATCAAACGATGGACTAATAGATATTACCGAACACAGGTGTAAACTAATGAACTAATCAACAACACGAAACTGGTCATAGGCAGGGAGACAGAAAACCCAGAACATAAACTGACAAGTGTATGCATTTATTCACGTCCACTCCTTTAACAATTTTATATCACTTATAAATGATTAAATACAAAACTAAGAGTAGTTATTAAGACTGATGTGGTTTGGAGTTGGTAAACTGTGCTTGGTAAAAAATATAACCAGAATATCAACTTACATAATAATTATGCACGCACTGTAACATGGGTGCCAAAAGTGTTCGAATTGAGGGGCCCCATCATACCCCTTATTTTCAGATGAGAGTTTATTTACATTATTTTTGATGCGGGAGACATATGAGCACGATATTAGAAATTTTATGCTAAATGATATATAGTCTATATAATTAGATATTATATATATATAGTACCATATTTTTATGGGATGATATTAGACTCAAAATGATTATTAGATGCACGCACAATTATCCATGTATTGCATACATTTTATACATGTATCTTACAAACCACAAACAAATGCCTTTCAATTTAATTCTGTGGAATTCAGGATTAAATGATTGTGCACGGATTTGTACAAATACAGACATGTTTTCGAATAAAAATTTTCTGTTCTGCATTAATATATCATAATTGCTCATGCAAAAAGGCAGCGCAGATGTGGATCAGTGACACGCATAATTTGAGGTCTAGTCGATCGTGCTTCGTTCATTTGATTTTGAAGACTTAATTTCTACCAACGAACAAGGACCAGTGCAATTCATTAATGTGTACATGATTTGAAAAATTCACAAATGTGCGTCACTACACTGACACAAATGCTTTTCAACCGGTGTCTGCAAGAAGTTAAGAATTACATTACTGTGCAGCATTTTCTTCAAGTAGAGACAAATTTGTGAATACAAATGTTATAGTTTACATTAAAGTATTATGATTTGTGCATATAGCGATTAAAATGTGCATTTGTGCATCAGGCAACGCGCGTGCATTCATTCACGTCTCTTCTGATCGCTGCTCGTTGATTCATTGAATTTTTGAGACTTTTCGTCCGCCCTTTTTGGCCTGCCCATCCAGAATAGCTTTATCAAGTATTTGCCAACAAGAACTTGACGGGACCTTGTTTTTTTTTTTTTTCTGTAATTTCAACGACACTTTCCGTTATTCCTTCCTTGGATGCTATTATTATTATATTAGCAAGATGAAGCTGACATTCTGATTACTATCTCTGCCATAGGTACTACGAGAGGAAATGCACCTTTCATAGGGCCTCACATTGCCAACCACGGCAGCCTGTTCATTATCAAATAAAAATAGCAGTCAACAAACATATAGAACACTATAGAAATATCTATACGGTTTAATTAAACGCCCGTAGTACAATCGTGCGTTCAGCTGATCTAGGCCAGCATTGGCTCATGTACGAGATATTTTTTCATGCTAAAAATAATAGTCTGGTTGCTTCAAATAAAATAGGCCACATTGTGAATATTAAAACATTTGGGATTTTGCCAAAATGAAGCTAGACAGAGAATTATAGCCGCAACAAAAAAACAAAAACTTTCCAGAATAAATCATTTGCCTAGAATGCGAGATAAACTCATGTAAATATCCCGAATAAATGTAAAATAAAATATGAGAATACAAATAATAAAATTTCCGAGAACAAGTCGTTCATCAGAATCTCAAACTTAATCTTTGCAGACACTGGACAAAACATTTTTAGAAATATAGCCTAAATAAAATATGTTCTATTGCTATTTAATGCGATCCGCTTGAGCGCGAATGGGCTATAGCCTAAAATGCGTGTTTAATATAGTTTTAGTTTAAGTTACTTTCATAGTTTAATTAAATAGGATCCATGGCGATTACTCTAGCTTAATGCGCGACCTAACTAGCCCCTTTAATAATAATAAAAATAATAACAGTATCAAGGAGTAATAACGACATGTGCCGTCGCATGTACAAGGAAAAACAAGGTACCGTCACACAGTTCTTGTTTTGGCAAAAAATGATGATAAGCTGTACTGTGTCTTAAAGACAAGTTAGTAGAACAAGTGCATAACACATCTTCAGTATATTTCGTACGGTCGAGGAAATAGCCAAACCAAAAAGAACAGCACCACATGTGCACCGTCATAACATGACGCATCTGATTGCGCACCACATGTGACTGGGGCTAGTGCCATCTAGTGGTCACTGATTTTCTGTGTCTCAGCTGCGCGTGGATCGCGAGCTGTGTGGTGTGTGTGTATTGGGCAAGGCTAAAAGGGCGGAACGAAAGTGAATGAATGCACGCGTGTCGCTTGATCCACAAATGCACATTTTAATCGCTACATGCACAAATCATGAAACTTTAATACAAACTATAACATTGTTATTCACAATATGGCTCTATTGAACAAATCTGCACCATTAACGTACTTCTAACTTTGCATTTTAAAATCTTTGTGGTCGTGGAGTGAGCACATTTGGCAAATTTTTTCAAATTGTGTACACTTTAATGAATTGCACTGGGCCTTGTTCATTGGTAGTTGTGTGTGTGGGGGACGGGAAATGCTGTAAACTGCGAAAATGAAGTCTCAAAGTCCAAATGAACCGAACAAGATCGACTCAAACTAGACTTTAATGCACGCGTGTCACTTGATCCACATATGCACAGATTCCTTTTTGCATGAGCAATTTATGATATATTAATGCAAAACAGAACATTTTTATTCGCAAAACGTGTCTATATTTGTACAAATCGCTGCATAATCATTTAATCCCGAATTCCACAGAATCAAATTGAAAGGCACTTGTTTGTGGTTAGTAAGATACATGTATAAAATGTATGCAATACATGGATAATTGTGCGTGCATCTATTAATCATTTTGAGTCTAAAATCATCCCATAATATATACCATAAGACAAATACAATAGATACAAATTAAATAAAATACACTAATTTAGTAGGTTTAACATGTATACTTTATTTAACATATTTTGTTGTTTGATTAACATTATTGAAACAGGCAGGTATTTAATTAGGCTGCTGTCCCTTTAAGACCGAATTAATGTAATATACTGACATATATTCAGTTTTCACCCACCTGTTTACGTTCACTTAAGCCATAACCGACTGCGTTTACGTGAGATTCTTCACATGATGAACATTTTGACAGGTGTGTGTGTGTATTTGATGCGAAGGTGCAAGGAGAACTGATCGCAGAACTGGGATCGCACAGGCGTGCGGCTGAGAGAGCACTTCTGTTGTGTCATTCAGCGTGATTCCGCCTGTCCCAACTTCACTTACTGCAAGTTAATCGATAACGAATTGCGATTGGATGGTAATTTTGTTCTGTGACAAGCTTAGTTACCTGTGATTAGTCTGTTCTCGCGTGACAGAAAACTTCTGCTACTTGCTCGTAAAGAAATTTTGAAATGCGGGACAAAACATGATTTTTTTCAAAATAAGTCGGCATACTAAAAATAGAGCTGAAATACGCGACTGTCCCGGGAAAAACGGGACGTCTGGTCACACTATTGATGAAGAGTTGGTGGATCCTGCCATGCAGTCTGGCCCCCCACAGGATGCTTTCTCCAGCCCGTCTGCTGCTGGTGGTTCAAGCGGTGGGTCTGTACATTCATCTAGTGCAGGCCAGTCTTCTCCTGATGACATTCTCTCAATTCTGCAAATGGCATTCTGGCAGATGGCATGCAATGGCTCGTTTAGGTCTTGATAGATCTATTCAGCATGCTTAATCTAATGTGTTCTTCAGGCAAAATGCTGATAATACGTTTACCATCCCACCATGCAAGGACTTTGTTACTGTATTCTCCAGTGCATTAACAAGCTCCAATGTGCCTAGGAGGAGGTCAAAGTCAGCCCGCACTCTTGCTTCAATGGCTGAGGCTGATTCTATTGGGGTGGGTCGGGCACCTGAAATTGAACAGCTGGTAGCAGCATTGGTGGTATCACCAGATGAAGTGCTTAGAGGCAGCGTACGCTGGCCAAGTGCGCAATGTGGCTGTACTGACACATTACTGTGTTACGTCCTATGAGAAAAAAGCCTACATAAACCGAGCAGAGAATACTATTTGCCAACTACTGCTTGCCTGTAACGCCACATAGGAGTCAGCGAATGTTGACCCCACTGTACCTCAGTTCTTACAGACTGCCCTGTTGACTATAGGTCATGTGAATGACGCTATACTGGACGATGGTATGCCCTGCTAGGTGTTTATCCTGGCATCTCAATAACAAGCTTACGGTAGTCCAAAATGCAGCGGCTAGAGTCCTCTTCACTGGCTACCTATTAAGTTCCGTATCAGTTATAAAATATTATTACTTACCTATAAGGCCCTTAATGGGTTAGCTCCTGTGTACCTAACTAGTCTTCTACCACGCTACAATCCATCATGCACCCTAAGGTCGCAAAACTCTGGAATTTTGGTAGTAACTAGGATAGCAAAGTCCACTAAAGGAGGTAGAGCTTTTTCGCATTTGGCTCCCAAATTCTGGAATAGCCTTCCTGATAACGTTTTGGGGTTCAGACACACTCTCTCTGTTTTAAAGACACATCTCTTTGGCCAAGCTTTCAAATAATGCTTCTCATAATCTTGGACTGCAGTTATATTTGATCAAATGTGCATTATTATTCTTTATCTTGGGTTAAACAAATAAATTTTGCTTGATTGGAACAACAGCTACGTTAATTATGTCCCTATTTGTTTCTCTGTTTTTGCCACGGGGGATTTACACAAGCTTCAGTCTGGATCCAGAACACCTGAGAAGAGATGGTGCCAACCCCTCAGAGGACCTCAGATGATGCCCACCCTGAAACAACATACAGAACTAACAAATTTTGCTAAAAGTTTGATTGCATCATATAATAACTACTGTTAATATTGTTCATCGTCTGTTTAATTACGTCTTTAATTGATTATGTCTTTAATAGATTTTTCCGTACATTTCTGCCATATGTACATTAACTGGCAGTCACCACTGATAAGCTACCACTACATATTGTAAAAACTTAGTTTGCTGTAAAATTGGTATTTGTATCGTGAAAAGCGCTATACAAATAAACTTGAATTTAATTTAATTTAATTGAATGTGTGAACTTGGGACACTGTCGGCGACCCTTCTAACAGCACAACACCAGGTATGGCTTGATCAGGCAAGGTTGCCTGAAGATTGTAAGAAGACATTGAGGGACTGCTAATTGTACCGGGACATCTCTTTGGCCCCAACATTTCTGAACTATTAGAAAAGAGAATGAAGTTATCAGAGGCCACACGACAGTTAACTCAGGCCCCACGGGCTCCTTCTTTCAGGATGCCATTGACACCGGCACACCCACGTTACTCAAACTCAGAGCAGCGGTTGCGTCCCCACAGCGGTCTGCAAATTCAAACGCCGACAGATCCCTGGGTTCTGACGACTCTGAACAAGGGATACAGTCTGAAGTTCTCCAAGGTTTTCAGGAATTCTTCCGACAGTCATCAAATATTCAACCAGTTTAATGGCCCTTTCCATGGAAATTTGTTCGCTGTTGCTGAAAGGAGCCATAGAGAAAGTCCCCTTTCTCAGACAGAGAGACAGTTTTTACTCAACTTACTTCCTCGATGGCGGTTTTCATCCAGTTTTGGATCTGCGACGCCTCAATGTGTTCCTAAAGTGTCTTCCCTTTCGGATGTTGCACACAGTCGATGTTCTTCGATCTGTGATGAAAGGAGACTGGTTTGTGGGTGTAGACTTGAGGGATGCTTACTTCCATGTTCCCATTGCTTTCTACCACAGGACATTCCTAAGATTCAGCTTTCAGGGTCAGGTCTATCAGTTCAGAGTCCTGCCATTCGGGCTATCTCTGGCTCCTCGTGTGTTTTTACGAGATGCATCGTAAAAACACTTCCCTGTCTCCTCTTTGGTCCAAGGGCATGATGATTCTGCCCTATTTAGATGATTGGCTTCTCTCCGCCCCAACAAGAGTGCATGCTCTATGCGACACCAAGACTGTTCTGGAGCACATACAGAAGCTGGGCCTTACTGTGAACGACACAAAAAGTCATTTGGTTCCAGAGCAGACCATAACCTTTATAGGAATAACACTCAATTATGTCACAATATTTGCTACACTGTCTCACACTCGGAGAGACAGTGTTTTTCAGTTACTGACTCGTTTCCTGCCTGGGAGCAAGGATAACTTATTGTGTCCTTCTACAACTAATGGGGATGTTGGCTGCTGCCACATCTGTGATTCCCTTAGGTTTGCTACATCTCAGGCCCCTTCAGAGGTGGAGCAACAGCCTAGGGCTAAACTCAACGAGACATCGTTATCACATGATTGTTGTCTCTCCTGCTTGTATCCGAGCACTGAAACCCTGGAAACAGGTAACATTTCTGAGGGCTGGAGTGTCACTAAGGGGTGGTGCCTTCTCGTCGAGAAGTGATCACAAATGATACTTCGCTAACAGGATGGGGGCAACATGGAACCAGAGGGGGATTGGTGGTCACTAGTCAGCGAAGGAGGCCTTAGAACATATCAACATTCTAGAACTGAAGGCAGTGTATCTAGCACTACGACACTTCCTACCAGATATGTTAGGCCGCGATGTGCTTGTCGGGTCCGGCAACACGTCGACAGTCTTTCATTTGAATCACCAGGGCGGCACCAGGTCTCTTGCATCTTTACAGCTAACCCCAAGATCCAAGGGTCTCACAACCTTGTATGTAGTTTTCTGAAGGGAGCAAGATGTCTAAAGCCTGTTCGTTCTACTCCCTTTCTTTTTTGGGACTTGCAGCTTGTTCTAGAGTTTCTTTGCACACCACAATTTGAACCATTGGATATTGTGGATATTAAGTGGTTGTCCTTAAAGGTATCTTTCCTGTTAGCCATTGCTTCTGCTTCATGCCCTGTCAGTGAGTGTGCCATGCTTACGCTGGTTACCAGAGGATTCTGGGGCCATTCTTCGGCCTAATCCATCTTTCCTCCCTAAGGTCTTGTCGCCACAATTTGTGAATCAGTCTATTCATTTGACTTCTTTTCAACCTCCTCTTTCACCTTCCGATGCAGGTGGGGGGAGGTCTCATCTTCTCTGTCCTGTAAGAGTTTTGAGGTGCCATGTTAATTCTACTGCTCCTTTTAGGCAGACAGATCAGTTATTTGTCTGTTATGGTGAGGTACGCAAGGGTGCCCCCTTGTCTAAGCAAAGATCATCACGTTGGATTGTTGAGGTGATAAAGTTAGCATATAGTAATTCTAACCAGCCTTTACCAGTGGGTGTTACTTGTCACTCTACTAGGGCTGTCTCTTCATCTTGGGCCACCTTATGGGGAGTTTCCTTGGCTGAAATCTGTGCAGCTGCTACCTGGTCCTTTCCATGTACCTTTGCGTGGTTCTACAAGGTCAACGTGGCTGCTTCCCATGATGTGAGTTCTGCAGTCCTTCTGGACGATCCTTGATGTTTGCAGGTGGGTGGCATTCCTCATGACTGTGTATGTGTCATCCACTAGTGCTTAGCACCGCCTCTGGAGGTCAGGAGGAATGAAACAGAATGCTAGTTATGTATGTAACTGTGGTTCTGTGAATTCCGGATGACCGCCAGAGTTCTTCGAGGCTGGGCATCGAGCTGCTGTGGTTTATATCCTCGCATCTCGGTCGACGTCATGACGTGACTTTGTTGTTATTTTTTCTCTTCCTATCTAGCTGACACAGCGATTATCCACTAGTGCTTAGCACCACCTCTGGTGGTCATCCGGAATTCACAGAACCACAGTTACATACGTAACTAGCGTTTCTGGTTCCGTTCTCCTTCAGGTTGAGCAACTTTACTTATAGGCGGGGCCAGGTACACTGACAGGCGACATGATTAATTCAGATTAACATTACAGTTTAGTAACAGTAATGGGCCGATGTGTGTATTTAAGGATGTGGAAACTTGCAGGTAATTTTCTACTTAATTGTTGTGACTTACCAGGAGACGAATATTAATTGATAATACCTTTCCAAAGGGTTTGCAATAAAGTTCTAGAATAAATGATCAATTATAAAACTATTGTTACCTTCCCTGTAGAAAATCGATAACAGAAGCTTTGAAAACATCTTATTTATTATTGAATTTCTTTTTGGATCATTTTAAATCAATATATTAATTAAATCTATAAATTACAATACGTATAACAAAAACAACAAAACCCTCCTTGTAGGACACAAAAGTGCTTCTTCCTCCAGGGGGCGCCTGAAGGCTCATGCATTCGATTCCTCTATTAAGCAGCGAATGAAAATCTCCATAAAATTATTTAAAAAGTGTTTTCTCCCTTCCATTACTCACAACTAATACAATTTCTCACTAAATGTAAAAAACAACCAGGAAAACCAATTAACAGATACTTCATACAAAAGAATACGGCTGAGACGCGGCTTGTGTCTGAACAGAATGGGTCTTTATTCAGGAAATTAAAGAAAAAGATTGTAATCAACACCCCATTTAAATACAAAACAAATCAAAATAAGGAACAACATGATATTCAGTTTGCATATCAAAGAGCCATTCAGTAATAATTACAGTCTGAACACTTCATAAACCACTTGTGTGAATCTATACACAAACTTGATTTAGAAACTAGAACATTAACAATATTACAAAGATTTTAGCTTTAAAAATAATTCAAATTGAAATAATATGTTAGCAGTTAGCATCATAAAATTATATATTCATATCTTTCCACATAAAAATACAAAATAATATTAATGACATATAATATGAAAAATTATCCCAAATATTTTGCTACTATTAGAGTAAAATAAAAAAACAAAACAACAAACAAAAAAACAAACCAACGAACAAAAAAGAAATAGAAATATGCATGAAAAAGTTTCTCCTTTTGTTAGCAAAACACTATCCAAAATAACTACAATCATTTACATCAGTACAAAGATATCTGGATTTAAAAATAGTTGCAATGAAAAAAAGGGGTTTCATATTTTCTGACAGTAAAAAATGACACTGTGAATCAGAAATTTGCAAAATATGCAATGAAAAAAATAAATCTGCATTAAAAAGGTATACACTGCAATTCTCACTTTTTTATACAAACATTAGAAACAGTATTGCACGTCACAACACAGATTCGAGGTTAGTAAGCCTTTCAAAATGTGTTATATTCAAGTTTCTGAGTATCAGTGAGGGGAGGGCTGATACCCCTCCATCTAACCAGGGAGAGTCTCAAGTGTTTTCCATGAACATAGTAGAACCCTCAATGCTTCCTTCCTTCAAATTAAATACACGACCAACTTAAATAGTAATCAAATTGATGTGTGCTAAGCAGTAATACATAAATAGATTCGTTACACTCACTCACACACACAACTGCACGGATGATTCAAGAAATGGCCTTTTGCGTCTTCCAGTGTGACGCTGCGTGTGAACGTAACCATAAATACGTGGGCAAATCAAGTGAGAGAGGAAATAGAAAAATACAATTTAAATCAAATAGTTATCTGTCTACAAAAATAGTCAAATAAATATGATTTTTCAAAACGACGACGACAACGAAAACCCACACATACACGTACGAAGCAACAGTGTTGAACACGGAAAATGGAGCATGCTACTTGTCACCGACAGAGAGAAAGACTCCGATGACGATGAAGCGGCCATCTTGTTTAGCTCCCAGAAACACCATCGCTACTTACTCCGAGTACACGGCAGATTGCCGTCATCGCTTAAATAGAATCTGGGTCCAGCGTCTTACACAATCAAATAAGTTACTATGCAAAAAATAAAGATATTTAAATTATCCAATAGACTTAAAATAGGTCGCAATTCTTCCACAACCAAATAGTATACAAAAAAGGTGATGTGATACAAAATTAAAGAGACTGTTTTGCGTTCGACTCCAAACGTCAAGAAAAGAGGGATTGGTTCTCTAAGAGGAGAAAAGAGAGGAGAGAAATTGAAAAGGTAGTGCATCACGTGTCCTCGAGAGTCTGGAAACAGGCGACACGTCGACAAATAAATACACACATATACGCAATAAATAAACACACAATCTCAGCTCACTGTTGACACTTGAAAGGTTAAATCACATACACAAACTCGAGAGTGCAAAAAGAACGACAGAGAGACAGACAGAAAGAGCGGTACAGTACCGAACGACTGGTCGCAGCACCAGCGGCCATTGCTTCTGTTGAGATTGTCCATAAGACTGATCCGAGTGAAAACGCAAATGCTACAAAAATATTCAGGACAGGGTTCCTTTCGTGACATCTCTCTCCTCTCTTTTCTCAAGGTCTGTTCTTACCAATAGATTTCGTCCGGAGATTAAACTACGAACCACGCGTACCCAACACACACAGACAAAACGACCACGGGTACGATTCCTTCGGCGAATTCCTACGAACTACACATATCAAAGTCCTGCGCTCTATCGCAATACGAGGGGTGGCATTCAGGGGTGTTCAGGAAGGGCAGAGGTTAAATGTCAAGAGACGATCCTCTAGATCGTAGAACTGAAACCTCAATTCATAACTAGACTCACACGGCACGAAGACGAGACAAGAAAACCACAGGACAGCACACCGTCTCTTGACTAATTATCGAGTTACAAAATGGCAGAACTCACTACTCTAAAAACTAACGTCACTTCTCTCGTAATAGTTTCGTAAAGGAATCATCACAACAATGCATGCAAAGGTTTTACGAAGAATTTTACACCGTTTTTTTTTTTCCTTTCAATATTAGTATTGATTATCTTATATATCTAAGTGTCTGACCTTTTTTCGCCTCATGCTACATAAATTCCTCTGTTTATCATTAATATGCATCATGTTTTGTTTGTGTTTTTTTCTATCTTATATGTGCTGGTAACCTTTATACTGCATGCAAATGATGTACAGCCACAAACATGCACGTAAGTTTTCACATTCTGTGTTTCTATGGCGACGATCGGCCATGCCGCGCGAGAGGGAACGGACTGCATTTCTGTGTACGACATCGCCAGTGACGTCACAATGGCATAGAACACCGACACTATCTAATCGTTATATCCTATTTAGCAGCAAAGCTTCTTCTATAGCTTGTGATTAAATTGCAAGAGTAGAGCAATAACAAGCCAGATTAATATTCTGAGGTATTGTCTTTTTTTTTGCCAGTGGAAAATGGAAAGTCTCAGTAATTCGTTATTGAACCATTCCTATTCCTGCTAAGAGCACATTGGAGCGAAACATCAGTGTTGTGGTGCGTCCATTCTAGTGCTTGGTTTCATCGTGTCTTTCTTTTCGTAGCTACTTCCGCGCCTAGCACCGGCAATGTCTCGGTTTCTCAGGGCCGCACGCGAGCCTTTTGCTTCAGTTTCGTTTATTGTTATTGTTCATGACAGTTTTCGCGCACTTTCCCGGCACTCATGGTGCAGCGCGCCTACTCATTTCGCACGTCACAAATCACACAGTGCTCGCCGGCTGTCTCGCCACGAGACACAATAGCGCCGACCTCTGAGGAAGCTTTAGGGCTATGTCGGCCGAAGATGTTAGGCTTCAGGCCCCAGTCCTGCCTAGGCCCTGGGCCACCCTATCCGACCCCTCTGCGCACGCTTACACGGACTCTTGTTCTCCGTTTTCTCTTTTTCGGATCCTTTCGGTCCTCTCCTGGAATGGAACACGAATTTGTACATATTTAGCAGTAGACAGCCCTGCGCATGGTTCCTACCTAAGCGGAAAAACATTCTCGTTTCTACTTTTAAATCTCCATATAAAAATAGATTGTGGGTGGGAAAAAAAACAAAACTACAAAAATCAACTATTTTTTCTTCATATCTATTGTTTTCTTAAAAACTCTGTGTAGTCGTAACGTTACCACGCAAATAGCTTGAACCTGGAGAGAGTACGGCACGTCCTTCATTGTACGCACTTGGACTACAGGGCAGACTGTTGCAGGATGATACGTGACAGTGTCCTGCGTTTGGTCGATAGTATTTAAACACGTCTGGTGTCAGCTTTAAGAATGAGCTCTTTTTGGTTTCTACTTTGCGTTATGTGTGTCTTCTTTTGGCTTTGCCACAGTCTAGGCGCTCCTACAACCCGTCCGTCCTCTATATTTATGCTATTTCTCGTCATATATACCTTCTCTTACTTCTTCCCGGATGGGCTCTTCGCTGAAGCACTCGAGTGTCATGGTACATCTGTCGACCGGCATTCGTTGGCAGTCGTTAAGGGGGTTTACACATACTAAAGAAGGACTCCGTTTCGGAAGGATTCCTAGACAGACGGTCACGAGAAGTACGATGTTCGACTTTTGCCTTGCTCTGTCTGCGTGGGTTACGTTGCTGCTGCTGACGCATTGCCTCCGGCCGCGATCACACTGCATCTGGCGAATAGCGGCTCTCCCTTCTCGTCTCTGCCGATTTCGCTCTGCAGCACACACACCCAGGTTGCGTGTGACACTATAGCGTGTGGGTGAGGACGTCAGGGGCCGGCCAAGTGGATATGAAGTGGGCTAGGCGGTCAGCTCCCTCTTTGACCAACGGCTTGTGGAACTCGCGGCCGGCGCGGGAGTGGATGTTTGCCCAGCAGAACTCACAGTAATACTGCAGGCAGGTGACATTGGCGCAAAAGAACGGGGCGAACTTTCCGCCACAACGTGCCCCCTGGCATTCGTCGCACAGCTGGTCGTCCAGCACGTACGGCTTCACCTCCACCTGTGTGACATGAATAACAGAACACGGTAGTTTAATTTCAATTCTGGTAAAGTACAGGGGCTGATATAGCTACTTAAACAGTACCATGATCAGTGTCGGGCGTGATGCATTGCTAAGTAATTTAAATCATTTCACCTTGAAAAAGTAAAGTAATGGATTACTCTTATTTATTTATTTTTTATGTAACCTTCTCCATTTAAATAATTTGGTCAGTTCAAGAATAATTTATACAATTTTATATTATTGATTTTAATTAAAAAAAAAGTTTTTTCAAATATCAATATCAGATCAGTTTCATGTTTATCCTTATATTGTTCAACTGGTCGAGGTTGATACGGGATTTAAAAAGTAATCGATAAGTAATGCAACTGCTTTATGAGAACAGTTAATTGTATTAATCTACTTACACTGTGAACGTGTCTTTTTTAGGGTAACCTACTTACACTGACCCCATTGCTATTTTGTGCATATGAATTGGACTATAAAGTCATGGGTAAAATAATGACACATTTATAGCATTGGACTACTCAACATCATTATATTATTCAAGGCTTTGAAAAATTTTAAGAAAACCTACGTATGTTGACAATATTCCTAAAAATTCTTTACCATCTACCAAATCTTTTGTATAATTATTACATGTAGTTAGTTATACTCAACCAATGCTAATGCATAGAGTGAACTGCACCTATTGTACAGAATGTGCATTTGTAGTGTGTTATGCATAATCTTATATGAAACTACTTGGAGATAATATAATGTTATCAAAACTAAGTGCACATTTTTGACTATGTTTCTTAAACACAATGGGACGGATGAACTGAAAGAAATATAAGTTGATATTGTGGCATATGTTCTTGTTACATTGCAACTTTGACAAATATCAGCAAGTGACTTGGGTATTGTATAGTAGCACAGGAAATTAACAAAAAATAGCCATAAACTCTGCCACACACGGTATGCGCAATACTATCTAAGTTGTAACGAGACATCTCTATGCGCAAGGAGGGAGTATGGTGTGTGCTGTTTGGGGTGTGTTTCCCAAAAGGCATCGTTAGCTAACTATGGTCGTTAATTACATTGAACTGTATTGGTAACGACGGATCTTGCGACCATAGTTGCTTTTGGGTAACGCACCCCTGGATGTTAATAGTCTCTAACAAACATGTAAAGTTCAGGGCTCTAGACTGCGAAATTTTTTTGAGAATGTGCGCGTTAAAATTTGATGTGGTCGCATTTGTGTCCACAAAGCGTCGTAGCTGCTCCATACAGCGCGCGTTTTGCAGGCTGTGGACACGTGGGTAGCAGGAGGTCAGATTTCCAATGATCACCGTGAACCGAGAGGTGAACCAGAGGCAACCTTTCCCAGTCTAAGGTATTAGAGCATGGTTTATAATTGCCATGTCACTATAGAGCTGCGACGAGGTGCGCCGTCAGCACACAGCAAAAATTACCAAAACATATTATATAATCGTAGATGTATAATAGTATATACACACCTCTTATCTTGTTAATTGGGTTGATTACTGATTGTGCCACCATCGAGTTTTCATGTTAATTGCGTTGGAACTTGATCCTGAAGTGCTCCCCCGAAACGTTATGCTTTAGCGACTAATAAGGCAATAAATTTTGTGAATATAAGCACATCCGGACGTTTGCGAATCGGACCGCGTGCTTTGTATGTTGTTTGTGTTGCAGAAGCTGATGTTTTACCCTGCGGTTATGTCATGTCATGTCTGGTGCTGTGTAGCAAGAAGCCTGTGTTTTCATGGCTGCGGGCTTGATGTTGTCACATCTGTGTGAACACACGGTTATGGTATCTCATTTGCTGGTTGTTCCGGTATTGTTTTGTCAAGCACATGGCATGAGGGTTTTGCTGGCCATGTGATTGTGTTTTTGTTTTGTGTGAGCACATGACTTTTGTCTTTGTTTGGTTTCTGAGCCATGTGCTCTAAAGGGTATGTTAAACCAACCCACCTTGTACCTGACTTATTGGTTAATTTGACCCCCACTGTGTCTTACCTCACTTACCCTCATCATGTAGATCTCGTTTATTCTCATTGTGTTTGCAAAAACACAGTCCTCTGTGACAGATGGTCAGTTGAAAAGTGACATATGACTGCCTCGTGTCTTGCACTCAATTCCAGCCATTGCCAAGCCTTGACTTCCCCTCGGGGTAGTTGTCTGGTGTTTTGTTTTATCATTATTAATAAAAATCTTTTGCTCCTCCGATTGAGTCCTGGGCCTATCCCTGAACCCCCACCCTTGACGGGTATATAATCATGGGGTTGTATGCCATGCCCATTATCATTTTGTTAACCGTGATGTAAGCTGTTTTTCATTGTAGGCTAAGGATTTATTATTGTTGTGCTTTTTAATTAAGAAAAACAAATAATCCATCTTTTATTTTAGTCTTAAAAAATGAAAGGTGTAGTGTGGGTGTATGTGTGTGTTTGTATGTATATGCGCAAAACTAACAATTATCTTTTCTTGTGAAATGTGACAAAATCATAAAGTGAAAGCGAATCCGAAAAGACGACAACGACTTTATAACCATTAGCAACAGAGGAACAAATCACAGATGAATAAGAACAGGTTGAATGTTAACCACTTTCGTTACTATAAACTATGATAAAAGTTTATCAGCATGCATCGAATTAATCCCATGTTGTAGCAAAACAAAAAAAAATTGTGAACAAATTGTGCTTGTGCGACAAACTGAGAAAGTTAGTCGCAAAAGAGCGACCAGTGGAGGCAATGAGTCTAGAGCCCTGAAGTGCTGTCTATTTACCCGTTTGTCGATGTCGCCATGCTGCAGCTGGACGAATCGGGCGCTGATAGCAGCGATGTAGCTCTGCTGATTGGAGAAGGCCACACGTCCCGCCCCCTTTGGGTACTTAAGCTCTGGATCAGTGTCAATGCCTGCATAACACACTCCACCATACAAGCGGTCCATGATCATCGCCAGCTCCACTGCAGAGAAACATACCATTAAAGTCTATTTAATAAAAAAAAAAAACACATGGACATAATTTGAAATTGTCACATCGGTTAAAATGAAATTAATACATTTAAAAAATGTAAGACTATTGAATGGAAGAATATATTACTACAAACACATTGTCATTTTTTGTACTTTTTTTTAACTAACTTTTAAATACTTTTTGAAATTATAAGTTATGAAATTAGTAGTTATGAAAACGGCAACATTTATTAATTTAATTCATTTTAGATTATTTGTTGTGATAATTGGCATCTCTTCACATTGTGTACATCATATGCAGCAATTTATAACGCATACAACAACTAGTGCTTAGCGTACCAGCTCTGAGTGGACGTGGCACTCCTCCTACAAAGATGGTTTTGCGAGGGTCCAGTGGCTGAGATCCGTCCATCACAAAATCACTGTCACTCAGATTCCACGGACGAATCTGGACCTGAAAAACCACATACAGATCCCACATATAAAACACAGTGTACATGACAACATAAAAAAGAATTGCACGTATTTTCATAAAATTTGCACTTGTAGTGTACTTCCACATTTTCATGATTTTTAAAAAATATTTTGTCATGCTTTAAATGGCACCTATTATGCCCCTTTTTACAATACGTAATAAGTCTCAGGTGTCCCCAGAGTGTGAAGTTTCAGCTCAAAATACCCCACAGAACATTTACTATATCATTTTGAAAATGCCTGTTTTGAGTGGAAGCATAAACACACTGTTTTCTTGCATGTCTCTTTAAATGCAAATGATATGTTGCTCCCCGCCCCCTTTTCCAGAGAAGGGCTGTGCCTTTATAGCTTGTACCTCAGATCTCTGCTAAAAAAAACATCAGTTTGGTTTTGATTATCACGTCTATCACACTGAAAACGTGTTTTAAAGGGGACCTATTGTGCAAAAATCACTTTTATAAGGTGTTTGAACAAAGTTGTGTGGCTGCAATGTGTGAAGACTACTAGCCTGTAATGGTAAATATCCACCCACTAATTTTTTTATAATCCCAATAAATGATAAACAGTCTCTCAGAACAAGCGATTCCATATTTCTCCCTAGGTACACGTCACCATTGGGAAAAAGTCCCACCCATTTGTGATGCTCTCTGCCCTATTAGCATAAACACAGCCCTGAGCAGTAGTGATGGGAAGTTCGGATAATTTTACCGACTCGGACCTTTCGTTAATTTTAGCAAAGTATAATTCAAATGTTACGTGTTACTTCCCTAACACGTCTACTAACGCAAACGTTGATCACACTACAAACAATACAAAACTGCTATAAGAAAAGATTAATTCATTGTTTACCTAGGTCTTCAGTCTATGATTAGGTCACCTCACCTCTTAGCTGACAAGTCTTCGGGTTTGAGTCATTCATTCATTTGTTTTGTTTTTTTGTTCTGACAGCCCATAAACTTAAACAATGCACAGTCTGAGGGGGCCGGAAAGAGGAATTGAGTAGTTCATTAGCGTCACGTGATGAACGACGACTCGGGAAAAACCGAAGACTCGAACCAGGTGAACTCTTGAATAATTCCAGTACAGAACCTATAGGATGTTGCGCAAGCGCGACTGAACAAATCACTCCCCGAGAAGACTCGTTCTTCCCGAATCACATTAAAAATTCATTCAAAATGAACAAATCGTTCAAGAACAAC
Organism: Sinocyclocheilus anophthalmus; assembly: GCA_018155175.1. Classification (NCBI taxonomy): domain Eukaryota; kingdom Metazoa; phylum Chordata; class Actinopteri; order Cypriniformes; family Cyprinidae; genus Sinocyclocheilus; species Sinocyclocheilus anophthalmus. The sequence goes on along the minus strand of JADLZN010006711.1, from coordinate 152,580 downwards.
CCAACATAGCGAGAAGTAGACAGATCACACGCCATACGTGGACGAATCTAACAAGCCAAGCGGACAAGGGCAAGGGGATCACGCCGAGACCAAGCGACAACAGATTGGAAACTACAAGGTGGAGGTGTTGTGATTTGGAATGAACAATGGCACATACAGGGGTACGGAAAGTTTCAGGGCACCCCAGTCAATTGGTTCACTCTGTGTTATATTGACAGCCATTTGCAAAATCACTTTAAGTTAAGTATTTGTTTCCCTCAAAATGTAAGTACACACAGGCATCACAGCCCACGTACTTGAAACGAAAAAAACAGAATTGGTGACAGTTTGCTGCGCAGGAGAGTTATTAAAGAAGAAAAACTGCAAATAATAAACTGGTCCCACTATTAGACCCTTGTCACGTTTTAGTTGAAGACCATTTGATTCTAATACAAGCCATGAGTCTTTTGGGAAGAATGCAAACAAGCTATTTCAACCGGAAGAGCCTGGATTTGGGGATCCTCTGCCATTTCAGATCCTCTCCAGTTCTGTCAGGGTGGATGGTAAACGTTGGTGGACAGCGCCGAGGGTGTTTTACCGCGCTCTCTCCAGAGCATGGGTTCTAAGTCACACGCGCTATCGGCCAGGGGCATTCCACAGAAACATGGTCACAGAGTGTTGTGAAGGCACTCCTTCGTCTTTTTAGCTGTTGTGCTTAGGGTCAACTTGTCTGATGTTTGCGATAGGGCAGAGTAAACCTTCGGCCCAAAAGTCCTGATGGTCCGAGCACCTCTGGAGAAGGTGTTTCTCAGGATATCCCTGTACTGGCTGCATTCATCTTTCACTCGGATTCAACACAGTGCGTTCCTGTCACCCTGCAGCTGAAAACACCACAAAAGCATGCTGCTGCCACACCATGGCACCAGTCAAATGTTGGTGAGCGTTTTTCTCCACACACAATACCGCTTAGAATTAAGGCCAAAAGTTCTATCCTGGTCTCATCAGACCAGAGAATCTTAATCACCATCTTGGAGTCCTTCAGGTGTTTTTTAACAAACTCCATGCGGGCTTTCATGTGTATTGCACTGAGGAGAGGCTTCCGTCGGGCCACTCTGCCATAAAGCCCGACTGGTGGAGGGCTGCAGTGATTGGTTGACTTTCTACAACTTTCTCCCAACACCCGACTGCATCTCTGGAGCTCAGCCGCAGTGATGCTTTTCATTCCTTTTTGGTTCTCTTTCCCTCTAATCACTCAGACGTCAGGGCTGTATTTTCCCACGACAATTAGCTCAGTTGGAATCCCGGAAAAAGCCAAGCTTAGGAAGGGTTCTCGGGTCGTCCAAAAATATCGTCTTCCATTGTAAAGGCTTATGGGGCCAACTGTGTCTCTTAGGAACCTTTTAAAGTGCAGCAAGGAAATTTTTTGTAACCTTGGCCAGATCTGTTCCTTGCCACAATTCTGTCTCTGAGCTGTTCAGACAGTTCCTTTGACCTCATGATTCTCATTTGCTCTACATGCACTGTGAGCTGTAAGGTCTTAATATAGACAGGTGTGTGGCTTTCCTATCAAGTCCAATCAGTATAATCAAAACAGCTGGACTCAAATGAAGTGTAGAACCATCTCAAGGATGATAAGAAGAAGAAAGTGGAGACAAGACAGACTGAGTTAAAATATGAGTGTCAGCACGCAAAGGGTTGACACTTAGGACATGTGATATTCAGTTTGTCTTTTTTAAGCTACGGATACTGAAAAAATGTCACCATTTCTGTGTTTTTTTGTTTGTCAATATGGTGCTGTGTGGTACATTAAGAGTGCAATAAAAAAATTAACTCTTAACTTATATTAAAAGTGGCTGCAATCTTATAAGTCCAAAAAGAGTGAAACATTTAGTGGGTCTTGATACTGTTCGTACCGCACGTAGGGCGCCCAGACATCCCTCCATCTGAGCCACTAAGGACACTGTGGTTAAGTTGCATTTTCGAAGGAAATGTACCGAAAAAAATCAATAAAGTCATGCCAATCATTTTACACCAGACTGCCTCACAAACGCTGATTTTCACAACAGTCTGGTTCTGAATACAGTAGGGAATCAATGCCAACGCTTTCGTGCTGCGAACCGTCCAGACCAGACAAAGCGCTTCAATTTTGTTTGAATTGCCTTTCTGAAGATATTTCGTCAGCACTCTGTAAGGTAATGTTGATCAAACGAAATCGGCTCTGCCTGTTTTCACTGGAGCTGCCGTCACGGGCACCAGAATGATCATAAATAGGCATGTGGCGTTACAAATGCATATGAATGAACGCAATGGGAGTCAGACGCATGAGAGTTTATACAGTTTCAGTGCGTGAGGATTGAGATTGTTGTCGTGCTGGCGGAGCCTAAGAATATTGAAGGCTCCGCTCTCTTCTGAAAGGGGGCGAGCACCAGACTCATTTGCATTTGTAAAGGACAAAGACAACAACAGCGGTTTTGGATCATACCATAAACGTGGCACAACCTAAACAAAGCGCTAGAATCAATGTAATCTGTGGGGTATTTTGAGCTAAAACTTCACGTACACTCTAGGGACATCAGATACTTATTTTACATATGCCCGAGATAATAGGCTAAATAGCGCTCCCCTTTAAACAAATATCAGGTTTTTTAATTTATTGATATCGGTTTCCTGAGGCTACACATCCGACATATGGAACACCAGAAAGCAGCGGTCAACGGCATACAGAGTGGCGCTAGCAAACTGATGTTCTATTTCATGCTGTCTTACGACTGTAGGCTAAAAACTGTCAAATACACAAAGGTTTATGTTAAAAACACATGAGTTACAAAAACAGTCGGTTATGAATGTGAAGGTAAACAGCTGGGAAATAAAACACATGTTTATTTTAGATCTGGGTATTAAGGGTGGACAGCAGCGTAATTCTACAGTAGTACTTTTTGTACAGCTGTCGCTACACTGTTAATAATGACCCAAATAATAAAATAAAACAGAACAATCTCAATAAAAGAAAGGGCCCGTCAACAGTCGTAGGGCGGCTTGTAAAATGCGTGTACATTGACAGAATGCTTACTTATTTATGCTGGATTAATAAAAAAACGGAACGCTGCATCTGAGGATTTTTAGATGTATAGGGAGTGGTGTACACCACATGCCAAGCCCCACATTTAGTTACAAACAACATGTAAAAGTGAATTTTGCATAATAGGAGGCCCTTTTCCCAAGGCACGTACAAGCCTCATTTGATTGTGGATCATACTAACATCCAGAATTTAAAAGGTGAGTGTGTGTGTGTGTGTGTGTGTGTGTGGGGCACTCATCAACACCGGGAGTTGGTTTGATGGTGGGGCTGACAACAGCAGCAGTGGAGACGGTCGAAGGAAGTTTCCCCGTCATAGACTCTCCCTTGAGCCGTGCTGATAGGACGCAAACAAAACAGGGGAGGAAGGCATAACCTAGACAAAAACCCACAACAGTCAATCACTGTAGCCATGACTGCTCTGTGTAACATGCGATTTCTGCCTGAATGAATAAAAACTAATCACAAGAACCAGAGGCACTGGGAGATTCTTGCTAGTTCTAGAGAACATTCATTATTACATATTCAATCATTTTATTTAAAACATTTAAATTAGTACACTTAAAATGTACTAAATAATAAAAACAGTAAGAGAATTCTAATAGTTCTACTATGTGAAAAACAGTAATAGTGTCTAGTATAATGTATGTACATGCAGGTTTCTGTTGCTGTGTTTGCTATGAATGTGGTGATTTTTCTAGAAGTACCTTTAGGGGGGAAGTAAGACTTGCTCTCTGCTTTGTGTGGCCAATCAACCACCAGATGACCAAAGCGCCGAAAACTGCTCGTGATTTCATCTGTGGGAAATATGAGATCGTGACAATCAGACAGAGACGAGATCCTTTTTTTCATAAAGATACATAATGATTTTTATGAGGTTAAGAACTTTAAAGCTGGAAAATTCAGTGTGGCCCTGATCACTAAGCAAACCCTGTTCAATATATCTGCAAGGTGAAGTTCACTGAAAGAAATAATTTTCCTCAAATTCTCCTCCGAATGAAAATCAGCATCTCTTATCAGCAGCAGCCATTTTGTCTGCAGATCTGCACTCAGTGGAGGTTTTATGTGTCTCAGTGCTGTTATCAGTAACCTGCCACCTTCATGCAGCTTATTGTTTTTATAAAATGGTTACTACATAGCTGGCCAGGTGTTATAAGATAAACATACAGTAACAAAAATATAATAATTGATTGATGATAAATAATAATCCTTCCACCAAACAAAGTATTTCTTCAGTAATGTTTAGCAAAAAGACTACAAAATGACTATAGTTTATAATAAACTATAATTATAATATAATAAAGTATATATGGAATAACAAAAACAGTGGAGTTGTACAAAAACAAGATGCATTCGCTGCTCTTTCAAAAACAATCTAGATGGAGTGCAATAATAACTGGGATGTATTTTAGAATTATATATAGTATTAGATATATATAGATATAAATATTATTACATTATTATTCAAGATTAATTGGGGACTGCATAAGAGATTCTGAATCCTTTCACAAAACATCCATGCGGAATGCTAAGGACTGGGAACGAATGAGAGGTCTTGAGGTGAACATTCTAAAACATTTTTTCCAAATTTGACATCATTTTAAATATCGCATAGACATAGGTATGTCACATATCATTCAAAAATCATCCTTAAATACATGCATTACAGTTCAAAAGCTCTGTCAAATGAACCTTCATCGATGTCAGGGGGCAGTCCACCCACAAACACTTTGCGGGAGAACCTCTCGATGCGCTCCCCGTTCTGATGGGGGTAACAGTGAGGAGACCCCAGGACCCCCTGGTTGCCATGGCCGTCGTCTAGAAGGCCGTCATCAATGGGGAAGAGGGAGGAACGTCCTGTTAAAAAGTAAATGACAGGTGAGGACACTTGTTTTCGCCTGGTATTAACATCCATCTTTGGTGATCTGATAGCATTACAACATCTCAAATGCAACTCTGGTGACCACTATAGAAACAAGGGCCCTTATTTTAGTGCAATGAATATATATTACATTAACAAGTGGTTATTCATGTCTAGGGTGCAGTAGGACATTTGACATAGCACATTTGTTTCTAACTACCTCTGAATGTGGTTTGAGTGATTGGATCAATCTGAACCCTGTTCACTCTTGTATTCAACGCTGTCCGATTGTGATCAGACCACCTGAGATAGATCATACCAATGTAATTCATTTATGTGTGTCAATGCATGTATGAATCATGGCTTGTGTCAGTGAACTGGGGCTCTCAGTCAGTATAAGCCTCAAAAACACAAGTAAGCCTCCATTATATTGATAAACTCATCAAATTGTTGCTGGCGGTCAATGAAGAGTTCACAAAGAGCATCGTACACACATATACACCATACACCGAATACTGCCATGCTAACACAGATAGCGTAACAAACAGTGGATTTTACCTCGTCGTCTCCCATAGCTCCTGGCTGCATGTGAACACAAACAATACAGGACACTATGAAACAACTGACTGAAAGCTTAACTTCATGTTTGTGTTAATACAGGCAAATGTTTATTGATGAAATATTCACTACAGCTGGTCATCATGGTCTGGATGCTGGTGTTCCCTAAGGCAACAGATATACTTGACAGTAGTATGCAGATGGTGATATGACCAATATATATGATATAATTATTTCTTGCTGAAAATAAGGTTGTTACAATGCCCAAATTTTAGATACCAGTAAAACCGATACAAATTTTGATAGGCTAATTGGATTTGATTAACAATAAGGACACAGACAGCAGCAGGTTTATTAGGCTGCTGTCACTTTAAGACCTAATGCACGGATCCAATGTACTAACACACATCCAATTGTCTCCCAACTGTTTACAATCAAGACTGAAAAAAATCTGTTTGCGCATGAATACTTGCCAAAACAAGTTTTTTTTCTTGGTGAAGCCTATTTCACCATTTAGGTGCAACCCGATTTTACTACAAATACCTACATATAATGTGACTTGTTGGAAAACGTACATCACAATTTGTGATAAAAAAGCATGAACCTGCAGCCCTAACCTTCAGTGTAGTGTGGGCAGGTTGTATGAAATGTACAAATAAAACCTAATAATATTAAGTTTTATTTGTACATTTCATATATGTATGTTATATTATAACACAAATTTGGAACCAAATTACCAAAACGCAAGGTTATGAATTGTCAATTGTCTGTTAAATGAATAAATGTAAATGTCATGAGACTGTGCTGGAAAGCTGCAGTAGACTGCATTTTATGACTTTCTCATTAACTGTGTACAAACTGGCTGGAAAAGGTTGAAAATTCATCAAAACCATCATAAACCGGTCTTTTCAGAAGACTGATAGGTCAGTAAGAAGAACTTTTGTTTTCCAATAATGCATGAATAAACAAGATTTAAAGTTATTCCAAAAAGCACAATATTCCAGAAAACCTCTTCACACGTCACTCCAAATAATCACATGACGCACAGCACACGTTCCCCTGGATCAACTAACTAACATTAGTGAAAGCTCTTCAAAATCATGTGATCTATACTAACACATGTCCTTCTCGCTCATGTGATCCGAACAAGCTCCACAACCAGTTCAACAGCACACAAGATGTCAGAGATGTGTATGCACATGATCAGGCCTGCATTTCTCAAACGCATTGTAAGCCTAAGTAGACTGCAGAACCATTATCACCAAAGATCTCTAAGGCTGCGTTTACACTGGCACAAAAAATCAGATCTTTCGCTCACATCTGACACAGATCGGAATTTGTTGCACACGTGTAAACACAAAAACCCGCACAAGATCCGATTTTATTGCATCCAATCTGAGCCATTTCCAAATGTGGATTTTAATCGGATACACATCTGATATCTGGACATCCGACCTACGTCTAAACATACATATACGATTCTCCACAGAACTCCCAATACGAGGGCGACACGTTTGCTCATAAAGATTTTTAATGCCGGCGTGCTGTATGCGCTCGCATTTTATTGAGATGGAAACTTTTTATAGGTAAGAAATTGCACATTCAGGAGCTGGTTTTCAACCCCCGCCCCATGAATTTTGAAAATACAACAGCTAAAAGCTACATATATTTCTCAGCAATGAGGTGATAACTTAGCAGTTTTTGTAATTAAACCGACAAGCTTGTTTGCAATGCTTCACAATCGCTCGCTCGCACGTGGGTGCATGCATTCGTTCGTTCTCTCTCTCTCTCTCTCTCCTTAATTAATTTTTATTAATTTCAATAAATATCATCTTTATTTCACTAAAGAATTCTACCTCTAATGAGCTGTAGATAAAATAGTCTAACAAATTAATATTACCATTATTTTCCGGTCTTTATCAGTTCAGTCAGATTTTTTGCTGCAAAACATCCATGACAGCCGTTAATGCTGGCAAATAATAATGACCATTCGACGTGAATTATATAAATAATTTTAAAAGCACAACCATTTAAAACCCGAGGGTCTACCATCTAGTAAAGCGATCACTGCAGACAATCCTTTTGGGTGCGAATTAATGTAAACACAGATATCGGATACCAGCTGTGTGTGAATGTAAACAGACGTAAACAAACGAATGTAAACAAAGTGAATGTAAACAACGTTCCAAAAAATCGGATGTGGTCAAACGATCGGATCTGTGCATTAAGACTTGCAGCCCAATATCAACTTAGCTCACAATGCTTTCACCAGGACAGGTTGGTCCCAATACCATTGCCCCTCTTTTGTCCCTACTTTTTCTGTCTACATTTAATTTTCCTTTTCTATAAAGGCATATCATAAAATAAAAGTATAAAATCACAAAAAGATGAAAGGATATGCATGTGGTGGCTTCCTGCCACAATGTTTAGGTGTTCAGGGTGCTTGAAGACCCAGGTATACTCTGTGTTCCATTTGGTTGAGTTCACTCCTGGAGTCCTGCTCCTGGAGGGTCAACATCCTACAGAGTTTAGCTCCAGCTTGTCCCATACCTCACCTGCCTGGATGCTCCTAGTAACTCTTAAGACCCTGATGAGCATGTTCAGGTGAGTTTGACAGTGGCTGGAGCTAAACCGTGCTGCATAGTGGCCCTCCAGGATCAGTTTTGCACACCCCTGGTTAACGTGGACATTAGAGCACTGTGCTGATGATGAAAATTATGTCACACGAGCTGAAGCGGAATGCAGATAAGGTAAGTATACCATTGGCTTTAGAAATTGCTTTTGTTATTGTTAAGGTGTTGTAAGTGTTTTTGTCAGTGTGTTGCTAGGGTGTCTTCAGATGTATCAGTTGACCACTAGTAGCAACCACTAATAACCACCCAAGACACCCTAGACACACACTACCGATATTTTCAATCAACAATTGAAAAAAAAAATTAATAATTGAGACTATCGGTACCGATATGTTTAATTATCGCCATTTTTAAGTCTCTCTGTTTGGCCAGTAAGTCTCGGACTTGGGTTTTTATTTTGACAGCACTGAGAACCCAGTGCTTAAGCACAAACTTACAGAATTTACGTAACATGTACACTGGGATTTGTGTACAGTGCCAGTGATGTAAATTTTGTCATCGTCACAGTATGTGCTTACTATACAAATGCAGCCCAATTTTTCCAACTGCATATACTCTGTACACTCAGCTTGTACATGTGACATGTGACAATTTTTTTTGTTGCACTAATTAGTTGTTCCACAATGTGATGACACTGGCCCAGCTTTTTGCTTCACAGTTGAAATGAAAGGAAACTGAAGAATCTTAAGATTAAATCAGAGGTCTTCTACCCTGCTCATGGAGACCCAATGTCTGGCACATTATATTTCCAACCTGCTTCAACACAACTGCCTGTGATTTTTCAAGTGGTCCTCAAGACATTGATTAGCTGGTTCAGGTGTGTTTGATAAGGGTTGGAGCAAAACTCTGCGGGACACAGGTGCTGCATCCAAATATGCCTAATTCGTAGTACTATACTACTAGAGTAGGTGAAAAACTGTGTGTGAAAAGAGTAGTAAGTCCGAATTCATAGTATTAAAAGAAAGTACGTGAAAAGTACCCGGATGCTACTTCTGCAGAGATTCTGGAGTGCACATTCACTATCCCATGAAGCCATGGGAGAGGATCTGTGAATGGCAGTGAAGCGATGCAACTGATGGTAGAAGATCACATGACAGTAACAACATGGCAATATTCATGCTCCACAGAACATACTTATTGAACAGTCGTGAAGTAAGTTTCAACTAGGGATGTTCATTTTAACCGGTTAACCATTAACCGACCGTAAGAATTTTGACCTATTAATACAATCAGTTAAACCGTTTAAAAAGTAATTTATAAAAAAAACTTTTCAGTAATTTATCAAAATGTTAATTACTGTTAAAAAGGTTTGCTGCATGGTTAAAATATGCTACGCGTATAAAAAATTGTGTTTTTAGAGAACAAAAAAAAACACAAGTCGAGTATAAGTCAAGTTTTATCATTTCATTCAGAAATAGGCCTAATGCCGACGTGAAATGTTTACTAACATTATAATAAACACTAAATTTAGCTAGGCTATTTTAGGTCCCCTCACTCCACAACAAATCCTTTAAACTTAACTGCATTCAGAACAAAACAAGAATGAAAAATATAAGAAGCTACAGCAATATAAACAACAAGCCAAAACAAATTAATTTAGGCTAAAACAAAACTGAAACCAACGTTGGGTCTCTCATTCTACACAAAATCAAATGTTTCCGTATTCGCCATGTATTTTAATTGCAAATTATTATTTATTATGTACTTCTCTCGCGTTCCAATATCCACGTAAAACGAAATGTTTTTCATAACATCACAGCCATATGTTTGACTGACTGTATTTTATTATGATAATGAACAGGCTGCATTGTCAAGGTAGCAATGCTTAACTGTGTGCGTGCAATCACTTGATTTTTTTCCTTCTAACAGTGGACGCAATTACTCCTTTTAGTCATAAAGATAATCGGAATAGTAAAAGGTTTGTCATTATTTGTGTACATTCGCAATAAAAACAAATCTTTGTGGTTTTGTGAAATAAGCCTAAAGAAAAATAGAATGCCGCTTTCTGCCGTCTGTTTCCTTTTCGCGCAGTACAAAAATGAACCGAAACTCTGCATACTAGGCTACTTGTTGCACCGTTTTTCTTTCATTTTCTTAATTTATTATTTAAGTAAAAATATTTTTTGCGCAGGTAAAATGAATCCCCGGGAAACAAATGTTAGTATTTTCAATGGGACACAGACACTTATCCTTTCTAATTTAATTCAATTCTAATTTTAAATAATCTTATCGGTTAACGGTTAATAATCGGTTAACGAGCGTCGGTTGTCGGTTAGGAAAAATAACCGAAATGAACATCCCTAGTTTCAACCCAAACATACTAGATAGTATGCGATTTCAGACACAGCATGGGCCTCCAGAAGTGGGGTTGAAGACCTGGTGTAATCGCATATATTGCTTGATATGGACCATCCTGCTCTCCAAGATATTGGCATCGGCCATCAACAAAGCTATACTGCTAGTCCATCCCCAAAACCAATAATCTAGTCTCTAGATAGGTCAATCCATCAATGTACCTACATAAAATGTAAGTGTAATACATCTGTTTAGGGGTTTGTTCAGATCACTAACCCTAAATATGAGCAATAGTGATGCTTGACTTAGTAAACACCACTGATTAAAGCAAACAAAATGAAGCCTTTCGGCTACAACAACAGTTATTTTTAGAGTATAATCTATGATGATCCAATTATCCAAAAAAGACAGCAACAGCTGTTACTGAAATATGTCATCACAAAAGAGCAAAGCACAATCCTGCCCAGCTTTAGAGACTGTGATCCAAACTGAGCGTAGCGAATATCAGCCCAGCCAAACACAATGAGCAAGAGTTCAGTCACGTTGGCTAAAAATGGACGGAGCCTTACTGGCAGACGCTCCGTCTGAATGCAGCGAGCTGATTGGTCAGACAGGATTACCTCACCATGTATCAAATGAAAATGTTAAATTGTTGAAATCCCATTGCGGAACTATTCATTTGTAACTCGGATGCAAAAATAACAGGAAAATATCATTACATCACAAGCATTACATCAAAATGAATGAATTAAGACAGAACCTTTGAGTGATATTAAGAGTATGTTACATCAATGTGAATAGCAACTTGTTTCAGGCAGCCCGTCTTCATCAAAAATATGTAGATTTCCAGTCCTACATTGGACTGTTTTGTAATGTATTACAGACAGAAGAAAAAATACTGTAGCTCACTGTTATAATTACCATTGAGCATGAGTAGGCCATCAGCGGCTGGGTGGGGGCATCCCACACGGCCTGAACATGAGAGAGGGAGACAGAGAGAGAGAGAGAGAGAGAGAGAGCAGTATGAAACATATAGCCACATGCCAGCGTTATAAAACCAACAGAGCTGCATATGTAGGGAGAAATTTTAAGCATCTAGATCCCAGATTGCACTGCAACAAGCTCACTGGAACAGACCAGCTAACAACCTCTGCCATTCTGGTTGTGTTTTTATGTGTTGAACATTGTATCTTTAGATTAGCAACATGCTAACAACAGAGAATCAGTTGGTTGGTCCTCTCACGCGCTTCACGTGAAGAGTAGTATGTTTCCTTATATTTTAATGCTAGAATCCAAATTGGCCGCGTTCACACCATTTACAATAACTATAACTTTAATTATTTGAGAATAGTCTACATCACAACTTCAATGGTAACAACACAGAGGAATAATACCATTGGAATCAAATTCACAATGACTTCTCCAACTAATGAATGATAAAAACACTAATGACAGCTAATCAGAATCCCTCGGACAGAGCATTTAAAGAGGTAGACGATATAACTGCAGTGTTAAACAGACTGATGCATTGGTGTCAATGCTAATACAGTTATTATCACAGGCCTTATAAGAGGTTCTAATTCTATTAGGATTGTGAAACAAAGCCCTTGTTTCTCATGAGACAAGAAACAAGAAACATTAGAAATTATGAATTAGCTTTGCTGTGTTACTAGGTCACCCTTAAATTTGACCCCAGTCACGTGACATATGCAAACATAGAGCATCAAATCTGAAGCTCTGTCACATGACACATACCAGTTGACACATGAGCACTTAAGACACAGATACATTTACTGTATTTGTCAGGGGCTTTGCAACATGGGGGATGGTTAGCATGATTCCAAGGGCCCAACCAAAGCAAGGGGCCCCGTCAGATAGAGAGAAGGGCAATTCAATTCTGCTCATTTGTCACACAGATAATGTTATTTAGATGTCTAACAGTTGGCAGAACAAGTCAAAAGTGAGTATTTTTCTGCAGGGCTTTTTTTTTTAAATATATATATATCCCAAATATAAAAATCTTTTTTCTTTTGGATTTTGGGGTCAAATGTGGAAACCTGGACATGCCGTCCTGAGATTTATCCATAATCTAGTTTGACAGATTTTTTAGAAAACATCCAGGTACACAGAGAATCAGCTGTGTAAGTCCTCTTAACACACACACACACACACACACCATTTCCTTTTTTTTTGTTTCCACTATTAAACGTGGATGCTCCTAGAGACATTACAATGTTTCAGAGCTCTCATCGTCTATCCACAATAAATCAAACTATTGTTTCCTTTCATCTGCTTTGTGATTACGCACAACATCACAAGACAAACCGATACTGTATAGAGGTCTGATATCTCTGCCAAGTGTTTAATATTTCAACAGCATTGCGTTGTTTTGAACGCTTTAGCGAGAGTCAGCACATTCCCTGATGCTGGCATCCTCTCGTGACTACCCATAACCGAACCATCGTTCATTAAACAGGTTTCTTAGAAATGTGGTTCGCTCAGCACATCTCCCATGATCTGTTCGATTAAGCGCATGATGCCATGTTTGAAAGCTAAAGCACAGGAAGCTTAGCTAATAAAACTTGTAGATCATAATCTGATGGTTTTGTACTATTAACCCCCAATTTCCAGATTAAAGTCAACATGAAATGCTAATTGAATATATTATATATTGTTATGTGCTATCATTGCAATAACCTTTATCACATTGACAGCAACCAGCATTAAATTATAGCATTAACTGCGGCAATAATTTAGAACGGCTGCATTATCAGTCATGCACGATCAAGTACTAACATAAATCAGGTTTCATGTTGACTTTAAAGGAGGGCCTGTGTAAACCGTAGAGACCCACATTCTCTCTCCTGTCTTGTATCTGTCACACACACGGTGGCAGAGTGTGCCCTGCACTAAATATAGCCGTACCCACGCCCTTCCCTCTCTGGGTCTCTGCAGTGAGTGCCGCCCCATGTGTCTGGTCCATCTGCTCCAGCAGGCTGAGCGAGAAGAGAGTGAGTGTAGCGCAGTGCCACACCCTGATAACAGCACCACACGCACCTCTCTGCCCTCCTATGACACAGACACACGCCGCTCAAACACATGAGACTGTAACTTATTGCTTACGTTAGACTAATTTATGAATAAAAACTGTTACAAGACAAAAAAAATATGAAAGACGCAACATGTTTGTGCAAGTTTATGTTATGTTATGTGTATAGGTGTGTGTATACTGGCTGTTTTACAACCTCTCTGAACGTCATCCGATCAGATTTTAGAGCACGGTTGATCTGTTTTATAACCAGACTTTTTGATATTAAGAACCATTATCTCTGGAAGCAACACTGGCCATTGCAAAGCTCGACGTAATCTTCTAAAACATATTCTCCTTTTATTTCAATTAATCCATTAATGAAAATAAGCTAAATCAGTACAAATGCCAGATCTTCTTTGACAGTGATGAAAACAGACCTCATATGAACCATATATAGTGAAACTGTCCTCGACTTCCTGTCTTCAAAAGCCTTATAAGACTCTCATGGTGAGCAGGAAAGGGATCTTACCCTTCAGAGGGTCCTGCTCCGCCCTCATGATGTCAATCAGGGAGCTCTCCAGCGAGTGCATGTTCAAGCTGTCGTACATCCTGGACCGATCCTGAGGAAGAGAGAGTTGAGGTACGTGTCAATACCTGCGATACAGATGTAGTCTGTTTGGAAATTATGGGATTGCATGCAGCACACTAATGCAGGCAGGAGCAAACGGGCACACTTGAACGCATGGAATGGCATTTTTTCTGCATACTGGCCAGCGTTGAATCCCTGAATACTGAATGCCGCTGGAATGTTGTTTGTGGAGCTGTCACGAGTGGAATTAACCAGGCTGCTTTGTTAGGTTTAGTGTATTTTGGAATGAACGTTCAGCCAAACTAGTCTCACCGCGTGGCTGTTTTTAGGCAGAAAGTATCCAAGGCGTGTGTGGGAGATTTGTGAGTGTCACTTGTTTTTGTTATTCAGCTGCATTACCAGAATATCCCTCTTCCCTTCTGTAGACGTTTAAAGCAGCGTCTTATCTCCCAGTCACAACACCTGCCTAACAACATGCCACAGATATCTGTGTCATTACCGCAATGAGACCAAGAAGGAATGTGAACACAAACAGAGCTCTCCGCCACCCGCCGGCCCTCACAGACCTGTGTGAGTGTGTACGCGTTTTTGTGACAAATGAGGACATACATTTGTATAATGACAAAGGTATGACAGGTATTACAAGGAGAAGGTGACTTTTCAGGACATTACCCCATGTCCCCACTTTTCAAAACGCTTATAAATCACACAGAATGGAGTGTATTGAAAATCTGAAATAGCACAAAGTCTCCTGTGAGGGGTAGGTTTAGGGGTAGGGTTGGTGTAGGGCTATATAAAATATGGTTTGTACAGTATAAAAACCTTTACGCCTATGGAGAGTCCCCACTTTCACAAAAACAAACCTGTGTGTGTTGGTGTGTGTGTGTGTGAGTGTGTGTGTGTGTGTGTGTGTGTGTGGTGTGTGTGTGTGTGTGTGTGTTGTGTGTGTGTGTATGTGTGTGTGCATCACCGGAAACACACGCTCACACAAACACACCACACACACAAGACCAAGACCATGAGCTTCAGGCTAAACACAGGGGACCCTCATTATGAATACACTCCTGAAAAAGAAATAGACTTTGTATTGAATGTTCACTTGTAGTGCACTTACTAATGTACTTAACAAGTAACATTAATAAAATAGAAGGCTGCTCAAGTGTACTAAAAGGGAGCACTCTTGCATTAATAAATGTCTTAGGTACACTTTTAAAAAGTGCACTTACTGAAATACGATATCAAATTAAACATTTTGAAGTACATTTTAAATATTTTTATAATCTAAAATGTAACAATTTAATTGTTATACACTTATTTTGATGTGTTAACTGACATACTAATGCACATGTAAAGTAATTTTAACAAAAGTCTGTTGTTCAATATACCATTTAAATCTAATTAAATTAAATGCACTAAACAGCAAATACACATCATATAAATATTTACATGAGTCTGAAAACATTACATTCAGTTAACGCTTAAATATATTAAAGTATATTATTTCCATAATAACTACCTTAAAAAAAATACAAATCGAATTTAAAAAGTATGTTAAATAGTACTTGTGTTTTTAAAATATGGCATTTTTAGTATTACAGAAACTACAAGAACTATTTGACTATTACCTAAACAGATACAAATGTTAAAGAGGTCGTACATTAGTCTAAATGTTTTAATTCTTCTTAAACAGCATGTATCAACCTTCGTTTCTTTACAGTATAATGTAACCAAGACCACGTGATATGCGTAACATGATATTAACTAGTAATAAATTATTAAAAGCCCTACAAATTGTCATTCAATCAAATCTTGAGTGATAAAATCAAGTCCTGTCCCTCATTTGTTGACTATTCTTTTTCACTCTAAAATATGCTACAATATGAAGTTAAATGCTCTGCAAACACAGTTGTCTTTAATATAGTTCATAATATTACGATGGTCATGAATGGTGTGTACTTTGCTCTTGATAACCTGTAGTTTCTAGTTTATGTAGATTATGGTGCAGTATGAAGCGGTCTATCGGTCTATCACACTAAATCTCTAACAAACACGCGTTAAACAACAGCAGCTGCTCTGTGGCAGGATCATACCAGATTACTTCAGTCCAGCTTTACAGTTATTCTAAAGAAAAAAAAAAAAAACCCTCTGTGTTGAGACCAAACATGCATATAAGCGCCTTTATAAAATTGTTAGTAATGATAGATGTGCACTTTAGGGTTGTGCTGATATCGTATCGACGATAGTCAGAGTAGCTGATGCCTTGACAATAGCAAGACGATTAGATAGTAAAATATCCACCAGGCTCAGCATGATACTATGCTACGTTTAATATTAAGGGCTTATTTGTTCTTTACAGTGCTGCACGTTAAAGCCACTTTATGAATGCAATGGCCAAATCAGAAGTTCAATCGCAGGTACTGGGTCACAGAGAGTCATCGCTGAAACACCATAGTTTTGTTGTTCAGCGCATGCTCTTGCAAATTCTCTCATCATAAACAACAAAGTGCAGATGTACGTGCGATGTAAATATAAGAGGTTTATTCATCATGCAGTGTAGATATTTTCACTGATTATAACGGGAGTGTTATTAAAGGCTAACAATCGCGTAGGACTAGAGGTCAGTGAAACCCGGACAGTAAGTAAACAATTAAATAAATTAGCACGATAACAGCGTGTATCGGCGATCTCACAGGCTGACAATTGAGGATCACCCAAACACTAGTGCACAATTCCAATAGGGATTGAACAGGCAGAAGCACTTGGGCGCTCTCGCTTCAGTGCCAAGACACACATGGACATCGTAAAGAGCGCACTCCATAAGCAAACTAAAGTATGAACATCAAAATGATAAAAATTAGATTAAAAAATGCAACAAAAATCTTTTATACACTCTTAAAAATAAAAGGTTCTTTATTGCCATCAGTGGTTCCATTAAGAACCTTTAAAATCCACGGAATCTTTCAGTTGCACAAAAGGTTCTATATAGTGGAAAAAGATCTTCAGGGGCTGGATTTACGAAAATCTTCTTAAGAAATTCCACAAAGTTCGAAAGAGTGTTCTTAAGTGTAATTCTTGAAAAATTCTTAAGTTCTCAAATATATTCTAAAGAACATCTTAATTTTTTTTTAAATACTTTTCTTAAAAAAGTGAATACATGACACACTGAAAAACTCACACTTTATTGTATTTTTACGCTTCCTGCAGATTACCCTAATAATCATAATAAGCATGCACAATATTTTCGTCGTGACCTTGACTGGCGCTCAGCTTCACGTTTTTAAAGGGGTCATATGATGCAATTTCCAATGTGCCTTTCCTCTTTGCGTAGTATTGCAAAATTTGGTGTGGCAGCGAAAGAAGACTCTTGTAAAGTTTCACAAAGAACTGAAAGTCTCAATCCGCAAAGAGAATATTTTTATAAAAAGTTAAAGACTTGTCCCACGCCCTCCCATGCTAACCCGCCCCCACATTGTTACAGTTCGCTGTGTTCTGTGGGTAAAGCATTTGCATAACGCCACCCAAATGTTTACGCAAAGAAAGAAGGTGTAACTTTTATTCTCGCTGTAGTATTGTTGCCGCCGCCACCATGTCGTGAAGACGCTGTGTGTTTTCGTTGTGAAAAGCGAAATGTTAGTTGAGGATTTCCAAAAACGAAAGAGAGAGATATCTGCTTCCGTCATGCGACACTGGAGAGATCACGGATGTGTTATGGGCAGCGAGGGGGATCAAGAGACAATTCGAAACTAGTGCTGTGAACTCAGCCGGATGACGGCTTATCACGTGGACGATAGCGGAGTCCAGCCCGGGGGTACGTCCACATGTTGGTGTGCCGAGAAGCCCGTAGAACCGGCCACCTCGTCGCATATCTGTTCCAGCCGCGGTGTGCGTTTCAAGTCCGCCTGCCCGTTCTTCTACAACAATTCCCCGTCTGTGAATGCTGTGTGACGCATTTTATGGCAGACTGTTTCCTGAACCTGCAGAGTAGGCCTACAGAGGGGGACTGGGTGCTCAAAGGCTTGTTCTAATAATGTCGTAGTGGGTGCAGTTTCCCCAACTTTGCAAGGCCGTTGGCACTTCTGACTCACAGACTGTGAGTGCGTTTTTTTATATTTAAAGAATTTGCAACTGACGATTCAAACGCGAGTTTTGAGTAGCGCTTGTTGTTTGTCATTTCTCCAAACACAAATTCAGACATGGTTTTATGTTAACGCTGCAACGCAACGCGTAAAAAGACAGTAAAAATCATTATAATCAGTAATTATGTCCACACTGGATGCAACAAATGCCTAGTTTGTAATGGGTTTTATTGGTTTTGTCTCGTCCTGCTGGGAGACGGCATCAACAGTATGGTGAGGGGCGTAACATTCCGTCACACGCTTGAGGTATTCAGACAATCACAACGCACTGGATAGCTGACAAATCAGAGCACACCTCGCTTTTTTAGAACGATGAGCTTTGTAAAAATCGACGCGTTCAGAAAGGCGGGGCATAGAGGAGAAACATTAATGTACAGTATGTGGAAAATAAGTGTTTTTTTAACCTAAACCGCATAAACATTTCATTACACCAAATACACAAAATAATGTTATTTTTAGCAACATCACCCCTTTAATGCGGCCTGTTTTTGAACAGTTACTTTTAAATAGCCTGTCTCAAGCTGCAGCGATCTGTTTCATGAATTTTTGTGCTGTGTTTTTGCACTCTCATCTGAGTGAACCGGTATGTGTGTCCGCGCTACGGCATACCCTACAGAACCACCCGCGTGTCCTTACTAAAGAGACAGATTTATGCAGCAACACTGCCCACCCACTGGCCACCAAAGTGATGCGTATTATAGCCCAGAACTAGAAATAAAAGTAGTGTCCAACAGTGGTAATCAGTCATGTCTGAATCATTGTTTGTGTTAGAGGATTGCTACTGGCTACGTTTACACGACAATGATGTAGTCAAAAACGAAAAAGTTTTCCCCTTGCATTTTTAAAAAGTTTCACACATACACGACAACGTTTTCAAAACGATACGCGTTTACACATATCCGTGAAAACGGCCAAAAACACTGTATTACATATGCCAGGCCAGTAGTTGGGCGCTTCTAATCCACCTATGTTAGTAACACAGTACACTGTAGGGAAGTGGCCGATATAATGTTCGTATACTTAGACTGAGTTATAAAACCGTGGATCTGTGAGTGACCGTGACGTACGCGTAGGTTTCTGCAAGAGCGTTTTTGAGTCAAAAGGGGCGGCGCCTGCCATTGCCAATCTGACAATGCACTCAACCGCGGTCACTCGGTGGTTGCTAATGTCAAAAATGGGCAAGTGAGTGGCGGGGAGCGGGTTGCTGAAACACGCCCACCTAGCTCGAACACCGGTGAACAGCAGCGGCAATGCACAGCTGTCACTCAAGTGGCCACGCCTTGATTATGCAAACTTTAAGGCTTAAAGAAATTTAAACGGATGAGTATAAAAAAAAATTCCAGCCCTACCTCACAGTTGTCATGAAGGGCAAATTTAGCTATATAGACCAAAACCACTTTTGTACCAGGCTGTAAACATGTTTTTTCTGCTGTAAAGTTGGGCATTTTAACATGGGTAGTCTATGGGACTGACTCTATTTTGGAGCCAGCTTCTAGCGGCCAGTCGACGAATTGCAGTTTTAGTCACTTCCGTGTTGGCTTCACGAGAGAGACCGGAAGGTTTGCCGTGTGTATATGATGCGTCTCCGCTGTTGGTTGTAATATTGGTGAAGTAAATCCACACTTTGCTGAAGAAGCGTTAGCAAACTCTTGAGCAGCAACAACAGTACCATGTACTCTGCCATTGTTGTGTATGTTTGTTCGCGCTCGCCTTTAAAATCGACATGTCTACATACCTAACACGTACTACAAAAAAAATTTAAAATTACATGTACTTCTAAAAGCGTGACGGTCCCCCCCCCCCACCCCCCCCACCCCCCCCAACCGTTTTCAAAGAATCCTGTTTTGGGTGTTTACACGGAAACCGAGACTTTGCTTCAGGGACGTGGCGTTTTAAAAAACTTGTTTTGTGAATCTGGACCTAGATTATTAAAATGTTCTTTCACTAAGAAAAAAAAGGGTTCTCTTAAGAACTGTTGACTGAAAGATTCTTTGAGGAACCAAAAATTGTTCTATGGCATCACTGCTGAGAAAACCTTTGTAAGACAAGATGCTAAAGTGCACTGGTCAGTTTAACAGGACCACAACTAAACTAAATTAAAATAGGGGAACAGATTAATATGTGGCAACAATTTGACTAAAACGAGAGAACAAGTTAGTATAATATGGCTATAATACTGTATAATCAAGTCATGGGAGCAAATTCTTAATTCTAATTGTTTCTTCCTCATAGAATATCTGCTGCAGATACACTGACTGACACATTAGTGTATATTTATGATGGATGCGGTTTGGAAATCACACAGCGTTGACCGCGTCACATGCAGCTGCTTCCAATTGGCCCTGTCACGGCCATCTGCCTCCCACAGGTAGAGCAGCTTTTAAAAAGCAAGAGCTTATATCATTGCTGTGCCGCTTTCAGCGTCCAGTCCTATTCACAGGCCCTCACAGCGGAGCTTACATATAGCGCGGGGCTGCAAGAAGCTAAATATAGTTTTAGCAACATTGCCAGAAATAGTGTCTAGAAAAGTGCTTCAGTTCTCCAGCGAAGAACACGAGGCCTGAAGACTCATGATCCGAGAGTTTGGGTTTCAAGCTACCATGCAATACCAAATTTGAAATGTTTATGAAAAACGTTTATGGACTCTTTATAATCACCTTTTTATAGCCTGTTTTTCCTATTCTCCTGCCTCCATTTCAAATAATTTGTCATGTCTTGTAGTCGAAAGCAGCTTATTTGAGTCTGGTTCAAGACTGAGACCACATGTTCCTAAATTATATATGGAAAAATGGTCTCGGGAGCATGTTCGACCCTGGTCTCGGTATTGATTCAAACGCATCTCGACTACAACTCTGTCACCGACATTCAAATTTCAAACTTCAAAACATTTCCTGTGAAATCGAACAAACTCTTTGTGACAACATTGTATCTCTATCCTTTCCTCCTTCCTCCATTTACATCTGTCTTTTCAGAACATGACGCATTTGATCTCTGGAACGCAGAGCAATCGTGGAGAAGGAAGGAGAGGAGAGAGGAGAGGCTGTGGAATGTGAGGAATTCCAAACGGCACCCTGTTTATGGAAATGAACAATACCGTAGATACTAGTAGAGTTGGACCTGTTTCCTGAGAGAGGAGAGAAAAAAAGAAAGTGATGAAGGCCAGACATCTTGCATATCAGGTTCCTCATTTAAGTTCTGTTAGGCTCGGCATTAAAGGAATTAGCTGTGACGTGCCAAACACTCATCTGGTCCGAAATTAAGTACAAATGAACAATGAATCCTGAGTCATTAGACCATACCAATATTACCAACCACAGCTCTTGACGACAGAAAGGCACTTTAAATATGTCAAAACAAAACTGGTTTAATACAACAGCACATATGACGATCTACAGCCTAATGAGGGGCACACAGGGCCTGAATAACATTAGCCGACAGTTGAGAGTAAGGATGGCTAAAATACCAGTATATGGTACCATGTTGATACTAAAGGTGCCTCCCGAATTGCGTACTTATGCACTATTCTATGACGTTTTGTAGTATAAATAGTGCGAGTAGTGCGTTCACACTGAAAATTCCAAAAAGAATAAGTACACTTCAAATACACTGATGATGCACTTAAATAACCGAAAAAAACGAAGTGTGGAATGTTGGACGCTTCATGCACTCGACTGGCACAGCTTTAATTACATCGTGAAGGGGGAGGGGCTATCAGACTCGATTATTAATGACAAAATAACCTTATAAAATCCATACAGAGTGCATAGTGCACAAGTACATAGTGTACATGACACATGCATAGTGTATAGTGCGTCATTTGGGACGCAGTATAACTTGAAAAGTTAACATTAGCAGTGGAGGTTTAAAGCCAAAGTGAGAGGATGAACACCCAGCTACAGGTGCCACAGGCGGGGAGTTTCCTCGTACACTTCAGTGATTCACATGTACATGACCTGCAACATGACAAAAATGTGTTACTCTCGCCTCCTTTTCTCTGTAAGCCTCTCACACCCTCACAGTTTCTCAATTTCAGCTTGGAAGTCAGAAACTTTGGTATTCTCATGATCTAAAATTCTCTAAGTATTAAGTAGGGCTGGACAATATACTGAACATTTACTATATATTTGCAACCTTTTTTTTTTTTTGGTAACAGAAAACATTGTGAATATCAAGTACTGATGACGTCATCTTGAACTCACATGTTGTACATCTTGTACTTAAAGTATTTGTTCTTGGCCTTTTTAATTTGCATTTTAGTAGCAAAAATGGCTCAAACTTTTGTGTTAAATAATCAATTCAGAAGAGCTGAATGGTTCGTTGCCACGAAGTGTGGCGATTTACATGTAAAAAAAACATCCCTGGATTATTTCCCGAGTTTTATTATATTTTACTTTACTTGCATTACAATTTTTAAAAACGGTATTTTTTTATTACAGTAGTTTGGTTGAAATGATTGGTACCTTCTATACAATATATACAGTAACGTTCAAAATTGTGGAGTTGGGAATATAGTCATGTTTTTGAAAGAAGTGTCTTCCGCTGAGCAAGGCTGCATTTATTTGATCAAAATACAGTAAAACAGTAATATTGTGAAGTATCATTACAATTTAAAATAGTTGTTTTCTATGTGAATATACAGTAAAATGTAATTTATTTCTGTGATCAAATCTGAATTTTCAACATCATTACTCCAGTCTTCAGTGTCACATGATTCTTCAGAAATCATAATAATATTGATTTGCTGCTCAAGAAACATTTTTAATTATGATCCATGTTGAAAAAAAACTGATATTATGTCTTTAATTCTATCAACTTTCATTCAGTAGATTATATACAGTAGATTAGCAATATTTTATGAAAGTTGATAGAATGAAAGATTGACGAAGTTCAAAAGGACAGCATTTATCTGCGATAGAAATATTTTGTACTATAAATGTCTTGTCACTTTTGATCAAATTAATGCACCCATGCCGAACAGAAGTATTATTTTCTTTCAAAAAAAAAGAAAGAAAACTGCACCTAACCCAAACTTTTGAACGGTACTGTATATATACATTTTTATATCTTTGTAAACCCATTTCAGAGACAATATTTACCTCCTAGTCCCAGGAGAAAATCAATAAACACAGGTTGATGGCCATACGAGCTTGAGATTGTGCTTGAGATTCTGTGAGATTAATGTGCATTTCATAGTCCCAGGTGGCACATCTAACAGCAAGCAGGAAATGAAACAGATTGAATTGATTTAGCCAAAAAGCACACTGACACTAGACAGGATAATTTCTCTAAGCCTAGACTAAACAAACATCGACGATAGCAGTGCTCTACTGGAAGGCTTATTTTTGTCCAGAACTGTCTGTGAGAATCCGCCCGAGCCAAACAACAATGAAGGGAGAGGACAGGTTCCTTCAGGATGAAACCACCAAAACCCTTGATGAACTCATTGTGAGTCATGATCCTGTAGAAGGTCCTGAACGTACACTTGATCAACAGAGAGGCGTACCGGGCGTACAAACACAACACGTCTGCTGCAGATGCATACTGACCAGCAATTAAATTATAGCATGGACAGAGCCCACTGCATGGGCCGCCCACCCCTGCCCGAGTACTTCGATGCTCATCCCAGCACACATACATACCTGCAGCGGCAGCAGAGTGTTGCTGTTGTTGTCGGTACGGAACATGTTTTCTTCGATCCAGGATTTAGGTCCCAGAGAGCCGGCGGAGCGGGGAAACTTGGGCGGAGCGATGACGTTACTGGAGAAGGGTTTCTTCATGGGAGAGATCTGGTTGACCGAGCCGGGCACACCCATGCCGCCCCCACGCCGGTGGTCTCTGCCCCAGGACACCCCTCCAGAGGTCCAGCCGCTGCCCTGATGGCTGCCCCACGGCGACTGCTTCATCATGGGCTGCAGACAGACAGAGAGTACAGTTAGGTACAAAACGCAAGTACTTGAATGCAAACGCTAGATTCAGGGGTTCACTCGCGGTCATCTTGGAAACGCACTCGGCCATCTATTTTTCATCATGGATGTATGTAGCTGAATGGGGAAATGTCAAAATCTCAAAACATACTTGCCAAACTCACATTTCTATAACATTTCAAATCGGCAATAAAATCTGACATGAATGAATAGACTGTATATTTCAGGCTGATAAGCCTGTACACATGTGGTATTAGTAGTACTGGAGAAAGTACTACTAATTGGACAAGGCATTTAATTGGACAAAAACCTGCATACCTTGTTTTGGTTATAATGAATGCACAGTTGTAGTGTATTTCAAATCTTACAAGTATAAAAACTGTGCTTGCAGATTAGGGCTGTGCAATATATCGAAATTATCGAAATATCGCAAATGTACATATCGCAATATGCATATCACTACAGCTTGCGATATTTAGGGCCATGAACAAAAGACAGAGAAAATCACTCACTGCTCTTACCTAAATAACTTTTTTAGCTTAAATAAGAATCCGTGCATTTGAATTTCAAAGAGTAAATATAAGCAGGCTTTATTTTCTTTTATTTTCAGTCCTAAACGTCATGTGAAAATGACAGTTTATGTTTAATGCTGTGGAAGTCTTAAAAACACTAACGTTCACTTTCAGAAGTTGTTGTAGGAGTGCTTTTTTATTAGAATCAGAATCAGAATGAGCTTTATTCACCACTTAAGTGTGCGCAAACACGAGGAATGTGTTGTGGTTTTACAGGAGCTCTTGATACATACATTAGGGCATCCAGCAGCATACAAGGCTAACGCATGATACGTATATATGACACAAGAATAGCTTAGAAGAGAGGTTCACGCAGAAACTGTAGTCAGCAACAGCGAGTATAAACTGTTTCATGGAGCATGGTGGCACTTAGCATATCGTATCAAATCTCAAATATCGCATTGATTGAATGATATCGCATTCGATTTTTTCAGGCCAATATCGCACAGACCTATTTGCAGATAATATATATATTAAGTAACTACTTACGTGTGTAAAGAGTGCACTTCTAAAGAGTTTGCCTTTCTGTTTATTTAAACACTTAAGTACACTTTTAAAAAGTGCACTTTGTAATAATGTCAAATAAAATTTTTTACTTTGAAGTACATTTTAAATCATTATGTTTTAATAATATTTTGTTGTGCTTTAAAGAAGTACACTTATTTTGATGTGTGGACTACAATACTAAAGCACTTGTAAAGGAATTGATTATAATTGTAACTGTTGATATTACATTTAAAGTTGTATTTTCAATGGACTAACTTTATCATTACAAATGTGTAATTACAAATATATTTAAAATACAAGTTTCAATAGAAATGACATTAAAGTATATTTTAGTTAACATTTGTCCAGAAATCCCAAACAATACACGTTAGCCATATTGCAAGGAAATAAGAATATGAAAATACACATAAAATATACTTAAAAAAAAAAAACAATTTTTTTCCACATCAAGTGGGTCAAAAACACTCTAAAATTCAGTTAATTTGATTTAATATAAAATGAAACTTTAATACATTTTCGTTTTATGGACTCTTTTCACAAGACTGTGATGACGCATTTCAACGGTCAGCAGCGTCGTAAATCCTCAAAGTTTTTAGATTTTTTTTTTTTAAAGTGTACATTTATAGCACTATACTTTGTATTAGATTACATTTGCATCAAATTACAAAAAAAAGATTTAATGCGCGGGTGTTTCTAATGCAGCGTCTATGGGCGGGACGGTAAATTTGATCATAGGTTACAGGAGCCTCAATTTTTTTTCCTTTGATTGAAAGTCGTGAAAACACTATCGTGGAGTTTTTCTTTTGCTATTTGAGCAAACGGGAATGCAAAACATATATTTGTGCTACTCTCCCATTCGCTGCTCTCGAAGTTAACCCAACTATGACGACTTGACAGCCACTGCTGAGAAACTCGGAAATGTGAAAAAAGGCCTATTGTAAATAACATGCATTTATGTGCTTGAAAACATTATATTCACGTTGCACTTCTGTGTATTCTTTTAAAGCAATACACCTGGGGTCCAAGATGATGTCATCAGTACTTTTGTTCTGTTCTCCAGAATGAGAGACTGCATCATTTTATTGCATATGTCTATTTAACGTTAATTTCATCGACTATTAGGAGTACACCAGAATACAGATTACCTCAACGCTAACAGAAACTAAAAGCTACAAATATAACCTGTGTGTGGGAATCTGAATGAGAGTGACTGGTGTAATCGCCCGTATGCAAGTGTGTGTGTGTGTGTGTTTCTTGCATGGCCAGGCTTTGCCTTGCTGTACAAGTAAGAAGATTTAAAGCTTTGCATCTAACACTGCACATCTCGAGCACACAGAGGCAACAACACACACTCTCTTTATCCCAGAACATAAGCCAAAAACACTCACAAATGCACACCAAACAGTGACAAACAGACAAACACATTTTCAGAATCAGCATGTGTTGTCACTGCATTGTGTGCACAACTCTCCCCAAATAAGTGTCCCACCCATCTCCGTAATGTCTTTGTGTGTAACTGGGTAATGGCCCGGGTGTGTGCGTGTGTGTGTGTGTGTGGTGTGCCGTGAGGTGTGCGCCACGTGGGCCAAGACCTCTGGTTGAGTGTTTAAGGATAGGGGAGGACGCAAATTGCCGTTGATGGCGTCTAGACACTGGAAAGATGGTGTACTAAGCAGCAAGAAGTAAATCACACAGCACATGCATATATCGTGTAATGGTAGACATGCATCAACCAGTAGAGTCGTTGCTATACTGCTTATACTGTTTTAGGTTAGTTAAACATAAGAAAGACCTAAACAGAAGAAGCTTCGGTGATAATCAAGCGTATATTTAACTACTACAATGACCACCAACTACAACTTTCAGCCGCCATTTTATTCTTGAGCTCAATGGCAGTGAAGGATATATCAATGCTGCCTTCCAAAAGGCATCTCGGTAGATAGGATGTAGTACAGGTATTGGTTTCAGATGTATCTTGTTGCCTTCCTACGTTTGAACCCGGACAGCGTTTCTCAGCTTTCAGATGCAACTGTAGATTGTTTATTCATATGCATTTACAGCTGCGTGTTCATTGGCTGTTTAACAACGATTTCGGCTTATAAAGTCATAAGAATTAGATCTATTCATTTATGATATTAGGTTTTACTGATTTTGTGTGTTGGATTTTTAACTCAATGTTACATAGTTTAAAGGTGTTTTTGCACTGATTCCAGATCGATCATTTACTTGATATGAATAATCTTATCTTTTGGTTTGTTTCATCAAAGCTGCAAATAAATAAATGAGATTAAGTACAATGAATTATTTTTAAATGCCTTGATTTGTTGTTCTTAAGTATTTAAATATCAAAGAAATGTACAGTGGTATTTAATACAAAAATATGTAATTGTCCTTCTTTAAACTTTTGGAGATTTTTTATGTTTTTTAAAAAGAATTCTCTTCTGCTCAGAGGCTGAATTTACTTGATCAAATGTACAGCAAAAACAGTAATATTGTCAAATATTATTACAATTTAAAATAACTGTTTTCTATCTGAATATATATTAAAATGTAATTTATTCCTGTGATAAAAGCTGTATTTTCAGCATCATTCCTCCAGTCTTCAGTGTCACACGATCCTTCAGAAATCATTCTAATATGCTGATTTGCTGCTCATGAAACATTTCTGATTATTAGCAATGTTGAAAACAGCTGTGCTGCTTCATAATGTTTGTGGATGCTTTTCAGTATTCTTTAAATTATAAAAGTTCAAAAGAACAGCATTTCTTTTGAAACATAAGTCTTTGTGTCTTTGCTATTACGTTTAATCAGTTTAATGCATCCTTGCTAAAATTATTGTCTTTAAAAAAAAAACTAATCTTACCACAATAATAACATACATTTTCCGTGACATAAAAATTACTCATAGTGTGCTATAAGATCTTGGTCATACCTCTCACACCTACACACACATGATTCTGAACTCCTGAATAAAGGGTGTCTCCAGCTCAGCCCTAATATCATGCTAACAGACATTCACTCTTAACAGCTGTTACACCAGCATGACTTCACATGTACGAATATCACTGTGACATATAGGGCCACTCCTAAAATCATGTGACCGTCCCCCCTCCGCCTCTACCCCACCCCCACAAGCCCAGACACACACAGACACTGAGGCCTACCTTACTTCACCAGCACCAGATACCAAGATATTGCATCTGCGGCGACGCAATATCAAATACAAATGCATATCATTCATAAGGCATCTATAGCATATCACTGTTTGTGAGTTTTCAGTGGGAAATAGATGCTAGACTGATTCACACCTGTACCTTATATTATTAAAATAATTCTGAAATGCAAAGGAATACTAACATTCACCAAAAATGGCCACCATATAAGTGGAATACTTGCGTAAACTGCAGATTACAGTAATAACAGCTTTTTCTAAAACTGCTGCAGTTTAGCAGGGTGTTGACATCTCCGGCCTCTAAGCTCTCAATAGGAGATTTCACTGAATGGCCTAGAGGTCAAGACATCCCTGGAATGTCACGTGAAGCCCTAGAACGATATTACCACGGCTTGTGCTTGATGCGCCCGTGTCCGCTTTCAGAAAAAAAATGGACAAACATACTACTATTTTCTGCATTCTGCAGTGTGCAAACCAGCTACATTTGCACAAAACTGTATAAAACCAGAGCAAGCTGTTCAGAATACTGTATCCCACAATGCACTGAACTTGATCTGACCTTGCATTTCCACTGTGACGTCTCTTTCTTGACAAGTTATGACACAACACCAAATTGCATTAAAAAGCACAAAAATTATGAGATTATAACTGCCATTCACAATGTTTCATACTAGGATGTATGATTCTACAGTTTTTAACATTTACTTTTGCATCATGTATAGCTACTCTTGTAACATACACATTTTTTCTTTTTCTTTTTGAAGGACGCCTCTTATGCTCGCCAAAGCTGCATTTAATCAAAAATACAGTAAAATAACAGAAAATATCTTTAGAACTGCTTATTTTAATATAAGTCACACTGGAGCACAAAAGCAGTCATAAGTAGCACGAGTATATTTGTAGCAATAGCCAACAATACATTGTATGCAAATTATCGATTTTTATTTTATGCCAAAAAGTATTGGGATATTAAGTAAAGATTATGTTCCATGAAGATATCTTGTAAATTCCTACCATAAATATATCAAAACTTAATTGTTGATTAGTAATATGCATTGCCAAGAACTTCATTTGAACAACTTTAAAGGCGATTTTCTCAAATTTTTGATTTTTTTTATCCCTCAGATTCCAGATTTTCAAATAGTTGTATCTCGGCCAAATATCGTCCCATCCTAACAAACTATGCATCAATGGAAAGCTTATTTATTCAGATGTCGAAAAATTGACCCTTTTTTTTTTTTTTGTGGTCCAGGGTCACATATTTGAAACATACTGATACTAATTTTCAAATCCTACTAAGCAGTGCATGCTGCGTAGTACGCAGTAAGCTTGTGGTGACGCACTGACAGGCCACATTTGTATGCAACTCACAGACGTCACAATGGCTTCATTGAGCGATGCATTATGACGCAATAGAAGCCGTTTCAAGGCCGCGATTGCGTCACAATGACAGCCGCCTTCATCTTTAGTGTTCTACAAAGGCCTTTACCAAACATGCCTTTATTTTCTCAATAAACGCAGTATGTGTTTTGTTTGACTGAATGGGTTCTCTCACCTGGTGGTGGTGGTTGTAGTTGTTCCGCTGCTGCAGAAAGGCGCCCTGCTGCGGGGGGATCTGCGGGCTGACCGGGGACCGGCGGCTCTGCGGCGGCGCGTTGATCTGCGGGGAGAATGGGCTGCTGAAGCCCTGCACCGGGCACGGGTTGGCCGAGAAGCTCTGGAAGAAGCCGGGGTTGATAGAGGAGGGGATGCCGGGGTAGAAGTTGTCAGGCTCGGTGGTGGGGATCGGGTTTATTGCGTTGGCGGCATTGGAGACGGGCGGAGGCGGGGAGCTCGTCTGCACGGACCACGGCGTCCCGAAAGCGGGCAGGGAGGGAGAAACCGAGCCGCCACCGCCGCCGGAGCTCTGCATCTCCGGAAACGCGGCCGCGGCGAGCATGTTATTGCCGCAGGTGCCGTTGTTGATGTGGTGCGCGCTGGGGGACTCCATCTGTGGCTTCACCTTGGACGATGGCGCATCGGTGTCCAGGCCCGTGGAGGAGGAGGAGTACGGCTGCTGCTGCGGCGGCGGCTCAGTCTGCTGATGTATGTTCCGGTCGCGCTGAAGGTCACCGGCTGTCTGTGCGTGACCTACAGCGGAGAAGCGGCTCAGGTCGCTGTCGGCGGCGCTGCTCTGCTCGCTGTTGGACTGAGAAGCTGTCAGCCCCGCAGGCTCATCCTGCATGTTGCGCTGATGTGACGGGAAAAGAGGGGACACCAGAGGCGAGCTGCTGGGGCGCACCGGAGACGCGCTGGGATAGGGTGTGAATGCGCCTCCGCCGAAACGTGTGGAGCTGCTGCTGATGTTCGCTGTCTGCAACAAACCGAACCCGTAATCACCCATTTAACTGCGTCAAAACAGCGCAGCTCTCCTATTCCCAGGCCTGCTCAAGAA
The DNA here is from genome assembly GCA_018155175.1 of Sinocyclocheilus anophthalmus. Classification (NCBI taxonomy): domain Eukaryota; kingdom Metazoa; phylum Chordata; class Actinopteri; order Cypriniformes; family Cyprinidae; genus Sinocyclocheilus; species Sinocyclocheilus anophthalmus. Next base: position 121,813 of record JADLZN010006711.1, on the reverse strand, counting down.
CAATAAGAGAGGCACTGTGTCCTGTAACTTCCTAAAGCCTGTTTGGAGCGAGAGAGGAGGAGCTTTCGGTCGCCTTTTTACGTACTGTAGATATTGTTCTCGGATTTAATTGTCTGCGGCTTTTTTTTTAGCCGTTCTAGCCGTCCGAGCGACCGCGCATCCCCCTCCTCGCGTTACCGGCGGATCTGATCTGCTGCTGCGGCAGAGGATTAAAACTCCTGCATGCGCGTCACCGGCGCGTCGTTACGCCCGCCTCCCTCACAGCCGCAGAGAGAGCCGCAATGTGCGCGTCGCTCATTCATTATTCAGGAGGTGCAGCAGAGCAGAGCGTGTCGAAAATATGGCAGCTGCTCGGTCAAATGCTTGTTCGGGTGTCTTCCAGCCTTTTCACCTTTAGCCCTTATAATCTGCCGAGGTTACACTCGTGCATCATGCGTGGCTGTAATGAACCAGTAATAAACGGCGTACTGTGCTGATTATGAACATTCACATATCATATTACACGGCAGACCTTCGGTGCCTGGTAAAACATTTTGATTAAGTTAGCACATGGCAGTGGAGCATATAAGTGTTGCACAGTCCATAGTATGCAGTGTGTTCCGCAGTATACAATGCACTATATTATACTGTTTATAAGTATTTAGTAGTCTTTATTGTATAGTATGTATAGTATATAGTGTATTCTATATAATGCACTATGTAGTATACAGTCTAGATTATACTGTAGCATAGTATACAGTAAGTAGTGTAGTATATTCTATGTAGTGCACTATATAGTATACACTTTATTATTTAATGTATTTTGTAGTGTATACTTAGTGTAGTATAATGTACTATATTGTTTAATGTATACCGTACATACTGTATACTTAACAGTGTAGTATATGTATATAATGTACTAAACAGTGTTGATTATACTGTAGTATTTAGTACAATGTAGTACACAATCTAGATTGTACTTTAGTAGTCAGTACATACAATAGTAAGCAGTATAGTACTGTATTTTCAGTGTAGTACACTATTTAGTATGCAATTGTTTATTATTATCGTGTAGTAGTGTATACTATGTTGTGTAGTATAGAACACGGTGTTACATGGCAGACCTTCAGTGCCTGATAAAACATTTGGATTGTGTTAGCGCATGGCAGTGGAGCATATAAGTGTTGCACAGTTCATAGTATGCAGGGTATTCTAAACAATGTATTATATTATACTGTTTAAAAGTATTTAGTAGTCTTTATTTTATAGTGCGTATAGTATAGTGTAGCATATTCTACAGTATATAATGTACTATGTCGTATACAATCTAGATTATACTGTAGCATTCAGTACATAGTAAGTACTGTAGTACTGTATATTCTGTGTAGTGTATTGTATAGTGGGCAGTCGTGTATTATTGTGTAGTGTATACTTAACTGTGTTGTGAACACTATATAGTGCAGCAAATCCTATATAATGTACTATACAGTCAAGAGTATACCTTAGTTTTCAGTATGCAGTAAGAAGTATAGTATATTCTATGTAGTGCACTATATAGTATCCAATTTATTATTTAATTATTGTGTAGTGTATACTTAATTGTGTTGCATACATAGCAAATTCTATATAATGTAATATACGGTTGCACTTTATTTTACAGTACATGTACTTACAGTGTACCTACCTAAGAAAGTTCTGGTAATATAAGGTAACTACACGGGGTAGGGTTAGGTTTAGGGGTAGGTTCAGAGTTAGTACCTAGTTATTGTAATTACTATAATAAGTACATAGCATGTACATGAGGAACAGGACTGTAAAATAACCCAGGGTCAACAAAGATGTCGAACCAGGAACATGTCGCACTTTGTAAAATCAGGTTCTGCTGCTACATACTGTATACAGTCAAGAGTATACCTTAGTTTTCAGAATGCAGTAAGTAGTGTAATATATTCTATGTAGTGCACTATATAGTATCCACTTTATTTTTTAATGTATTGTGTAGTGTATACTTAGTGTAGTATATGCTATATAATGTACAATACAGTCTAATTTATACCGTAGAGTTCAGTACACAGTAAGCAGTATACATACATTAAGTATACATTGTGTATACTTAACAATGTAGTATATCTAAATAATGTACTAAACAGTGTAGATAACACTGCAGTATTTAGTACATAGTATGTGGTGTAGTATATACTATGAAGTGCACTATATAGTATGCAGTTGTTTATTATTTAATACATTGCATATTGTCTACTTAACAGTGTAGTATATTCTATATAATGTAGTACACAATCTAGATTGAACTGTAGTAGTCAGTAAATACAGTAATAAGTAGTATAGTATATTCAATGTAGTACACTAAATCGTATGCAATTGTTTATTATTATAGTGCAGTATACTATATTGTGTAGTATATTCTAATATACAATTCTACAGCAATATGTAGTATACAATCTAAGTATGCAATCTAGATTATACTGTAGTATTAAGTACATAGTATATTTTGTAGTATGTTCAGTGTAGTGCTTTACATAGTATGCAATTTTTTTAATTTTTAATTTAGCATATTGTGTACAGTATTATACATAGAGTAGCATATTCTGAATAGCTTAGATTATGTTGAAGTGTTCAGAATATTGTAGTATAGTGTATTTAGTGTATCTTTAATAAGTAAAGTAGTAGTCTGTGTCGTTCATAATGTGGTATTTAGTATATTACGTAAAGGTAAAATACATAATCTAGTACCTAGGTTGTAGTTTAGTGTATTCATTATTAGGTACTGCCTGCTTTATAAAGAAGCATTTAGTATATGGTTTATTGTGTAATATATAAAACAAGGGTAGTTTATTCTATATAGTGTACTATATGGTATACAGTCTAGAATATTCAGTATACTGTGGTAGTGCGCTATATAGTGTTCTAGTTTATACTGAAGTATTTAGGCTATTCTGTAGTGTAATATATAATCAAGTAGTGTATACTACCATATATATTGTTCTGAAATTATCCTGTCTAGTGCACACTGAATAATTGCGTATATTGGTCTATTGCATTTAGTGTAGTACATGGTGTACATAGTGAAGTATTCATTATATTCTTTAGTGTAATACATAATACGAGTAGAATATTCTATACAGAGTGCTTCACAGAAACAAAAACATACCAAAAAGCCTTATGCTATTACTATGTTTGTTTGGGTTTTTTGGAAATATACCATGGCAATGCCATGTTATTTTTAGCAACATGTAAACCTCATGAGAACCTGTTTTGTGTAATCATTCGGGACTCCTTCTAATATAAACATGGTATGGCATCACCAAGGTAATTTTGGTAGGAGTATATTGTTTGCGCTATAGCATTTAGTATATTATAGTGTAGTTATAGAATATAGTTTAGTACATACGTACTGTAGTGCATACTTCAGTATGTACTGCTGTGTGTATAATACGAGTGAACAGAGATAATGAGCGATGTGCATCCTCAGTGAGCAGTGACGCTGGATTCTAAAAATATCTCATTAAAATGCACCCGGGCGTCAAGGAGATTAATTCCCTATGCATACTTAAGCAGCATCCTCATGCTTCTAACGAGGGGACATCATTCGGTCCCTCCAGTCTTTGTCCACCTTTTAAAGCATGTGATCCCATTTGACAGCTGGTCATGTTTGTACCTCCCACGTCAAATGTGGCATTTGTTTTAACCACTTACTCTTCAGCCCCTCTCTCATGCTGGGCTCTGATCAATAATGAACGCTTTTACAGGATGTGTATGGAGGGGGTTGTCTACTACTAAGCACAATTAATTATGGCTTTATTTCAATCAATATAAGCACAATGTCCCTGTCATAATTCCCATAAATGTCTCATTCCTCCATTGATTCAATCACAGTGCAGCAACACTGAGGACAGATTAATCATACAATCATTGATCTAAGCCCATCAGATTTTCACCTCCATGCTCCATATTGTGACAGTTACAAATTAACCCACACATCACAATTGATCTAAGTCTACTCACTTTCCCATTTGCATCCCTGCTGCACACAGCATCATTACTCCTCAAGTTTTAAAAGACACATCCTGTAATTTGCTAAGAGACTTGACGGGCTTCAATCACTGTGTGACTTGACAAATGCATCATATGAGAAGAAGATAAGGCTGGTCCAACAGGAGGATCAAACCCTGCATGCTGCCTTTATTATGGGTCATTACCGACTGGTAAATGGGGGCTGCAGATAAACTGTGGAAAAACCAGGACTAGCAGCTGACAAACTGTAATTGTCCTTTTTGAAATTAATTTTCATCACACATGCACAAACACAGAGATGGATGGTTGTGTTTGAATGGGGACACAGATAGATGAGATATGGGAAACAGAGCTAGTCAGAAATGGGATTGTGGGATACGGCTGTAGAGAGAGAGAGTCAGAGATACGGTGAACAGACATTGCACGCAATCTAATTTGCTTGAGTACCACCGTATAGATTTCAACTAAACTAAAAACAAAAAAAATTTTTTTTAACCCCCCCCCCAAGGATGGCCTTCTAGAGTGGTGGGTTTGTGGCGAGAGAGAGAGAACTGACTGAATAAACATCCACTAGCAGACTCTTATCTGGATCCATGAAATCCTTCTTTTTTTCCTATTTTAAAAAATATTTTAAAATAGCAGTTTTACTTGCATTCTAAATCATAAACATTTTAAAGGGGTCATATGATGCTGCTAAAAAGAACAGTATTTTGTGTATTTGGTGTAATGAAAATGTTTATGCGGTTTAGGTTAAAAAAACACATTATTTTCACATAATGTACATAATGTTTTCTCCTCTATGCCCGCCTTTCTGAGACGCATCGATTTTTACACAGCTCATCGGTCTGAAAAAGCGAGGTATGCTATGATTGGCCAGCTAATCCAGTGTGCGTTGTGATTGGCCGAATACCTCGAGCGTGTAACGGAAATGTTACGCCCCTCACCATATACTGTGATGCCCTCTCCGGCCGGAGCGATGATTCAAAAACATTAAACCCATTATAAACGAGGCATTCGTGCATTCCAGTGGGGACATAATTATGGATTAAAATTACTTATACTGTCTTTTTACGCATTGCGTTGCATCGCGCCACGTAAACATAAACCATGTCTGATTTGTGATCGGAGAAATGACAAACACAAGCCCTACTCTACACTGCCCAAAAAAAAAACTCGCTTTAAATATAAAAAAAAAAAACTCGCTTTAAATATAAAAAAAACGTACTTACAGTCTGTGAGTAAGAACAACCGGCATTGTAGTCTACTCCACCAGGATCATCAGGTCCTCCATAAAATGCACTGCACACAAATTAATATTTGGGTTGAAATGTTCTGGAACAATGTTGTAAATACAAATTAACCACTGATTTCCAGTTGTGTCCTCTTTTGGAAGACCAAACAAATTAGTTTCGCTTTCACAACGAAACACAGCGTCAAACACGGTGGCCTAGAGTGAGCGGCGGAGAGGCCTAGAGTGAGCAGAGGCCGGTGGGTTAAAGTGAGGAATGGACGGAGGGCTAGAGAGCAGAGGCAGAGGATTTCGAGAAGGACGCTCCGGCGGATCTGCAGAACCAATGTGCCGACCACCGGGATGGACTCCGCTAGTCACGGGGTGGAAAGCCGATCGGGGATCCACAGCGGTGAGTTAGTATTCCATCGAACCCAGCGGCTCGCTCAGGCATGATGAAGCAGTATGTCCTCTTTGAAAGAGCCAAAACAAAGTAGTTTTGCTTTCCACAACGAATCACACAGTGCACTTCCGACATGGCGCGGCGGGCAACCAATACATACAGCGAGGAATAAAAGCAAACGCTTTTTTCTTTGCCATGACAATTTGGGCGGGCGTTATGCAACTCTTCGTGATGTAGATCGTAGGGAGAATGTTAGAACGAGCGTTTTTGGTAGGCGTGGCTATTCAGCTTAACTTTTATAAAGAATATCTCTGTTTGATTTGAGGACTTTAGTCTTTGCAACTTTACAGTTCTTCTTTATGCACCAAGAGCTTGTACACTCCAAAGAGAGAGAACGGAAAAATTGAAATTGCATCATATGACCCCTTTAAGACAGCCTCTTGAAGGTATGGACAGCAAAGTTTAGAGATGTATTGAGCCAAAAACATACTCTTCCTGAGATCTATGCAATGCACACATGTTATCAGGGTGTCATCTTGGACAAAAAGATGCAAAAACCTTAAATAGATTTGGTGTTTGGTCGAATTTGCAGCGACAATCTCGTGCCGCGGGTTGCCAGGGTATTGATAAACTGTTCAGAGTGTTTTTAGCATGTAGCTATGTCATTGCTAGCATCGGTGTGTAGTGTGACTAGTTTTACCGTTTATTGCACTTAGTTATTCTTCAGAGTCATTAACCTATAGTATAATGGCATTACAAAATATCATACGATTGCGCCATTCCTGTCTAAAACATGAAGCCTGAGTTTTAGCCAAGGTTTAATTAGGTGGTTAAATCTGATGCTGCCTTCAAGTGCTATTGGAAATTTTCGCGTTCAAGTGTTTTGTTGTCGAAAAGAACAGGAATCATAGAGGATTCATGAGTTGATTCTCTTTCTTGAGGAAATCTTATTAAAGCCAAAAGCTATAGATGATATTTAGGCTCATATAGATTTAGAATAAAATGTAGCATCCCATTCACTGGTAATCATATAAACATTCACTGTACTTTCAAGATATTCAGCTGGCTGACGTTTCCAACTTTCGGTCAAATAAGTGCTATTTTCGCTGTGTTCAATACATACAATATGCATCAAATTTTTATTTATATACATACATATACATGACTTAGGGAGAAAACAAGGTAAATGGTGTTGAAAAAAACAAACAAATAAAATTTTACAATACTACTGCTATGTTTCTATTCTCTGCCATGTATAACGTTTATGGCTCGCCCCAACTCGGAAACTCAGGTATCAAAATTATCTCAGAGTTTCCCAGTTGTAGACTTCATGTTCAATTTGCGATACTACTGATAACATGTGAGGGCAGTATTAATCCCAAGTTTGAGCACAAATAACAGCAAAGATATTTTCACCCCCACGATATGCTCAACTATTAACAATATCTATATCTTAGTCAGATTAGACACCATATTGTATTTAACACTGATGCCTGTCCCTCACAGCCTCAAATTCATCCCAGTTTACGCTAAGCCGACGGTATACGGCTACCAGATCTGTAATCAAACAGAACTTATGCAAGGAAACTGTTTCGGGAGGATACTGACAGTTTTTCAGCAAGACATGGAAGTGAGCAATTGTTCAGTTGTTAAACAACAGCACAACAGTACAACCCACTGAACACACGTACAGCATCTCACCATCCCAAAATTACATATGGCGGAAACCATGACTAAGGTTTTCAGTAGCGTCCACACAAACTGGCGATAGCGCTCTGTTTATTCAAGCTTGCACTGCAGTTTTGACGTCTGTGGCTTTAAATGTGTCTTGTGCAGTCATGGTGTGGATGTCTATTCCCATCAATTGATATACCATGTATGCGTGGTTATCGTATGCATAACGTCCTGGAGTGAAATGAGCTAGAGCACAGTAGAAACAATGCTTTTTCCAGTTGCCTCGCTTAAACAATGTTTTGTTTGAACATTGAGAAAGAAAAAAAAAGTGGGAAAGTTTATGACTTGCTAAAGGTATAGATTAAAAGAGGAAAATTGCAACAGCGTTAACTGCAAGAGGAGACACAGCAATTCCCTTGGGCTAAACACACACCACACACACATCACACACACGTTACGTCATACTTGTATCCGCTGAGATCTCGCCTTACGTCCCCTTCCTCAATTTTCCTCTTGCTGGTGGGTCCCAAAACAGGGACCCCTCCTCCCTGCTCATTGTTGCCAAAGTGGGGCAAGTTCCTCACAGGTTAGGGGACAGGTTGGCAGGACCTGGCCGGGGCTGAGCGAATAATTAGGCTGTGATAGTGATGGGGTGTTTCTGGGTGGGGTTGAGTGGTGTGAGCATGAGTGGAAGGGGGGTTTGCAGCGGAACAGGCCGTTATACAACAAAATAGGGGCAAGCTGCCGCTGCTGCCCCATCAATGTATAGCCTCTTAAACGGAATGGGGGATGGTATATGTGTGTGTGGGTGTGTGTGTGTGTGTCTGTCTTAGGTGTGTCAAGCGGTCACAGAAAGATGGAAGTGACACCCTCAATCTGATGATGAGTCACATTACTATGGCTGGCGTTGCAAAACCTGCAAGCCAACTCGACTGTCTAATCAGGCACCTAACTGCTTCCCCTTCACCCAACCAAAATGGAACTTACAGGGGACTAAATTTGGGAACGCTGTGCTACACAAAACGGAATATAGCAAACGTTTACACAAGACAATGGAGCTTGATTTAGCATGTTGCTCAAGATAACACATACATGAATTTCTACAGCTGGGGTCATGTTTACCTGTTCTGCGTGTTTTTGTTTCCAGTCACGTCAATTCCAGGAGTTTCCACACCGATTTTGCAAAAGGTCGATCATTGCGTTGACCTGACAGACACAAGCTGTGGTTTGAGACAGAGTGACTTCTGTGTGAAGCTGTGGTCATTCATATGGTAAACTAGTGGCAAGATAGAGAGCTTTTTTTTACTGTTTTTTGACCCAACAAACAATTTCACAGGCAATAGTGCTAATGTAACCCACCTATAAGAACCAAAAAAAAAAGAACGTAAAATAATCTGTTTCGTGTAGCAAATGTATAAGAGACACATTTTATTGACAAATAATTTCACTTGGACCTCTTGCATCTTATTTTATGGTGTCACACTAGTTGCATCAATGCATTCTGGGATTGGCTTATCTCCAAACGATGCATGTGGGCAACTTGCTTGCGTCGGTCTAAACTTGAACGTTAAAAACAAAGGGTGTTTTAGGCGCACAATTGTACCTTGCAAAGAGAGTCTTGAAGTGAAACGAAAGTTAGAGGGATTTTGTTGACTATATCCCATTTTTTTATGACTAGCTTACATCTTTTAAAAGTGACGTACTGACCTAGAAACAGGGTTGCCAGGTCTGCGAAAAAATCTGCCTAATTGCTAATCAAATCACGTTTGTTCTGCAGGGTTTTTCCCCTCTGTTCCAGGGGGAGGGGGAGATTACTTTAACCCACAGCAACTGTGTAAAAGTAGCCCAGTTCCACGGGAATACCATGGACTTGGAAACACTTCCCAGAAACATGTCAACCTGAGTACCATTTGCTTTTTAAATGACATATACGACTCATCCACGCATTGACAGGGAGATATCCGATCTGTACGCTTACGTGGGAGATGCAAATGCATGAATCTGATTCATATCTGATTTATTTCCACACATTAATGAGGCCTGAAACCAATCTAAGAATATCAGAATCTGTGTGATTTGTCCTGCTTACACATTCATGGGTCATATCCAATCCGTGCCACATGGGAGGAAAAAATCAGAAATGGGTCACTTGGACCAATTAATGTAAATGCTAATTAGGAAGACATAAACTATGCTTACCCTTTAGAACAGTGTTGGGAACACACTTGTGCTGCGTAAGTAGGCAGCTCACTCGGTTTTACGCAGCACTTCCCATGAAGGGGGAACACTTGGTGTCACTTGGCATAATTGTTGTGCGGTGCAAAGCTATATTTAGATCGACGGTGGACTTGCCTACCAGACGGTCTGTTTTCAGATTTCTGAGAAGATCTCTGTCTCACAGCGTCTGAACATGCAGTGAAGACTGAACCAAATGCAACTGTTTATATTGACGCTGTTGATGATATTGAGATCAGAAAAGATATAAAATTAAGATATGCATCAGGGTTTAAACGCATGAGTTGATGATAATTAACTGAATGCAGGCAAAGTAGATGGCATGTTTAATTCATGCAAATGAAAACATGGCTGTGAGGGATAGAAGTACAGCTTGTTGCGTAGTTTTACAGTCATAGGTCACGTCTTTTTAGAAAGACATTAGTTTTTTCAGTCAAACGATGGACACAGCAGTACAACCCACTGAACAGACTGTACTTTTATTCCTCGAAGTTTCAATTTGCATCAGTATGGTGTCTGCCCAGATTCAGTAAGATTAAGACCCCCAAGAGTCTTGAAAAGTCTTGAAAGGACCACACACTCTCTCTCTCTCTCTCTCTCTCTCTCTCTCTCTCTCTCTCTCTCACACACACACACACACACACACAATTACACCTACAAACTTCTAATAGAATTAGCAGTGTGTTTCAGAGGCTCTTTAAGATGCAGCTGTATCAGTTTAAAGGTGAGGAGTGTAATCAGTGTTCAACACAATGGTTCCTTCTTCTCTTTTAAACAACTGAAACAAATTCTGAACAAAGCTAATGGCCTTTTGTTTGAATCCTGGTCCTGTAATATCAGCGAGGCCACAAAATCTACAGCTCTAAACATTACATGAATTTATTATGATAAAATTCTAATTTCAGGTTTTTATGACTACAGTAATCAATTCAGTGTTAAGTCTTTATCACTAAAATAATTATTCATTTGGACACTCGAATCATTAGTGGTGTTTGTTGTGTCAAGCATTGCTAGTACTATTGTTCATAATTAGTGTGAGGGATTTGAACTAACACGTTACCAAATATGCCAAATATGTTTAATTGGTTTAATCACCTGTACACTCTAATGACAGAGTGCAATGTACAATTGCTGACATTGTTCACAAGTTAATGTCATCATACGTGAGGCTCAAAGAGACCGCAGTACAAAACATGAGACCCACTCACTTCAAAAATATATATAATCGACTTTTCAATTGATTATATATATTATATATATATATATATATAATATATATATATATATATTGTGGTTGTGTGTGTGTGTGTGTGTGTGTGTGGTCTTTCACTTGAAAAAATGGCATTTAATGATTAAGTTGGAAACTAGCAAAAATGTTACTGATGATATAAACTGAAACCAATAGTAATTATATTGGGAAAAGCATATTGGTTTCATACTTTTTTGTTGATGTGAAATGTACCCCCAATTATAGCATGAGCCAAATATTCCCAGAATGACAGACAATATCCATCATCCATGATATGCATTGACATGTTGTGATATGTTGTTGTGATACAACCTGCTTCAAAACCACAACCATCATCCCCCATCCCAAAAGGAGCCTGAACGACTACAGGCCAGTAGCACTCACTCAAATCATCATGAAGTGTTTGAGAGAGTGGTGCTGACTCACATTCAAAGCAGTATGCCGGACATATTGGACCCACTGCAGTACGCATATCGGCCCAACAGGTCCACCTCAGACGCCATTGCTGCTGCCCTCCATATTTCTCTTTCTCACCTGGAAGATAAGGACACTTATATCAGGATGCTCTTTATTGATTATAGCTCCGCCTTCAAAACGGTCATCCCTCACAAACTCACCCAAAAACAGATTGTACTTGGACTACACCCCACACTTTGTGACTGGCTCCTAGACTTCCTGACTGGCAGACCGCAGTCTGTTAGGATTGGAAATAGGACCTCAGACACTGTCATAATAAACATTGGCACCCCACAAGGGTGTGTTCTCAGTCCCATCCTCTACACACTGTTCACACATGACTGTGTTGCCTCCCACAAGGACAACATAATACTGAAGTTCGCTGATGACACCGCAGTGATAGGACGGATCACCGGCGGGGATGAAGCGGCCTACAGGAGGGAGGTGGCCAGTCTTGTGACATGGTGTGAGGACAACAACCTCACCCTCAACACGGACAAGACAAAGGAGATGATAGTGGACTTGAGGAAAAAGAGGAAAACTCACCAGCCACTGTTTATCCGAGAGCTTGAAGTGGAGAGGGTGAGCAGCTTTAAATACCTGGGGGTCCACATCAGCGAGGACCTCACCTGGACACTCAACACAGCGTTTCTTAACAGCTGGTTAAGAAGGCACAACAGCGGCTGTACTTCCTGAGGAGGCTGGGGAAGTTTGACATGTCACCTAAGATCCTCAACAACTTCTACAGCTATGTAGTTGAGAGCGTCTTGACCAGCTGCATCACTGCATGGTACGGCAGCACTACAGTGAGGGACCGCAAACATCTGCAGAGAGTGGTGAAGACTGCTGAGAAGATCATCAGGACTCCACTGCCCTCTCTGCAGGCCATTTACCATCGCAGAGTCCACAGAAGAGCTGCATCCATCATTAAAGACCCCACCCACCCCCAACACAGACTGTTCACACTCCTACCCTCAGGACGGAGGTACAGGAGTGTAAATTGCAGGACTTCCAGATTAAGGAACTCCTTCTTCCCCTCAGCTATTAGACTCTTAAACAGGTACCTAGCTAGTGGACTTATCTATCTCAGAGAACAGTCGGACCAAACTGTTTAATCTCATTGAACATTTGTAATGTTATTGCTGTTATTACTACCATTGTATATTTGTTAATATTACTCATGTAGCCTCATCTCAATTTGCACATCTGTTACTGTTAGTGCTGCTATTGTTATCATGTAGTTGCACTCAATTTGCACATGTTACTGCACTATTGTTTTTTGTACATAAGTTAATACTGTACATTCGCATATATAGATGCCATATGCATAGTCTATATTTCTATTTTCACATTCTATATTTCTACTCTATACTCGCATATATAGATACACATAGTCTATTTCTATTTTTTCATAGTCTATATTTCTACTACTGCAGCATAGTTTTTATTATTATTATGTTTCTTACATTGTATGTATATGTGTATAGTTTGTGTATGTGTGTGTATAGTTCCCTTTCAGTCAGTCACGTTCTACGTTACGTCAGTGGCTGACGAATTGGGATATCGCCAAGAGCCCAAATCCTATAGAGTGTTAAATAACAAGCCAAGACAGTTGTACGTGGGTTAGGCCACGGCACCCTGCCCCGCAGCGGCGGGTATAAAAGAGAGACGAGCGTTGTAAACGCACATCGCTTTTTGCTTCGGAGCGTGCCTTCTACAGGACGAATCTCCGCGAGTGTTCGGGAGAAACAGCTGGCGTTGGTGTGACGGGGTATCAGCGGGGGTTGCCATTCAGGCTGCTGAAACCTCGGCGGGCTGCAGTTTTCATTCTGCGGTCTCGCCGCGACCTCACCTGGGCGCTTCAGCGCTCTCTCTAAAGGAGTGTTTCCTTTTTTTCCTAAAAGAGCAAATGTATAAAAGAGCTCCACGAGCGACGGGCGTCTTTTTAAAGATGGCTTCCAGCTCATGCGTTTCTGGATGCGGTCGTTTCCTGACTCCATCTGATGGTCATGATCGCTGCATCTCATGCCTGGGCTTACAGCACGCTGAAACAGCGCTCATGGATGAGTCATGTTCCCAGTGCGGGAACATGACCATCGCGACATTGAGGTCCAGATACCTCCTCATTAAACGGCTGGTATCCCCACTTGCATGCACAACTATAGCTCCTCGGTCCTCGGAGAGGTACTTCGGTTCATGGTCAGGAGACCTGCCGATGCCGCGGTGAGAGTTCCCGTCGAGTACGTCTCCCGCGGCCTATAATTCCTCTGGATGTCGCCCCACGGGTTCCCGAATAGTGTGCTGGATCCTCGGACAGGGGGGTCCAGCATTCTTGTGCGGAGCACAGGCGGATTGGAGACAGGATGTCGATAGCTGCATCGGGGGCGAGCTAGGTGGAGATGAGGATTCGGCGGCACTGACACCGTCAGGAAGATGGTGTTGCCAGAGTCAGATCCAGAGCTGAACGCTAGGCTTTCCCGGGCCACGAGAGGGTCGGGCTGACAAGTGGAGCCCTCCTCCTTCCCCACCCGAACGCTCAAGGTTGGAATGATTGGTTCCTGGGGGCGCAGACCCCGGGAGTCGGCAACCTCATCCTCCGGTTCCATTCTTCCCGGAAGAAAATGAGGAGGTTACTAAGTCTTGGAAGGCACATTTTTCTGCCCGAAACAGACCTGATACCCCCTCCGTCCTCACCACCCTCGACGGGGGGGGGGGGCGGCCCAAGGGTATGTGGACATCCCTCCAGTCGAGCGCGCTATTGCGATGCAGCTCTGCCCGCAAAGTGCCGCCGCCTGGAGAGGTAGTCCACCCCTTCCGTCCAGGGCCTGTAAGTTCTCGTCCGCTCTGACGGCTAAGGCTTACAGTGCTGCTGGACAGGCCGCTTCCGCCCTGCACGCCATTGCCCTCCTGCAAGTCCACCAGGCCAAGGCGTTGAGCAGTTGCACGAGGGTGGTGCTGACCCAGGTGTGTTGCAAGAACTGCGTACTGCGACGGATCTCGCACTTAGGGCGACAAAAGTCACAGCGCGGGCCCTGGGTCAGACGATGTCCACATTGGTGGTCAAGGAGCGCCACCTATGGCTGACCTTGGCAGATATGAGGGAGGCCAACAAGTATCGCTTCCTGGAATCCCCGATCTCCCAGGCCGGCCTATTAGGCGAAGCGGTGGAGGGATATGCCAACCCAATTCTCTGACGCGCAGAAGCAGACGGCGGCTTTTCGACAATCTGCCCCGGTGGTCTGCTGCTGTCTGACACCCCACCGCCGGCTGCAGACACTCTGTATGTTTCGGCGCCGAGGGCGGCACTCCTTGCGGCCTCCACATCAGCTGGCATGGCCACAACAGCACCCTCTCACAACGGCCGCAGCGTGGAGTTGGTCGAAGGGAAAAGGCGCAGCCAATCTCAGCCCCTGGCAAGCTACTGTGAGAGAGCCAGCAGAGCAGCGCATCAATGAGAAGGGCGACCCGAGCATTGGATCCTGCTCTTCAGGAGATGCCGGGACCACCCACAATCCTTCCCCCGGGGCGGGCCAGTGGAGATCTTTGTTCCAGTTATTTTGTTCCAACCTTCAATAAAGAGCAGTTCGCTTTGCTCCGGGTTCACAAGAGGGCGAGGATGGCAGTGCCGGGACCCAGTATCTTACACGGCGTCCCCCCTCCGTTCGCTATGGGCAGCAGGGGTCCGGTTCAGGGGACGCTAGCCTCCCACGAGCCCCTGCCCAGTGTGGAAGCCAGGTAATTGGCGCTGCGCACTCAGACCCCCCCTGGGCGCAACAGGCGCTCACGGGTTGGGTTCCTGTGTTCCACCTTGCTGCCCCACTGCAGGTACGTCGGTGGTTTCCCTGGTCCCACTTGTTCGGTCGCTGGGGGCCTGGTTAGCGCTCCCAGGCCGTCTCGCTGGCTCATGAGAACCATCAGACTCAGCTACGCGATTCATACCGAGTGCCTCCCAGGGGCATTCGGTTCCTCTGGCGGACAGGGATGCTCCGGTCTTGGTGCAGAAGGTGGGTCTCTGGCGGCGCGATCCACGCGGTCCTCCAGCGTGAGTGAGGGTCAGGTTAAGCCGTACTTCATCGTCCCCCAGCACCGGAAAGTGGGTTGTTACGACGTCTGGACAGCGCGTACTGCATGGGGCCCTTAACAAGCTCCCGTTCAGGATGTTGACGCAAAAACGCATCTTTCAATGCGTCCGTCCGTCCCTTTCATGGTGGCAAAGCGACCCCCACTTCGACCTCAAGGCGCGTACTGGACAATGTAGATTCTCTCTCGACAAGACGTTTCTCGCTTTGGTTCGTAAGGGCGAGCAGCTCAGTAAAACGGCTACCTCCACTTAGGCGCCTACTCACCCCTGGGACTGTGTCTTCACCAAGGTCTGTGGGGCAGCTCATCTGAGGGAAGCAGGACATTCGGTTCTGAAATACCCAACGACTGGTCATATCCTGTCCAGTCCCGAGAGCAGCTTGGCGAACAGGGACTTGGTGCGGAGACCTCGCCGATTGGGGTTCGGGTCAAAATGGGACAAGAGCAAAACTCTCCACCGAACGAGATGTGACCGAAGCAGATTAAGTCGTAAGTTGTCCTAGGCTGGAGCTGGCTCGCCGTCATTCAGCGTCTGATCAGGCATGGCTCTCTGAGCTTGTGGGGTCAAAGGTGCGCAGTCGATGGATACCGGGTCACTTTCTAAACCACGACTAAAAGGGGCGGCGGTTCGCAATGGTATGAAAAAATGACAGTTAGGCAGAACATCCTGTTGCTATCGAATGGTCAGTTATGGCCAATCCGCGATCGCCCCCGCCCCCCCCTGTCCACACCTGCTCGGGTTGCTTCATATGAGACCGCTTCATCGTTGGCTTCACGACCGGGTCCCGAGTTGGGCATGGCGACACGGCACTTACCGTGTTTCTGTTACCCCGTTCTGCCGTCAGACACTCAGCCCATGGACAGATCTTGCCTTGCTTCGGACAGGGGTGTCCCTTGGGCAAGTATCCAAGCATATTGTTGTGTCAACAGATGCCTCTGCCAAGGGCTGGGGTGCCATGTGCAACGGGAATGCAGCTGCGAGGCTCCGGCCGGAGCCCCGACTGCAGTGGCATATCAACTACCTCGAGTTGCAAGCAGTATGGCTCGCTCTGCGCCGCTTCAAATCGCTGCTACACGACAAGCATGTACTGGTCCGTACAGACAGCTCTGCGACCGTTGCGTACATCAACACCAGGGCGGGTCTACACTCCGTTGCAGTCGCAACACGCCGCCATTCCTCCCTGCGTCAGAAGCATCTGAGGTCATTCGCGCCCGTTCATCCCAGGCAAACTCAAATCTAGTGCCCGCCGACTGGAGCTCTATGTCAGACCACCCTTCCGGGAGAATGGCGACTCCACCCCGAGACAGTCCAGCTGATTTGGAGGCGCTGGGGGACGCTCAGGTAATATAATTTAATCATAGATCTTTTTTGTATGCTACTTTTTGACTCACATAACTGCTGAGAACCCCTGGCTTTCACAATACGCTTACCAAACCTATCCACACCATTATAAACAGTAGTGTAATTAATTCAATTTCAGCAACCGAGGCTCGGAAGTTTAAGTCATAGGGTCTACACCCACACAAGACGGACCTTGTATGATAGGTCCGATTAAGAGGAGAGAACAGAATCTTGATTTTCTATTCCTTTAAGAATCACACGTAAATCCATCAGCGAGATGACTCCAGCAAAGATAGCGGCTAATTGTCATAACCACATACTCATCATCAGCATCATAACCGCTGCCACCCTTATTTTAAGTTTTTGGTTTACGTAAGTAAATCTGTGGTGTTTGTCGTCTCACATGTTGAGTATGATGATGCATTTGTTTCCAGAGCACAGCTCTTATAAGCGTGTGTTTGACACATGACATACGCTGGGGCTACTGGACACCTGTTTATACAGTACACATACAAACCATTATCTACAACTTACACAACAAACACCACAGTCATCTGCTCCAGACAGAACATTTAAAGGGATAGTTCACAGTCCTGACCTCTTTTTTTTACCTCTAGACACATTTATGCCGTTCACTCACCCTAATGTTGTTCTAAACCTGTATAACGCTCTTTCTTACACCATACTCTATTGGTTCTTGGATCATATAGAAATGTACACAAATTGCAGAAATTAAATTAGAGCCCTACAGCACATTTCAGTGGATTCATCACACAAACTTTATCCACTGAATGGAAAAGAGCAGCATGAACATTCTTCAAAGCATCTCCTTTTGTGTTTTTCAGAGGAAAGAAGGTTTTTGAAGCAGGTTTGAATGACATGAGGAAATAATGTCAGAAATGTAATTTATTAAGAACTGTTCCTTTAAATCCTTGTTCTGTATGCATTTTATGGTTACCAAAATACTCAAGGTTTATTCATACTGGAAGCGATTTGCAAAAAGAATGCATGCCCTAAAACACCTCCCACACATATAATCACACCCTAAAGCTGTCAGTATAGGTTTTTCAACTACATTATACACAAAACTATTTGATTATGAATCAAAACCAGCCTTAAGTTAATTAAATCCTTTGCCACATATTAACTTGACAATGCATCCAAAGCAATTTCAAAGCCTACTGACGGGTCTGTCTTTGTGTTGAGTTTGTTAATTACACCTTTGCTCATGTGTCTGTTTGTGACCTCAGAGCTCCAGCTGGAAGTCAGAGGTCAATAATGACAGGTGTCTAGAGCTACAGATGCATTCTGGGAGCTAGGCAGGTGCAGTGAGAGGGGTATTGTGGCTTTATTAAATAAAAAAAACAGATAATGCAGAGTAAACAGAAACATCTCTTTGTCTCTGAGATGCTCAACAGAAGCTCGGGGGAGAAGACAGACCTCACTGAGGCCACAGCATTTGGTTTATTTACGATCTGTTTGTCTCATAAACAATGGATGTCATTAGATGAAATGGTCCTGATTTGGTTTTGTTTTGAAGCTCAGCTGAATCCCAAACCTGTTTACTACATGTTATACACATTGTCTACATGTTATACTGTAATATATCTATTATATATATATATATATCTATAATTATATATATATAGTATATATACTAGTATATATATATATATAGATATACTATTATATATAATCATATATTATATAGATATAATATTTACACACACATCACACACACAGTGTGCCCAAAAAGGGTTGAGGGAATTGCAAAACCTCATTAAATGAAATATAACAATTTAGCAAATAAATATTATTTTGGTCTGCTACTGAAACTCGATTTTTAAAGTTTCAAGATGTAACAGTATAGTGTAAACTGCCTAAAATGTACATCTAGAAATGAGTTTTGTTTCTGTGTAATCATTAATGTTCTTTCAATGTCTGCTATCGTACGTTTTACATAACGAGTAAACATGAGCAGGCTGCAGGTGGGAGGAATTTATTTATTTATTCATTCATTTATTTATTAAGAAATTAATCCGTTTTCTTTTGGTCACTGTATAACTACAGGCAAAGGAAACTGTCACCCTGCCTCTCAATAATGTATTGAGTAACTCAAGCTTTAAACAGTTAATTATGCATCAACACAGACAGACATGGACACACACTGAGATACATTAGCATTATAGAGACAATGGGAAGTGTGGTGTGTGTGTGTGTGTGTGGTTGTGATGTGTGTGTGTGTGTGTGTGCACATGAACTTCCCAGGCAATCACATGTTAAAATTACATGTGAATCACACATGTACATCTCTTGTGTAAAATATGAGTTTCATGGTCTAAATGTGTGAAACTCATGTGAACACGTGCAGGGGCGTGTCCAGGATTTTATACTTGGGGTGGCAAAGAGGGGGCAAGAGCAGAATGAGGGGTGGCAACTATAGATCAATGTTTGTACTCCTCATATATTCTGTATATTCAACACCAGTGTTGGGGAGTAACTAATTACATGTAACGGAATTACGTAATTTAATTACAAAATAAATGTAAGTGCAATCTGTTACAGTTACTGAGAAAAAAAAGTGTAATTAAATTAGCCTACAGTTACTTATGAAAATGTTAACTATTACAAAGGGGGTTTTCACACAAACACGCACATACAGATTTGATTAATTTATTTCTTAATTGCAGTGACTGCTCTAAAATACGAAGCACCAATGTTTCAGGAGTTTAGAACACAGAATAAGATGCATGCTTATTCGCTAACGGTTTAATTTCATATTTGAGTTTATGCATATGTTTTAAGATTAACTGATTTTTTCTCCAAGGCATTGTTAGATGCCAGTGTTTCCTGTCATAGCTGTGAAAAGATTTGATTTTAAAAACAGTATCATAGCTATCAAACTATTTCTTGTTATGATTTTAAACCTGTATTTAACCAGAACGATCAGAATTGAACCAGAATCAGATTGATCTCAAAGTAAAAAAGGTGCTTAAGTCTGATTTTGTGGTGGCTGTGCTTTAAAATTAAATGATTATAATCTTAATTCAAGTGATGCAGGCTTTTGAAAGTCTGCCAATAATCAGTGTTGAGTTCTACTGTTAGGTTAACCCTGCCTGCTTTAAATGTTTCAAAATGATTAACAGTAGAAAATATTTTAAATTTAGAAAAGTAATCAAAAAGTAATCAAATGTAATCAGTTACATTACTTTAATAAAGTAATTGAAATAGTTACACTACTTATTACATTTTAAATAGGGTAACCTGCAAACTGTAACCTATTACATTTACAAAGTAACCTTCCCAGCACTGCCTAACAGTAACCGTCAGAAAATTTTCTGGAAGTCAATGGTGAAAAAAGTGTCACAGATGCGACACCCCCCCCACCCAATTTTTCATGCCACAGCAAAAATCAAGCGTTGTATAATACCCCCATGCACTCCTGATGGCCATATATTGCTCACACTGTATTTAAGCTGTTATAAAACATAAAAGATTTATGTTTTTTTTTCTTCAAAATTATTATATTTTTGTATATATTTACACAAAATGTAAACATGATGTAAAATTCACATTAAAGAAGATCTGCATATTTATTTATATATTTATTCATTAAGCATAAGATTACTGCTACCTAGTTGAAAACGTCTCAGGTTACTTATGTAACCATGGATCCCTGAGTAGGGAACGAGACGTCCTCTAGGGGTCGCTATGGGGATGCCTCGTTGTGACCCGTGTCTGAAGCATACATTTAAAAAACACCAACAACATGTTGGCCGGCGACAGCCTATGACGTCATTACCGGTGCGACCACAGTATAAAGGGGTGCTGGGAGAACACGTCATCCGTTTCTTCGTCTGAAGCTTGCGTCTGAAGCTTGCGTCTGCAGCATGGTAAGAAACCTAGAGGACGCAGTGTCTCGTTCCCTACTCAGGGAACCATGGTTACATAAGTAACCTGAGACGTTCCCTTTCATGGGAACTTCGAACTGCGTCCTCTAGGGGTCGCTATGGGGAACGTTATACCCACGCCACCATGCTGAGGGGAGTGCATGCCAGAACCATGGCGAGCACTAAGTACCAACTCTACCATATTGCTATGGGAGTTGCCCCTGGGACGTTAGACGGCTGTCAGTGACGTTATTCCCTACGGCCAAAGGCCTAGGCTACATACCCCAAAATACTTACCTGTTAGGGCCAGACTCCTGGGCCCGGGGTAGAGCTCAAGGCTTGGAATCAGGAATAGATTCCTTTAAGGGAATACGACCAAGAGCCTAGAATCAGACTAGTCTTGGCCTGTCACACAGGGGCTACCGCATTCTCTGCATATGCTGAACAAACTGTCTCAACAGATCCCTAGTAGCAACACCCTGTTAAAGTAGGTATCCAGAGGATACATAGGAGGAGTGGTGCCCAAGGCGGAACCGGGGTTTTAAACCACTCAGAAAGAGCACGAAGCTGTTGCGCGTAGCTCTTACCGTACAGGATTTTAGAAAAGTGGGCAAAGCATAACGTGCACACTTACCACTTATGTGGATTTTAGAAAGTGGGCAAAGCATAACGTGCACACTTACCAGCTCTGTGATTTAGAAGCGGTGTCCAAACTTTACGTGCACACTTACCATAAACATGGGGGGGATTGAAAAATTTTACTCGTTCTAATGGTTCTCGGGGGTCACTCTGAAAGAGCACCCATATATGGAAATGGCGCATCCCAAAACGCTATGTTTGAGAAGTCATCAAGTCAGTCTACGGCTATAATGCTGGAGTGGCTAGCAGTAAATCTGTAGCTGAGGGAGCAAACATCCAGCTCTCAATCGAGAGGGAGCTCAACCTACAGCATGTTCCAATGGTGGAACAGCTAGCAGTTATTTAGCTGAGGGAGCAACACACCCAGTTCTCAGATCGAGAAGGGGGCTCGACCTGCAGCATGTTCCAAAGCTGGAACAGCTAGCAATAATTTACTTAGCTATGGGAGCAACACACCTAGTTCTCAGTCGAGAGGGGGCTCGACCTACAGCATTTTCCAATGTTGGAACGGCTAGCAGTAGTTTACCTTGGCTGAGGGAGCACAAACCCAGCTCTCAACGAGAGGGGGCTCGACCTACAGCGTGATTGTAAAATCAGAAGGGTAAGCGTACTGCAAGCTAGCCAAACACTCAGCGCATCAGGGAGGTAGAGGAAGGGCCTAAATCGCCTGATGCTGCTGGTTCCAGGTGCTCTGGAGAAACAGAGAACTCAAACTTCTCATGTGAGAGGAGAACTCTGAATTCAGAGGAATAGCGTTGCTCATTCCAGGTAACCCTTTGATAAAAGGGGAGCACTGCTCAATACTACCACGAGGACAGCCCATGGAGCGAGGAATCCAACTCCTCAGAGAAGATTAACGCTCGAAAGAAACACCATACTCACAATAACCCTCAATGGTGAGGGGAGCGATGCTTCCAGAGTGTGTCGATAGAGACACACTAGTTGAGTGGAGCCCAAGGTACCGGGGTCTAAACCAACTCAGAGAAAGGGAACGAGGTCAATAACGCGTAACCCTTACCATACAGGATTTTTAGAAAAGTGGGCAAAGCATAACGTGCACACTTACCAGCTATGTGGATTTTAGAAAGTGCGCAAAGCTTAACGTGTGCACTTACCATAGTATTTGGATTTAGAGTTTTCCAAGCATCTGTTTGCAGATACCCGGAAGTACTGGGCCAAACGGGAGAGGCAAGCTCAAATACAACCCTCAAAGGTGAGGGGAGCACTGCCCGAGACAGCATTTACACAGGAAGGTTCTCGTGATGCCACCTATACCTCCCGCTCGATGCATCAGCAAGAGGGGATATCCTGGTGATCGGGAAGCCCCTCAGGGCGACCTAGATAAGGTAGACCAGACAGGGCAGCCTGAAAGCATAAACCCAGCCCGGACGTCCAGGAAATTTTTGCAGTGAAGCGCCGGGTGCCTGATGATCACGAAGCTCCCGCAGAACCTGTTTATGGCCGCATGATCCCGGAATATGAGCCGAAACCTGGCATTTATTACCGTCTGGATCACATCCCTTAGGTCTTTTATTTACCTTCCTTTGACCCGCGATTCTTCCCACCCCTACACGTGGGCGGGGGAGGAGCGCGAGCCGTGATGCTAGCTTTCTGAGCCAGTCTCTGATCCTCAAAACTGAGACTGGCTAGGACCCCTGGGTTGTTTGGGCTTAGACCTGGACTTCGTGAAGGCCACTATCCCGATCTTTCAGCAGGTCAGCCTGATATACCTGGAGCACCGCCATCGTGTGCAACGAAGCGACAGCCCGACCTGCTTGCTGGCATGCGAGCGAGATGTCAAGGAGGGGAGTCTTAGAGGACGTCTCACCCATAGAGAGATAGCTGACCAGCGTCTCTCTATAGGGGCATCTTCTCATAACCGCTTTTGCTCATCGCCTCGATGTTGGCATAACTTGTATGCTGGAATCGATGGATGCATGAGGTAAAAAACGGCCTCTTCCCTTCCTTCTCAATCTTTATATGAAAAACAGGAAGAAAGGAAGGCTCACCTGAGCTGGAGGGTTATGGCCAGAAAAATAACGTTCATCAAGATATTTTGCGACGTCACTTTCTTCACCCGCTTCACGGCAAGTAAAGCCTCGCCGTGGCGCGATCCATAATTTCCAAAAGCTCGTCATACGCAGGGCAGGAGGATTGGGAAGGCTCAGCCTCAGCTTCTTGGCCCCCTCATACATTTCCTGCTTTTGCTGGGCTGATCCCATCAGAGCAATAGCCCCTGAATCAGATAATGTTAATGAAATAACATCATCCTCCAGCGGCTCACTCTCGTGCACAGCCGACGATCGTGAAAGGGAAAACCCCTCTTCAAACTCATCGGCCAGATCCACCTGCGATCCCCACGAGCTCATTCCCTTCCGTGCCTCAGCAGCGGCGGGTCCTGAATCGCGGGAAGCAGACGGCTGCCCCTCTTTCCTCGAAAAGAGAGACAAACGAGAGCGGAGCTTTTCCCTTGGAAAAAACGCTCGCAGTGCACGCCGATTGCCCCTCGGAGACATCTCGTGCGTGCTCTTTGCCCAAACAAACAGCGCATAGATCGTGTGTGTTAAACAATGTCAACACGGATGCACACATCCTTAATTGCTTTGCTAGTGCTCGCCATAATGAGTAATGAGATGAATAGAGATCGCTCTTACCACAGAAATGCACGCTTCAAACAAAACAGTCAATGAAGATGAAGAAGAGAATGATGTGTGCTCCCGGCGCCTATTTATACTATAGTCGCACCGGTAGTGACGTCATGGCTGTCGCCGGCCAACGAGTTGGTGTTTTTTCAATGTATGCTTCAGACATGGGTCACGACGAGGCGTCCCCATAGCGACCCCTAGAGAATGCAGTTTGAAGTTCCCATGAAAGGGAACAAACACTTATAAAATGAACATGACATGACATTACCACTATGACCAGTAGATGGCTGCAGAGGATCACTGATTCATGTATTCACTTGCCGTTTCCACTCCCTTATGTATAGTTAATCAGGGTGAGCGATTTATGTAGTTTTCTTGATCATATATTTTGAGCTCATTTAAAATTCAACAACAACACAAAAACTTCTTGTTTATATTTTTTGATTAGTTGATAACTTTTATTAAAGAAATGTGTCAATGTTGCTCATCAGATCATGGGTTCGATCGAACATGTAGGCCTGTATTTTAAATGCAGTGCGTTTTCTCTGGATACAAGTAGCCTCTGTAACGTGAAAGCCTTGACAGATCAGACCTAGACCAAAATGAAGAGAATGAATGAATAGTAGGCTAATAATAATAATAATGATGATGATAACCAAAAAAAAAAAATTTTGTTATTTTCTTTCCTTTAAGTAAGTGTGCATTAACGTTTCAAAGGTTATCATAATTAAAAGTTAAATCTGTCATTGCAGCTTTTTGAAGTGTGAATTTTGTTTGGAAGGATGAAATGATAGTAGGCTACATTTTCGTCAGTTATTTTATCGGTTATTAAATCAGATACATAGAAGCACAGTAAAATTACATTTATTTGAATGCATTTGTGAGAGCGCGATTACGTGTAAATTAGTCCTGCCTGTCTGTGCAACGTCTCTCTACTAATAGTGAAGCTGTGGATTTTGATTACTTCAAAACACAAAGAAATTTTCTTGTGTGAGTGATCCGTTATGTGTCTGTACATGTGTGCGTGCAGTACAATCCTTGTAGGCAGAACTAGTTTAGAACATCTATAGTTATAGCATTAATTGTGCTAGTGATTGAGCGGTAGTGGAGCACTCTGAGAGTGAGCGAAAACCAGAATTCTCCGACTTTCAAAAGATCCCTGCTTCAGTTAAAATCACGCTGCTCCGCTCTCAATGCACTTCGATCCCATACGCTGCTTTGGGGTGGCAAAGCTCATTTTAAGGGTGGCAGTTGCCACCCCGTGCCACCCTTGTGGACACGCCACTGAACACGTAATCACATATTGTCACATTTGTTCACATGTAATCACATCACACATTTAGACCATGAAAATGTTCCAAAACCACATTTCATGTGTGTTTCACCAAAGTTAACATTGTTTGCCATGAGACCAGGTGTGTTTACCATGTGATTTTAACAGCGCTTGCACATTGAATTCGGTGCTTTTTCTGTCGGACACCACACACACACACACAGGTTTGTCCATAGGCGTAATGGTTTTTATACTGCTCAAACTTTATTTTCTATTGCCCTACACCAACCCAACACCTAAACCTACCCCTCACAGGAAAATCTCTGCTTTTTTTAGATCTTCAAAAAACTTCATCCTGTATGATTTCTAAGCTTGTTTCCTCATGGGGACCTAAAAATGTGGGGGACACACACACACATTCATTCCATAGGCGTAATGGTTGTTGGCTACTGTGCAAACTGTATTTTTTATCCCCTAACTGTTTTGTTTTTGTTTGTTTTTTATATATAAAAAAACTTTGTGTGATTTATAAGCTTGTTTCCTCAAGGTTTTTTTTCATAACTATGTAATTTGTCACTATATTAAATATTATTAGTATCCATTTAAAAAGCTAATTAGCTGTTCACTCAGCTTATCAGTTTCCATAGAACATAATAATAATAAATCTCTTTGATCTATTTCACCCGAATCCTTTCAATGAAGTTTCAGTCAGGTGCTGTTTTCCAACAGATGGCTGGAGCTAAAAAAAAAACCCAAAACAATTGTGTTTAGTCTCCCTCTATTTGTGACAACAGATCACTACAATAGCATATTCAAGTTCCATTATAGTCTATATATTGAATGGACATTGTCCATAATACGCAATATATATGTTTGATATTTTTAATTTGGTAAGATGATTTAACTGTTTATGTAAATGTAGGCCTCCAATTAGTGTTGTAAGTGTTATGTAAGTGATATATGTTTTATTCTAGTTAAAATGTTATTTGAAAACATGAAGCAGGTAATACAGTTTTTTGTATTGCTTACACAAACTATGGCTGTTTTTCTCTGAACTCTGTACACAAAACATGCATACAACATGCAAATCATTACGTATCTTACATAAGCAAACACTTCTTTCAGAACTATTTTACCTCTTATAAAAATAGTTTTTGCATAATAATTCTACACACAAACTTGAAATGATTTGCCATATGAACTCCGAACTGCGTATGTAAAACACTACTAGCATGTGTTTTTTACTCGTTCAGTGTGTAGTGGAGTCTGTCAAAGCACTCATACACTATATACAGTGGGTGTGCACACGTGATTAACCTTACAGTTATTGAACTGGACTGAATCAACACTGAACTGACTTGAACTGTATAATGACACTACTGGCTTGTTAGAGTGAAGTTGGTTTTACAATTGCAAACTGAGTGTAAAGCAGATAATGTGCTTGCAGTTTTGCAAAATTGGTCTGAAGATTCGGTATATGAGTGAATGGCTTCACTGAATGTGCCTCAGGTACAACTTTTAGTGTGTAAGCAATTTAAAAAATCTGTAATATAACATAACATAACATATAACACATAACATAATATAATCTCTGTAAGTGATTTAACTGTTTTGGAAAAAAAAGACCACACTTGTAAGGCATTATGCAATACACACACACATATGTATATGTATATGTATAGTGTCTATATTCTCATATGGTGTGGTGTATTGTGTGTGTGTATATGTATGTATGTATATGTATAGCAAAAGCTTTTTATTTCAGATAAATTATGATCTTTGAATCTTTCTATTCATCAAAGAATCTTGCAACAATGTACTCAACTGTTAAATATTGATAATCATGTGACACTGAAGACTGGAGTAATGATGCTGAAAATCCAACTTTGATCACAGAAATCAATTTAATTTGAAAATATATTAAAATAGAAAAAAGTTATTTAAAGAGTACCATATTCACGAATATACAGCTTTTGCTGAATTTTGGATCAAATAAATGCAGGCTTGGTGAGCAGAAGAGACTTCTTTAAAAAAAACATTAAAAATATATATTTACTGTTCAGAAACGTGATAGTGTTGATACTAATTGATAGTGTACATTAAATTAATATGAAAAGAAAAAGCGGTTTGCAATATCAAGAAGCATAACGAGATAGTTTGTACAGCTAAAAACAACTTGCCAGCAGAAGACTGAGTAATGACTGATTAATAATAAAACTGGATTGTATGTTTCAAGAAGAGATCCCAAACGACTGAAGAGCAACTGGCACTAGAGGGCGACACAGTCCTGTCAAACTTCACACAAACCTGCTACTAATCATGTTGCTGAGGTCCATCTTGATCTAATTAGCAGGTAAAAGTGGCCCATATGTATGTGTCCTTCCTCTTGTTGTAAACATCACAAATCAAGTCTTTGTCGAAAAGATGTGTTGTCAACATTTTAGGCGCACACTTGCATTAAAAACATGCACAGAGTCAGGTTTTTTTGGTACTGATGATTAGTACACAATAAGCCTGAAAACAGTTTCTTTGTTTTAGCAATTATTTTCTTCTTTCTTCCTACTATATGTGGCATATGCAGTGTATATGGCAAATGTTTAAATGTATAATGCCCTTGTCTTTCTCCGTTTTTTTCCCATGGGCGCAGTTTCCGATCGTTTACAATCTGTAAACTGTGTCATTGGCTGCATGTAAAAGATGTTTACTCTTTTCTACAGATGTGCAGATGTGTGTATTTAGCCGACGTTCCGTTGATTGTTGTGTGTTACGCCTTTTCACACACATCTGTTTTGGGGAAAACACCGAAGACACAAAGTTCTTTGAAAACAGGCAGAGATACGCTCCGCTCCAAACACTAGTGAACCTGAGTCAGCATTTTAAAGTAGCTGAGTTCAGTGCAATGTCTCGATAATTCACTTAGTACTGAGAATTATTAATATCCAAATCCAAGTGAAAAATAATTACCCAACTATTTTGTATGATTCACTCAAAATTGAATAAAATGTTTTAGTCAAAGTCAAAGTCAGCTTTATAATCAGTTCTGCCACATGTACAGCACACACAGAGAACTGAAACTGCATTACACTCAGACCCTTGGTGCATACAGATAACACTAACACTAACAGTAGAATGTAAATATACAAATAAACAATGATTATAATATAATATACAACTACACAAATAAGGACATGCAAAAAAGGATAGATAAAGTAGGAGGAAAGCATGCATATGGCGATACGGTGCTGTGAGTATTTAAGAAATACTGCTGCTGCACAAATAGCATATAAAAATAACCCCTAGCAGATCTACACAGGTGGAGCTGGGGAAAGGTGGAGGGTTTCAGAGGAACTCTGAAAGCACGCTGTGAAATGCTCAAGTGAATGCTAGCCAGCAATTTAAAAGTAAAACAGCAAGCTCACTGGCTGTGTATGCAACGTGAACCAATCAGCTTGTGCCTAGTCATTTAACGCGGCCATTTAATATCATCAGTTACGTTAAGAACCCGTCAGCCTGCGCCATCTAGAGTTTCATGAAAGAACTAGGCATTTATTTACAAAAACATCTTGAAGAGGTGCACCGCAAAATTTATTCCCCTGTAGTTTTCTTTTCTTCTTAAACATTTCATTCCCATGTAGTCGTCTTCATCTTCATCGTCTTCTTCTTCTCCTTTGTTTTCTCCGCCCAAAAAAGTGTCAGATTTGAACAAATATGAGACAGATCATATCAAGACCCTAATGACAACAAGTTATCAAATGAGTTTAGATGCTCCTATAAGCATTGTGAAGTTATAAGACAATGAAAATGGGTTGTTTTAGCTATAATAGACTTACATCTGCTGAATGCAAAGTCCAAACTTAACAAAACTTGAAACGCATAGACAAGAGGACATTCTGAGGATACAGGACAGGGTACGGCAATCTCTGTGCATACGGTGCTCAAGGTAGAACATCTATATAATCAATTATTTATTTCAATGTAAATGACAGATGAGGGCTGTAATACTACCACAATATATCCATTTGGGTCTTATCTTTTTCCTTAATTTTGAATGCCCTTTTTTTTTCATTTACTTATTTTTAAGTCGGGTCGTGTCTTTTGGAAGTATCATGTATTTTTCAACTGTTTCACCAAAAACGTACAATATCAGTGAAGATTTAAGACTGTTGACTTTGCAATAAAAATACATATTGGAAAAGATACATGACAAATGTGTCACCTAGTGATTAATTTGGGCCATTAATGCTTGATTGCCATTTGCGGTTATATGTATGTAGTCGGTAGACAGCAAGGCAACTCACAGAGTTATAGATCCATCTCTGCCATTACTGCACACATTTTATCAATAACGCTGTGTGTGTGTGTGTGTGCATGTGTGTGTGTTTTCAGTTAGTGAGCCACAGAGACTGAGAGCTTCATTCATGTGTAAATCGGCACTCCCTGCAGAGATCAGACATCACAGACACGCAACTGTCTGATTGGATAATGAGATCAAACTCTGCTCTGATTGGATAATGACACAGAGTAAGCCATTGCTGTGGCATCTGGATCCAATCGAGGCTTCTTCTTCTTCCACTTTAAATCCCGTTCTGCCTCTTTTCCTTCTCTTCCTCTTAGTTTGGGAGAGAGAAGCTCATTTTAGGAACAGTCCATTTATATCAACAAAGAGGAGAATGATGTGTTTGTGTTCATATTATCATGTCCAGTACTGGGGAAAGTTAAAAGCAATGCATTAAAATACTGCGTTAGTCCCTAAAAACATAACCAATTGCGTAATTACTTAGTTACGTTATATGAAAAGTAATGTGTTAGGTTACTTTTGCGTTACTTTTTCTCACTTGGGCTGGGCTTCCTTTTTTTGTTTTAAATATAAAAAAGTTATATTTTTGGCAAATGTAAAAGCCTTTTCAAACCAAAAGTGAAACGAATCTAAGCCTCAGCATGCTTACATGTGGTTTCTGGCATATTCTAGTTGATTTTTAGCCAGAGCTGGGTTGATTACTTACAAATAGTAATCCATTACTGATTCCAAATTACATGACAAATATAGTAGTAAGTAATGTGATCCATTACATTACACATTTTAGGTCATGTAATCAGATTACTTTTAGATTACTTTTTAGATTACATTTTTCACATTGATTTAAAAAGGATAATCTTGTACCATATTGATATAAAATACAAAGAGTAGGAAAATATATCCCATTAGTCATAATTAACAAAATGAAGTGCATTAAATATTACATTTACGTCAAGGTTTCCCAAACTGGGTTTGTGAAGGAACCGCGGAGGGTTAATGAGTTTACTAAAAAAAGCTAATAATTAATTAAATCATAAACATTTTAAATTATTTAAAAAATGTATATGAAAGTAAAACACTTACTGAAATTATGAATAAATGATTGCTATTGTGTAAAAAATATGTAATCCATAAAAAAAAAGCGTCTGTAGTCTGATTACGGGTATTTTAAAGTGTAATTTAATCTAATTACAAGTACTTCATTTTTGAAACCCAGATTACATGTAATCAGTTACTATCCCGCTCTGTTTTAGCATGTTATAAAGCAGTTGCTATAGGGTGTTGTGTGAGGCCACTAGTTTCTTACTTACCCAAGTCTCTATAATTATGTTTCCATACAAGTTGTGAATTACATTTAAAATAAAAGTTTCCACTTGTAGTTTATGCATTACACTCTCCTCAGCAATACTGTGATTTCAGGTCTCATTCGTGTGAGTTTAGGTAGGTAATAACCTCAATGCGGGTGGTAAGGAAAGCCAGTGAGGGTGAGGTCAAAGGTCATGCATTGTGTCAGTCAGAACAGGAAAAGGAAACAGTAAACATCCTGAACTGTTTACCGAAGGGCTTGTTGTCATGGGGAACGTGTCTATGAGGTTAATGACTAGAATGTGTGTGTGTGTGTGTGACATCTCATTCAAGACCAGCATTCCAGAGCTAGAGGAGTGCTTCACGATTAGACTGTGTGTGTTATAACACTCTCTTCAACATGTCTCTGTTTTCTGTCTCCAGCGTCTCTGCTATCGATTTATCGTCATGAAGCTTCTTCCACTTACTGTTGAGATCCACCGTGTCTTCCTGCAGCATCCGTATCTACAGCTGAACAGATATCAGAGCCCACATGAGCAGAAAGGCTCAGAGTCCTGCTGCACAGACTGATTTGGTTTAATGGTTGTCAGTAGAGATGTGCATTACATGCCTTTACATGGAGATTAATGGGATAAAGCGTATTCTTCATGTTCTGTTCAGAATCAGAAAGACCCAGAGGTGCTTTTAACAGCTCAAAAACATATCTTAAGCTGAGCTATCATGTCAACGCTACTGCTTCATAACTTCATGTTTTAAAATGTCTGTACATTTTTTTTTTCATATTTATATTTTTCTGTATCTTATTTTCCACAGGTGTTTTGCTTGCATTTTTAATTACGCATTGCATTGTGTTGTGTCTTAGGGTTAAAGGAAATAATATCTTTTATTTATCTTTTTCTTCTTACAGGGTTTGATGTGATTGTTAAATACATTTCAATCCCCTAAACCTAAATATTAAATGTGGGCATGCAAAATATTTTTGCTTTCACTTAATTGCATGCTATTTGCAGTTAAACTAAAATGTAATTTTTAATTTATATTAAATGCAATTAGTTGAATTTAAGAGTGTTATTTTAACCCACTTAAGTGGGACTTATACATATACATATTTATATGTAATTTACTTCTTCTGTTGTCTTTAAAATATGTTTAAAGTGTACTGCCAAATGTATAAATGTAGCCATATGTAGCATATGTATAGTAAACTAAAATACACTTTAAGGCCATTTCTATTAAAACTTGTATGTCATGTATTTAAATATATTTGTAATTGCACATTTGTAATGATGACGCTGTCATTTTGTACAATTCAATTAATTTAATTCTAATATCAAATAACACACTAGGTAAAAATCTTGATTTAATTCACATGTGCTTTACGTATGTGAGTCAAAATAAGAGTTATTAAAACCACAAAGAAATATTATTAAAATCATTTAAGATGTGCTTGTAAAATAAATGTAAATGTGAATTAGGTATGTTGAAACAGTCAGGAAAGCAAACGCTTTCAGTATAAGTGGCCTTATATTTCATTATTATATTATCTGCAAGTTTACATATATTTTTAGATCTGAAATTCAATACACTTAAGCTCCCTTCTTTTTCACGTGGGCATGTTTTTGCTAGGGTCAAATTGACCCCATTGGTCCTGTAATTTACATTTTATGGACAATCGACTTTCTGAAAATTTGGACTTCACATACACTCTTAAAAAATTCAAGGTGCTCCGGCCATAGAGAACCTTTTGGTCTAAATTGTTCCTAAAGACCCTTTAACATCTGAAGACCTTTCTGTTTCACAAAAGGTTCTTAGTGGCGAAAGAAGGTTCTTCAGATTATAAAAGGTAAGAAAGAGATGGTTCTTTAAAGAACCTTTGACTGAATGGTTCTTTGTGGAACCAAAAATGGTTCTTCTATGGCATCGCTGTGAAGAACCTTTTGAAGCACCTTTATTTTTAAGAGTGTATGATGAAGTCAATCACGCGGCTCTCACTAGAAAAGCTACAAAACCACTAGATGGTGATATTGCACTTACACTCATAACACCAGGCTGCTGTCTGAAACATAGCTCTTACTCTCATTCAAAGTCAAATCTTATCTTCTGAAAAAGATGAATGTATGAAATTGTATGAAATTAAAACAAGATTTACAAAAATCTCCCAGAACGATTGCCCCTGATCTAATCAGAGGAGCATTAAGAGACGAGATTTAACACTCTCATTCCATCTGATCGAAGCCTTCAGACACTCATTCAGTCATAAATGACCATTCATCACTGAGAGCATTTGTTCAAGCTGCTGTTATCTTTCATAAATATTTACTTCCCCTGGTTAAAACCTCCCCTTCACACCTCCAATAGATGCGGGTCGTAGAGACGGCAATGCAGAGAATGGCCCGCTGTAAACAGCCCAACAAAAGAAACAAACCATGCCTGCGCTCTTCAAACAAACCCCACAATTGCGTGTGTGTTGGTAATCACAAGCTATTCAAGTATGCAAATACTGCAAGTACAAAAAGAAGGACGGGAAGCATCGTGGGACTTTTTTTCAGTGTGACACAGCTCTTTTGATGAAGTCTTCAGGAGCTGCCGGATGAGAGACAGATGCACTACTGTAAACTATCCTGCGTGTGAGGAAACAAAAACACAACTTCAGCAGGCCTTTGGAGGCTTGACTGTGAAGTTTAGTGTGCTACCCAGTGCATAGACGCATACGTGCATTTAAATGTTTGGACACAATCTTAAAGGGCTTACATGAGGGTTACTACACAACCTGAATTTCAGAGAATAAATTAATTCAAAAACAGGCTTTTCAGTTTTTTCAGTAGGCTATTCTTATTTGATATTTGTTGTCATGAGGATCGGTTTCAATTTTGATCATAATTGTATTCACATTCCTATTTGACCAGTGAAATGATGCCCAGAATGCTGTCTAGGAAGACAGATCACAGGGTTTTGAGACATAATGCCTATTATCACATCAATTTTACCATGCTTTTTGCAGCTTTTTCTGCACATTCTGCAATATATAGATTCAGTTATTATCAGTAATCTAATTTTATAACCCACAGATTAAACAAATTATAGTTTTCAGAGATGGAAAAGTCCTTTTTGATAAAAAACAAACAAACAAAAAAACACTTTTTTTTTCAAAGTTTAAAACAGCTTTTGTTGTTCGGATATGCAGATATGTCAGTTCACAGATTTATGATGAGTGTGTCTATAAATATATTCAGATGTACACCTCAATAATATATATATATATAAATATACGTTAGGATGTACAGCTTTAATCACATTTATCTCTTCGGATTAAAAATATATATATTCAGATATCCCTAATTTTGGTTCTATATTCATATAAAATGTTCTTTCATGGTTAGAATGATATATTTTAGATTTATTTGACATTTAGATTTATATAAAATTTTGCATTTTTAACTTTAATTCACAATAGTTATCTCAATTATACTATACTAATATAAACTACATAAATATATATGTATATAGGGCCTACTTCCAATTTATAACTGTATTTAACTTTTGTGAGAAAAAAAAATAGATATCCAAAGTACCACTATATATTTTGGATTTATATTGCCAGATTTGTATGGCCTATTGTATTTAATATTCTAACTTTATATAGCAAAATGCATATCTTGAAAACATTTTATTTATAACTATATATTTTAGAAAATGTATTTTGTTTGATTTAATTAAACGGTTACACTTTATTTCGATAGTCCACATTACACATTCTACTAACTATAAATGACTTTGTAACTACATGTCAACTACAGGTCAACTAATTCTCATTCATTTGCAACTACATGTCTACTAACTCTCAGAGTAGACTGTTAGGGTAGGTTTAGGGTTAGTAGAATAAGTTGACAAAGTGTCAAGCAGACAGTCTACTAATACTCTACTAACTGCTAGTTGACATGTAGTTGACATGTAGTTGCAAAGTTACTTACTGTTAATAGAATGTCTAAAGTGGACTATCGAAATAAAGTGTTACCAATTAAACTTAAAACTACAATGTAACTTTTATACTTGAGGCTTTGGCAGTGTAAGGTCTTTGTCATGATGCCACTGAAGCTTGTTGACTCGTGTAAGGACCCTGTGTTTGTGCGCTGTGTCAGAAGAGTGGGCTGGTCTTCAGAGAGAGAGAGACACTTCACAGCAGTCTGACTCTCACTTCACTCTCAGTCTCTACAGAGGAGAACAGCAGGAGAACAACTCAGGATACCCACTAAGACTAGAAGTCAACTTTGGGACGGGAGAAACTCAGTGAGCACAGAGCCGGATCCGACTGAAGGAATCTAGCCGGAACAACTTCAGTGCGCTTTCTCCAACAAACTCCCTGCATTTCCATCGTGTGTGTTCTTAGACAAGTTTGCGCTGCTGACAAACACAGTCAAAGAACATTTCGATCAAGACACTTTCGCACTGGAGTGATTTAACCCAAAAGAACAAGGTAAGGAACTTCGCGTAAAATTGAGATGTTTTAGGTATTTCTTGACAATAGCTTTTAGTTGCCCGTTTCATAGCAAATGCGCGCAGGAGCCGATGCGTTTAAAACCTCTCAGGATCCATTTGCACTATTTTGAGACATTTCTCAGAGGTACCTGCCTTTGCATTTCCTAAAATGCTTTCAAGCCTCATGAAAAGAGTTGAAACACTTCTGCAGTCACGCGGGGAAACGGAGCGGGACTCCCCGCGCTCTTTGAACCTTCTGCCAGAACAAGCGCGTCGGGCTTTTGCGGTCTGCAAACTCCTGGAAGTGACAGGTTTCAAACACCTTTCCGTCAAGCCCGAGCTCGCAGGCTCTTTGAATGTTCGTCTGGATCTCAGAGGAGGTGCGATGGGAGTTTTTGGACATTGTGTTGGAGACGCGGTTCCCATGCGCTCCCATCCGCCAGACGCAATTCATCACAACTCGTCCTCGCCCTCTCAATTGTGCGTCTGTTATTCAGTCTTTCAAAGTGTTAAACGTCTCTGTCTCCGCTGAAGGCAAATGCACATAGGGAGTTTTTCTTTAAAGATCAGTTGGTTAGGAACTTCTCCAAACAGTAACGCATAAAACACCTGCACGACTGCTTTACGAAATGACCTGTCCTTTGCTGTTTAGAGAGATGAATGCTTTGACAGGAACAACTTATTGCACAAGTCTGCGTTTGTTTGTTTTTTTGGTTAAAGCAGTGAGTTTGGTTTTATTTCTCAACATCAAGATTTTAGGTTCATTTTACAGTTTTTGAATGAATAAGAGAAAGTGTATAATTTAGATTGGACTGCTCAATTTAAGTTTCAAGTGGACTAGTTTTTAAAATTGTATTCCCAAAAATCCAAACAACCATAATCTATATTGTTTCACGAATATGTAGTGAAATAAGAAATGTAACATTTGATGCATATTTAGTTGTCAGCACTGATAGCCTGAAAAGCATAACAAACAGTTCTCACAAATTCCATTTTAATGTTTACTTAAATGTGACACTGGAGCACTAAAGCAGTCTTAAGTCGCTGGGGTATATTTGTAGCAATAGCCAAAAATACATTGTACGGGTCAAAATTATTGATTTTTCTTTTATGCCAAAAATCATTAGGATATTAAGTAAAGATCATGTTCCATGAAGATCTTCTGTAAATTTCCTACCGTAAATATATCAAAACTTATTTTTTGATTAGTAATATGCATTGCTAAGAATTTCATTTGGACAACTTTAAAGATGATTTTCTCAGTATTTTGATTTGTTTGCACCCTCAGATAGTTGTATCTCGGCCAAATATGGTCCTATCCTAACAAACCATACATAAATGGAAAGCTTATTTATTCCGCTTTCAGATGATGCATAAATCTCAATTTAGAAAGATTTACCCTTATTATTGGTTTTGTGGTCCAGGGTCACAAATGGTCCTGCAGTGTGTCAAATCAATTTTTTAAAAGTACAAATATTCTGTGTGTATTAATGTAAGCCCATAAAAACTGCATGATGAAAAATCATTATATGATAATAAAAGTAGCTCTTTGAAGATGAAAAAGTATTGCATGTCACTTGCTTGAAATTTCAGATCAGCTACCCATCTGCAGCGTGCAACGAGATCTCGGTCCCATTTGCATCCTTTTCTTTTTGAATTTGAATAGTAAATTGTGTTGGATTTTTTAATCTCTCCGATGGGATTGCGAGGATTAGTCTCCTATCAGACACAAACAACTACGAAGTGGATTGCTGGCTACCTGATGTGGCTCCTGGTGAGAGTGATACTTTTCTCTGGGCCGGGAGACATAATGAAAGGCAGACTCAGAATGAGGGAATTTGAATAACTGTATTTAGCAGCGAGGCCAAGCTGCACTGCCTCCCATCCTCTCTCGGAAAGAATGAAACAGGAACAAAAGTCTAAGAACGGGAA
The DNA here is from genome assembly GCA_018155175.1 of Sinocyclocheilus anophthalmus. Taxonomy (NCBI): domain Eukaryota; kingdom Metazoa; phylum Chordata; class Actinopteri; order Cypriniformes; family Cyprinidae; genus Sinocyclocheilus; species Sinocyclocheilus anophthalmus. Next base: position 84,678 of record JADLZN010006711.1, on the reverse strand, counting down.
GGTCTGTGTTGCATAGCGTGTCTAAACCCTTATTTGCATATGAAAACTCTGGCAGCGAAAGAATTCTGCCACTGTTGCAATAGTCATTTGTGAGTCCAACGGAGTGACAGTCCGATGCGGAGATACAGTCGTCCTCACGCTGGACTTTGTGGGGTCTGACGTGACTGTGTGTCATGTCCTGTTGAGGGGAACCAGGGATTTAATCGCAGCTTTTCGAACTTTTTGTGACCCCCTGCTCTTTCATTTCCATATCTGTTTGTTCGCAAAGCTTCAGAGCTCAAATTCAGTTTGAGATGGTTCATTCAGTGCGTCCTGTTGGCGAAACACGCAAACAATGCCGCTCACATAGGATAATTTTCGTTCTTGGTAGGTAGATGATAAATAAACGGCAGTGGCTTTTTTATTTCCCAGCATGCCCGTTTGTGCGCTTCCTTAGATATGCTCGTATGGGTGGGGTGAGGAGGACAAATTGTCCCTCGAGTCTGTGAATATCTGTGAGATCTCAAATTCTTCTCACAAAGACAGCAATGAAGTTAACATCAGTCAGGGGCCTTCCCATTCAATGGTCTGTTTGTGCGGCACTTGGAGAAAGTGGCCCTTACACCCTCAGCACAGCTGCTGAAGAACATTCCCAAACATTGTACTAATTGGGAGTCCTGAGATAAAGATCTGTTTGAGGATACTTAGAATGGGACATCTGGACACTCTTGAGTAGGTTTGACTTTATTAATAATCGCCTGGAGACGTTATACTTCACAGCTACTCTGTGTCTGTCTCAAATGTGCCTCAAAAACACAAATATCTTCAACGATTTTACTCAACAAATGCCGTTCTGGGTCCTTGCCAAAGTAAACAAGCAGCAGACAGCCAAGTGTCCACGGTGGAGTGCTGGACTTCAGCTCTCAAAACCGGCTTCTAACAATTAGTCATTGTGCCATTTGGCTGTCCAAGAGCACCAATGCAGCTCAGGATTGGCATAAAGACAGCCAAAGTACATGTCAAGCACCTCAGCTCTAAAGTGCTGATCTCATTTATAAGAAATCATAACATTTGAGGTGAGAAGGACACATAGTGGCTGTTTGCGTGCACACTCATTCATTTTTCAATACAAACCAAATACCACATAAAGAGGTAATTGAGACACAGCTGATACTGCCGTGCAGGAGCCCACTTGTTTTTTTTTATAACGGGGGGTTGGGGTTGGGGGGGGTGTTTGTGCGCTTGCGCGTGCCTCAAAAGAGGGCTCACAATGACTTACAAAGATACATAACAGCTATAAGTGTATGCACTAACTTACTTGCTTTATGCAAACACTATATAGGATAAATCACTATACAGGATTTACCCTATTATACTTTATCGACACGAATTGATAGGTGAAACAACAAACAGCCACCCACAATTAGTCTATAAACAAAGCATCAGGCTGTCTTTGAGTTCACATGAACAACGGTTAAAGTTACTCGTCGTCAGGCTACAGAAGAATACCATAATTTCTCCGTTCAGTTAGGCCTACGACATCAAGAGTCACGCATATGACTTATAACAACCCAGCCACAACACATAATGCGAATAACATGCCTTACCTTAACACAGAATCGACCACAGAGTCCAGCGTTTATATTTTTCTACGAATATTTGAGTTAATGTACTAAACATGAGTGGAATTTGCACCGCAGTGCCCCCACACCTTGATGCACATGACAAGAATAGCATGTATAGTTATCTTTATTGAAGTGAATTAGGGTTAAATCGCCGTCATGCATGAATGAATGATATTTTTGCAATTTTACACATAATAATCCATGATGATCACATTACACAAAACTGAAATTGCACATCAAAATAACACATTGTCAATATTTTTTGAGACCCCCCCAAAATTTCACAAATCCCGTTTTCAGGGGAGCCCATGTCTTATTAAGGGGAGCCGAGCTCCCCCTAGGTCCCCCGTAGTTCGCACCCTGCTGCCGTGTATGTCCAATGCTGTTCCTGGAGGGACAATGTACTGCAGGGTTTAATTCTAAATGGCCAGGAATGTGGTTGGGAACCACTGCTCTAATTCAGTCCACCGAATGAGTGAATGAAAACAAATGAGTGAATTCGGACACTGAGTGCACCGATAATGCTGAAGATGGCATCTTCTGGCAAGATGAAGTAATTCATTTGCATGATGCTCACAATGCGTGGGTTTTCTCTAGCTACTAGCCTAGTCATTAAGTCTACATAAGTTGTACATTCATTATTGAGGTGCATTATGGGACTGAATGACTGCAGTCAATAATATACACTATGGTTCCAGACACCACTACTAATGGCTGTCCCCTCGAATAGTGCACTACATCAGTGGTCCCCAACCACATTCCTGGAGCCCCTCAACACTGCACATTAATCAAACACACCTGATTCAGGTCATCAGCTCATTAGTAGAGACTCCAAGACCTGAAATGGATATGTTTGAGAGAAAGGAGACATGCAAAATGTGCTGTGTTGGGGGGCTCCGGTAGCATGGTTGTGAACAACCTGCACTTCATAAGGTTCATAAAATATGAATATCATATTTGAGTGGGTTATACCTAAAAAAAAATAAAATAAATAGATCGCATAGCTTGGCTTATTGGTGTAGCAGGACGGGGATTGTCAGAATAGATGGACTAACCACTGACTCTTGTCAGAGCTGCACTGAATAAAACTGCTCTACAAAATCCAACATTGTCCCCATTGTGTTCCACTGTTGAGGTTGGTTTCTTTTCCCCCCGTCTTAAGCTTTCCAGCTCTGGCTCCGTATGTATGCACGACAGGGCCGTAAGGAGCCCAGGGGACGAAGCTCACAGTAAATGTCTGTTCAGAGGTTTCGGGAAGCGCTGACAGTAGCTGAGGGAAACTCACGCATTCTCCAGTTTCAGGGCGTCGTGCCTCTGTTGAAACAGAATCTGAAATGTTTCCCTTATCTCGGTGGAAATGAAGCCTTTTGCAGCTCTGGTGTGATATAGGAGAGTTCACATATGTGACACTGAGCTCCATAGGGAGGAGAGTCAGTATGGAGGCAGTATGTGTGTGTGTAAACGTGCAGTCATGCATGTTTAAAAAGCGAGTGAGACGGAAGTGACACCCCCATACAGGTTAGCGCGGTAATGATGGCTCTCCGCTGTTTGTGGCGCGGGCTGCTCCGTTTTGATTGACAGGTGGTAGCCGCTCTGGTGATATGTGTGTTTTCACCCTGTCAGTAGTGCTGCTTTTCATGCACCATACATGTGCTACTCATCTGTGTGTGTGTGTGTGTGTGTTTCCCTGACTGAGCCTGTTAGTCCCTGTCTTACCCTGAATTGCACGTTAACACTTCCTGTGGCAATTAAATCAATCTATTATTTGACTGATTGAACCATTTAACGACAGGCTGATAGAATGTTCTGCTTCTAATTGTTGATCAATCAGTCAGACTTTGCCGTTGCCTAAAGCCGCTAGACTCCCAGTGGAGATGAATGGTTATTTTATCTGATTTGGATAAACATATTTTGAAGAGAATGACATTTCTGTCTCTGAAGAGATAATTAGAAGAATTGTAACCAAAGGAAATCCAGAGTGGAATGCAGCCAGATGTTTCTGAAACACCTTACACAAGATTCTTGTAAGGCATTTGTGTTGCAGAATTATCTCTAATGGTTCTATAGATCATAGAACGATAATCAAGGAGGTTAAAACGAGGTAAATTACTTAAAGTTACAGAGTAAGCTGTTTAAATAGCACCATCGCATTGTCATTTTACTCGCATTTTGAGGACGATAATTCAAACATTACAGCTTGTTGCGTTCAAAGGGTTTAAGCTGTTTAACATTATGAACTTGACTCTACGATATTCCCCGCAACACACTCTCTCCCGAAACCACTTCAAGGTCCAATTCATCACACATCTTAGATTTGTACATGGTGCATAAGTGATGCAGGACCCAAATGAACCCGTTTCCGTCACAGGAAAAAAGTTTGGTAAAAACAAATGAATGCATTAAAAAAAATAATAAAAAGGAGCAAAACAAAGTTGACACAATTGCGGCTGACTCTGCCTTCAAATTATCCTCCCCCAAATTACGATCAGACATTCTCCACAGCTCTAATTAAACATTAGCTTTTATTTGTTCCAGATGGGGCTTTGTTTTGAAGTTTTATTTTAGAAAGAGTCTTGCTTTCTGCTCTGGGAAACACAACTGCATCCAAACCTGACAAAGTTGCAGAGGCAATTCATGTTCCTGTGTTCCTTTGCTTTCTCCTCTTGGTTGTAAATTGGAATTTGTGGTAAATGTTCTGCAACCACATCCAAAGAGATACAGTATTATAATTCTTACCCAAGGATCATACATACAAGGTTTTCCCAGTCTCAATCTACACTTTTGTTTTCCCAATTCACTTCAGAGCTCTCCAGTGAACACTGACTTAATTTCTGTAAGCCTAGGCTGAATTTCTACAAGTAAATATTATGTTAAATCACTAATCTGGACTAGAAGATATCCTTGTATGTTACATGACTGTGAATTAAGATGGACTGTTTTCATACCAGTTGCGAACCATACCAAATTTCACATATTCCTAAATTGTCCCAGAATACTTTTTCAAGCAAACTCAATGCCGAGCTTGGAAAATCAGTTTCACCACAGCCAAACAGACTTGGGTCTGCACCAAAAGTGTTCGAAACATGTCCTCAAAGTATCCAGCATAAGTATATCTACATCCCCATATACCTATTTAACAATACAAGATGAGTCCTTAAGTGAGAGCATCACTTTTCTGTGTGAGAATATCCTATTAGACCATCAGAGCACAAGAGAAAGAAGTGCTCTCTTGTTGTGCGAGACAGAGGAGAGGAAATGTAATGCATGTTAAAAGCAGTGCTTTGTGTGCAAATGCAGTTAAGTACATTTTGTGATCGGCCGAAGTGAAAAGCCCAAGTGTAAAGGAGGGGGGAAGTGATAATGTGCAACTTTTAAAAGAAAGACAAGAGGAAGGCATGTAAAAGAAAGAGAAACAATGGATGAAAGCGGAAGAGGAGAAAGAGAGAGTACCATCTGAGCTTGGCAAATAAAGAGTGAGTGAAAGAGGTCAAGAAAAGTGGGAATAAAGGCAGCAGGAGGGGGGGATTACTGGATAGGTCATTAAGAGGACAAGTACTCACTTGCTGCTAATGACAGTGGAGTATCGCTCTAATCTGCCATCATTAGCCTGATTATATCAGGGGGTTTGGGCTTTGCCTTCAGCTCCAATCAATGGCACTGAATCAATAGAAAGAGGATATCATGTGATCCCTGCAAAGCCAAATCCAGCCTAGAGGGTAGCCCAACACAGCCAGACTCAGACCAGCACAGATGAACCAAGTTCAGCTTTTTCCTAAGCGGTCTCATCACAGTCTAACTCAGAACAGCATACATAAACTTAGTCCAGCTCAATCTAACACATCTGTGCGGTCTTACCCACTCCAGAACAATGAAAGCCAGTTAAGCACAGCCTAACGTAGATAAACACTATCCCCCGGTTTCACAGACAAGGCTTAAGCCTTATCCCAGACTAAAATCTAAGTCTGAGGTGTTTTAACTGAAAGAAACTTGCTCTGACTGATCTTAAAATATATCAGTGACTTTATGTTGTCTCAAAATGCACACCAGTAATGTTTTTTTCTAAGGCACATTTATAAAAATTACTTAAATGTCCTAATTGAACTATGGCCTAATCCTGGTTTAGTCTAAACCCTGTCTGTGAAACCAGGCCTACATGTGACCAGACTGAGTCTGAGCTTATCTGTGAATAGTCATAAGCAGGTGTTTAACACCAACCAGACATGGATATTTTTGCACTGTGAGCTCGGACGCTCTACACGGGCATTCAAACGGTGATTAGTGAGGGTGTGTATGTGTGTGTGTCTTCAGTGAGCAGATGTGTGCATCTGTGAGTGTCTCCGAGTGTTCTCATGAGTTGCTGAATGTTGTTTGCGTGCAGTATCAACCGCCGCATACCCGTCTTTTACCCCAGCTGTGCCGCTCCTTGAGTTTAAAAAGCAGCAGACCTTCAAAGGTGGTCAGTGAGGGCATTCATTTGAATTCTTCATCCCAAATCTCCTGTAGTTTGGTTTGTTTGTTGTAGCCTGATCATCAGTCATTTAGCTAAATGTTGAGATGAATTTGCTGTTCTTTTAGATTAGAATAAGGACATTATGGAAGGATTTAACTGTCCCCCATTAGAGCTTTTAAACAGTCATTAACTTCTACTGATGGTTTAACTGTCCTTAACTTGATGTATCGATTCTCCAGCTTTTCAACTAAGGTCATCTACATGATTAGCGCACTCCAAAATTCGCTTTCAGCGTATTTTGTTTTCTCCTTTGGCACAAATATTGATTACTCATCTTGCACTAAACAGATTTTTGTCCAATCAAATGCTTTCTTCTATGCCCCTCCCCCAACACGTCTAGAGACTATAACGAGAACTAGAACTAATACAGTTTTAATAATCATTCAGATTTTATGAGAATAGTCAAGTCCAAACCAGAACTATAACATTATACACGATCATTGGAAATAACTTCCAGAATGATTTGTTCCCCCAGTCGATAAATGATAAAAACATTGGCAGTCAATAAGAATCCACCCAATAACCACAGTGTGTGTGCTTTTAAGAAACAGAACGTTATTATGCTTTGATGTGGACACTAATATAGTTGGTGTAAAAGAAAAAAGGAAAGAAGACTATGCTCATGAAAACATTTCATCAGGTTTTTAAGAATGCAATTCCATTCTCCTCTTCAGTCACTGTCAATGTCTCTCTCTCTCTCTCTCTTTAGGATGACGTGGATGTGTGGATGTTATGGCTTGGTGTTGCTGGTCTTGGGGGTGATGGGACAGAAACTGCCCACGCGTGATGAAGGCCTCTTTCAGATGCAGATCAGGGATAAAGCTCTGTTTCATGACTCTTCTGTCTTGCCAGATGGAGCAGAGATCAGTGGATACCTGTTCAGAGATACACCGAAAAGGTGGGATCATACATCACACAAACATACACATATTTGTAGTTATATAAAGGTAATTAAAACTAGTATGTATTAACACAAACCTGAATGAATAAATAAATAAATAAAAAGTCTATATTCAGAAAGTTAAACGTTTAATTTTCTTTTATATTCTAAATTTATTTAAAAATTTGATTTGGCTATTTGGTTCTTTTTGGTGGAGATAGTGGTTCAGAAATTGCTTGCTTCACCTATATATTTACGATCTTCTGTGTGTTAAATTGCAGAATACGTGTTTCATGTTTTTCAATTTTCCTTCATGTAAACTAATTTTTAAGTTTGAACATCCTGGGACGGGAGGGTTATAATCATGTGCATTTGTGGAAGTGTCTTTGTGTGAGGGAAGAAGAAATATGGGATCTATTATAGCTATAATGCAGTGCGAGACATGCATTATGAATGAGATGCTGTGTGTGTGTTTGATGAAGCATTGTTTTGAGTAGCAGGTGCACTCAAATGGACGAATATCAACCGTGTTCGTCACCACGTCTGTCAAACTGCACCACATGCGAGGTCTTAGCAAAAGGCTACAGGGTTATTTGAGCTGAGGATCCTGCATGAATTAATCGCATACATACCACAGATGGTCGCAGGCTGAGATATTCGCAATTTAAAACGCTTTATAGTAACAACGGATCTCCCCGTTTCCCGTTTGATGTCCACTCCAGTGATTCTGTCAATGTCGTGTCCTGCTAATGAACTGCAGTGTTCTCAAATATAGCTGATTACACTGAAGTCTAGCATACATCTGTCATAATTATTTTACAGAATGTGGAGTTGAAAGGTGTTTCTGCTCACAGAAGGTCTGATTAAAAGCTCAGACTGTTTGGAATAACACAGTATCACGCAACTTATACTAATTTAGAAGTATATACTGTATATATACAGTAAATATTTCATGCAATATCTAAACACATTTATCAAAATGTGCAGTATACAACAGAGCACACTGCGCTGTATCCCACAATGCAATGTGCTTAATTTGACCTTCTTTTTCCAGTGTGATGAATGATCTGGAAGTAATTTCAACCGTGATTGTAACTTTTTTTAAAAAAATCAAGAGCTAAGACATTTTAACTTTTAAGATTGTTTTATATGTATTATATGTTTTATATATTACATTACAGTTTAAATGTTTTTATTTCCTGTAAATGGACCGACCCAGTCTAATGAGAAAACATTACTATTTTACAGGATGATTTTGTAGAAATTTGTATGTTTGTTTTGGTTTTTTTTTTAGAAAAAGTGTGACGATTCACCACTAAACCTAATCTTTAGCACGTAAGATCTCATGAAAATAAATAAATACATGTATAAATAAATATATAAAGTAGTAAAAACTAATTCAAATTAGCCACCAATTGGTCAGAGTGTAAAATAGGTACAACCTGCGATAAGAGTTAAAATGCAATGTAAAACAATGTTTTTCAAAGTTGTAAATAAAACACAATTTATTAGAGTACATTTAAAAGTAATACTATTTCAGTCTTTCCAAATAAAAATTCACATTGAATTCCTCTGTATGAATATAATTCATCCGTAAAGTGGTGATGTAACTAATTTTAAATGAATTGTATATAAACACATGATGCTTTCTGTTTCACACACTATTTCTAAAATAAATAGTAGGCAGTATTCAGTCTATGCTTGCACTAAGTAGTAAGCTAATATTTCAATATAGTATTAGAAAGAGGTTACAGTTAAAATACACCAGCTGTGTTTGGTGTGCCTTTTATAAGACATCTCCCATGTGCAACGCATTGTCAAAAGTATGCTAATTCAGCAGCAACACAGTGCTAAAAACGCTAACAAAGCTAGCGGGAATGTGTTGAGACAGCAAGGCTAATGTAGCAGCGCTGTGTTTGGGGAATATGGTCCTAATTTGGTAGTGGTCTCCGAAAGGCCAGCTAGTTCTAATTTCAGTATATTGTGTCTTGGGATGTGCTTTAATATATCTCAAGTACTTTTAAAGACGAAACATGGCGGCAATCAGGCGGGCTAAATTAGCAACACCATTATGCATAACCTTGCTAAAATAGCAGTCTTATACTTAGGGACCTGCACTTTTCTTCAGGCCCGAATGTGGAAAGTATTGTTATACACCTTGTTATGTAACCTTTTATATAAGTGTATGCTCACAAAGTGCATGTGTTTATCTAAAAAGACCTAAAAATACAATTGCCTGCAGATGGCTAGTTTCACACAGTAATCAAATGCGAGTCGGTCCAAGCAAAGAGCACATCTGCTATACAACATACAATGAGTCAGGTTTAATTTCCTGTTTAATTTCTATGTTGTTGTCATTTTTGCAGCGCATGCTAACTTTCCTCGCTCTTGCAGGTACTATTTTGTGGTGGAGGAAGACAACACTCCTCTGTTGGTGACGCTGACACCTTGCGATGCTCCTCTTGAGTGGAGATTGACGTTGCAGGAGCTCCCAGAGGACCGCAGCGGGGAAGGATCAGGTATCTGAATTAAATCTCCCGATCAATGTTGCAACTCTGCAGTAATTTAAGACTTGTTTTCCATGTAAACGTTCTAAACTATTATTAGAAAACCTGATCTTAGATCTGTGGAACAAGAGAACATCTCCCATAGCTATTGAATAGAGCTTAAAGGGATAGTTCACCCAAAAATGAAAATTTGATGTTTATCTGCTTACCCCCAGGGCATCCAAGATGTAGTTGACTTAGTTTCGTCAGTAGAACACAAACGAAGATTTTTAACTCAAACCGTTGCAGTCTGTCAGTCATATAATGGAAGTGAATGGGAATCTCGGCTTTGAGAGTCAAAAAAACATACACAAACAAAACCAAATTAAACCCTGCGGCTCGTGACGATACATTGATGTGTAAAGACACAAAACGATTGGTCTGTGCAAGAAACTGAACGGTATTTATATTGTTTTTTACCTCTGATTCACTGCAATGTCCGAACTGTCCTGAGCGTCTTCTTCTTCAGCCAGCTTGTGACGTGTCTTCTTCTTCTTCTTCTTTTTGCTTTACGGCGGATCGCAGACTTATCAGTGCATTACCGCCACCTATCTCTCAAATGGACCATTGACACTCCATCTACAATCACATTTAGGAGTGTCACTTGTCGCATTTGAGACATGCGAAAACTGACGTTTCGGCATTGCGGTGATCAGAGTAAAAAACGATATCCAAATAATGTTCAGTTTCTTGCACAGATCGATCGTTTTGTGTCTTTACAAATCAATGTATCGTCACGAGCCACAGTTCTCGAAGAGAACCAATTTTGGTTCTGTTCCAAAACCTAGTGAGCAGCCTTCATAGGCAGCATTTTAAGTTTGTAATGTTAAGGCTGTCCTAAAATGTAGTTACCTGTTAAAGCAAAAGATGAGGCTAATTATACAAGAGAAATATCTAATAGGCCTAAATTATACTAAATTTTAATCTATAACAACATGGCTTGCCAGCCCTGTTAAAAAAAATCCAGCATATGCTGGTTAGGGTTGTTTTACGCATGGCTGCTGTTTGAGCTGGTTTAAGCTTGTCATGTGCTGGTCCTAAGCTGGTCCCAAGCAACTAGCTCCTGCTCAGGACCAACACATGACCAGCTTAAGGAAAAATGACCAAAGTTAAAATGAATTCCTACAGATGGCCCCCTTGGAAGTTTCATGCAAAAACAACTATGTTAGGTGTTAATAATAATGTGTTTTGTCTGTGAATTCCTGGTGGAGGTGTCCAGTGTGGGTCCTGTTTTTTCCACTGTAAAGTCAATCATTCGCCCTTTGCAATTGCGTCAATGTGTATTTGTGAAGTTGTGACTTAGGCCCAGTGTAAGCATACTTGTGTTTTCTGATGACTTGCATCTGAACGTCTGCAGACGTAAAGCCTGAAAGTAAGAATCAAAAAAGTAAAATGGAGTGAATTTTGTATAGGGATATATAGGGGTGAATCTCATAAAACCTGTCAAGTACATGTCCAGGTGACCCCAAAATAGAAAAACGTATAGTGAAATGTGACCTAGACATGCTTTCAATCATACAGCCATAGAATTCCTCCCACTGTTCCCATCAACTGTAAGCTAAAAAAAGGTTGTGACCGGCGTTCGTCTTCAAAGCAAAAATCTTGCTTGTACTCTTGGTCTCCCTTTTAGCAGTACTCCCTCCTCTTTTGCCCTCCCTCCTGGTATTTTTTCTAATTTCTTTTCCCATCACCCTCTCTCTGCATCTCTCTTTTTCCATCTGGACAGTATCCTAAAAATGAAATCAATAAAGTTCCACAAAACACCCTTGTATTTCACTCCACACATATGGAGCAGCACAGTGGGTTTTAGTTCCACGTGTCTGTGAAACCCAATGTATAGAACCGAAACGGGGCAAAAGCTGCTGTGTCAGAAGCGTACTGTAAGTCCGGAACATGTCCATGTGTGAGCTTACATGAAGACACGAGTGTCTCCCTGCGAGACGTCAAGCTTCTCTGATCATCTCTGACTTTTTGTGCAATAATGACTCCCAGGCCTTGGGTTTCCTCCTTCCTCTCTTAGTCTGTGGCCCAATATGGCTGTCCTGGCTGATGAAATGCAGAGACCCCCATAATTCACTGCTGTACAGTTGGGTTTTAGATTTTTTTTTACACACCGTGTAATGATTGTCCTGCTACGGCGTGACTTGGCTGTGATTGGGAGATCCTGAAAGACAAATCAGTCACAGTTGATGATATCCGCCTTCAGACTCATTTCCTTGCTCACATATGCATTCAGTCATTCACAGTTGCAATAACTCAAACACACATATACACACTTACTCTGGTGGGACTGGACCTTAGGAAAGAACATTTCAAATGAGATCTCTTCAATATTTAATTTGTTTCAAGACAGCAAAGGGATCAAACGGAAAGCAAATTAAAACTTGAAGTGAATGAATGAAAACTGGAGTTTTGTGGCTTTTAGTCAGTGTCTGTTTTTTTGAGACCACCGATATACCATTTTATAGGATCTTTAGGTCTCCTGCTTTGAGAAAGACCCCAGTACCTTAGAGTTTAGACTCAATTTGAGTGTATTGATCATTTAGTAATAAAAACAATATTTTTATTTAAAAAAAAAAAGAGTTTGTCCATGTCCCTTGAATGACTGTCCACCCTGTCGTATTGGGGAATCCAACCCTTTAAGAAAAGGCCATCCCCTTTAGTGACATCAACACTAGTGACAACAGATTTTTTGTCTCTTCAGTGGCGGGAATTTCAACAGCTGAGGTGAAATTTGTCAGTGACTTTCCAATTTAAAAATTTTCTTCGTATGAGTTTGCTTACTTGCTTTGCCAAAGCTTAACATGTCCACCCTGTCGGCATAAAATATGCAAGAAGTGATTAGAATACAGTATCTTCAAAATATTTAAGTTTAAATATACCAAATTCTCTTCTACAACCAGACTAAATATTTACTATAACGTTTTGTTGTTAAGCTAATGCTAATTGAATCAAATGTCCCCCTGTCGGCTATTATTTTGTGTTAACTTTCTAAAAACTAAAATGAATAATATTTATTATTATTGATACATTTTTTTTAATAACCCTGTTTAGGAAAGGGACATCATACCTTTCAAAAAATATAATTTGCATCTTAATTTTGCAATGAAAACATATTTAACAGTAATATATATGTCCATGACAGGGTGGACATATCTTATGGTTTATGCTTCGAATAATGGCCCATAATTATTTTTAAAAAATGTGTGGGAGCTCAGCTAATATGTTTCTATAGTACTTGAGTGTCTACTATTTATGATATGACATAAAGTGAATGGGAAATTAAAACCAACATTTTTGAGTATTTCGAGGGTTGATAGGCACTCTATGGTGATATTGACCCCCATACAGCCTCTGTTTCTTTCTATCAGTCCTTGCATTCAATGGGAATCGAGCCCATGACCTTGGTCTTGCCAGTGCCTTGCTCTACTGTTTAAGCTACATAAATACTTAGTTTATCAACAATTGTCTAATTTTATTTCCCTTAAAGAATTTCAGGAGACACATCCGAGACGAAGTTGACATTTTTAAACATAAGTGAGAACTTCATTTTGAGCTACTTCTGTGCAATACCTCATGTACTTTTTTTCTGGTTAATTGCAGGACTAGGTTATAAATGAAAAGCAAACAAGGACATGGAAGCACTTTTAATTTTTGTTATCTTTTTTTGAGGTACAGCAGTCACAGTAAACAAATACTCATACACAAGTCTTTTCCCATGTTTGCGGAATATATCCACTGGGAGCCGGTCTTTGAGTGCAACGCGTGTTCATTTAGTTCTCTGGTTGACAAACATAATATTATGCTTTCTCGCCCAGCTGAATGGAGAGGGCTTGGAAAGGAACTCAAGGAACAGCAAAGCCACAAGGCGTCTCTGTGTAGCTTAGAGTTCCTTGGGAAGGCAAAGTGAAAGTCACCCTCTGATGTGCAAGTTTGTTTGGATACAAAACACAGCCGCCAGCAGATGAGTAGCTAATGTCCACCAGAGCAGGTAGCTCCCTGTTACCTCATAAGGATTAACACATTAAACTATGCTCTTTCCGTTAAGATGGAAATTGCTGCTTCTTGTTTCCAGTGGTGTTAATCGGGGTGTGGGGAGGAAGCAGTAAGTAAACAACTAGATGAGAGGATTTGGAGTGGTGAGGGAAATGCGTCATTATGTGGCAATTAATGTTAAATATTTCAGTCATTGATGTTCAGAAAAAGCCTAAGTGTGTACATTCGACAGTTTATGTGGCTTGTGTTTGTGTGTGGTTTAAACAAGTCATCATTCAATATGTGCATTTCCAAACAGTTTTACCCCCACAGTATGGGCCTTGTTTTTGATGTTTGTGGTTTGTTCTGTGGGGACACTCATTTTCTCATCATCTTTTGATTCTCTGTGCTTGTTTCCCAAGGTCTAATTTTGTGAATCTCTCTGTGTCTTTTGTATCCCAGGTGAGCCAGAACCTCTAGAGCAGCAGAAACAGCAGGTCACGGCCAACGAGGGGACCGAACTCTTTACCTACAAAGGAAATGATGTTGAGTCATTCATCTCCACTAGCTCCCCTTCGGGCTTGTACCAGCTGGAAATCATCTCGACCGAAAAGGACAGCAACTTCAAGATTTACTCTACCACAACTCCCGAGTCCGACCAGCCATACCCAGAGCTGCCTTACGACCCCAGGGTTGATGTTACAGCATTGGGTCGTACTACTGTCACGCTGGCCTGGAAGCCCACTCCTACTGGCTCCATCATGGGCCAGCCGATCCAGTACTGTGTGGTTATTAACAAGGAGCACAACTTCAAGAGCTTATGCGCAGCGGAGGCCAAGATGAGCTTGGATGATGCCTTCATGATTGCTCCAAAACCCGGTCGGGATTTCAGCCCCTTTGACTTTGTTCATTTTGGTTTTGTCCCATCTGAGAATGATTTCAAGGATCGTTCCCTCACCACCAACAGAGCTCTGAGCAACAAGATGAGTCGCACATATATCCCCAAGCCCAAAGTGGCAGACATACAGAAGATATGCATAGGCAACAAGAATATTTTCACCGTGACGGATCTAAAGCCAGACATGCAATATTACTTTGATGTGTTTGCCGTCAACACTGGCACCAACATGAGTACTGCGTACGTTGGCACTTTTGCCCGCACCAAGGAAGAAGCCAAGCAGAAGACTGTGGAGCTCAAGGATGGGAAAGTAACCGACGTCTTCATTAAGAGGAAAGGCAGCAAATTCCTTCACTTTGCCCCGGTCTCCTCTCACCAGCGTGTCACGCTCTTTATCCATACCTGTCTGGACGAAGTGCAAGTTCAGGTGCGTCGTGATGGGAAGCTTGTTCTCTCTCAGAATGTGGAGGGTGTCCGTCAGTTCCAGCTCAGAGGAAAGCCCAAAGCCAAGTACCTGATTCGTCTGAGAGGGTCCCGCAAGGGTGCCTCCACCTTGAAAGTACTGGCCAGCACACGTGCCGGAGGCAAGCAACCTTTCCCTGCCCTACCTGAGGATACCCGCATCAAGGCTTTCGATAAGTTGCGTACCTGTTCCTCTGTTACCGTGGCTTGGCTTGGCACACAGGAGCGCAACAAATACTGTGTTTACAGACGTGAAGTTTCTGAAAGCTACGGCGAAGAGCATCGGCGCCGAGAGCAGAACCAGTGCGCTGGACCAGAGAGCCGTCGCAAGTCTGAGAAAGTGCTTTGCAAGTACTTCCACAGCGCCAACCTGCAGAAGGCAGTCACTACCGAGACCATAATGGGCCTCGAGGCGGGAAAGAGCTATCTCCTGGATGTTTATGTGGTGGGACACAGCGGTCACTCAGTCAAGTACCAGAGCAAACTGGTGAAAACAAGGAAGTACTGTTAAAAAACAGCGGGGAAGGAGTTTAGCACTTCGCGTAAGCGCACTTGCGCCTCGCACAGGCAAAGCTAAGATACCTAACTATATCAGAACTTCACGCATTAATGAGGAAACAAATCAGTTTATTTACCCACCCCCTTCTAATTAGTATTGCCTTACCCATTACGAGATTTTTCTTTGTCAGACGGACCGGGATGTCACTTGTAGGCGCACAAGGCTAAAGTGCCTAACCGCTGCATGTGTCGTGGTTACCGCCCTCGCCTCTGTTCTGTACGTTCGAAGGTCATTTGGAACCTACTGTAGTTATGTTACATTACCTGAGTCGTTCAGTCTGGCCGCTCTCTGAGTGCTACCTAGGGCACCTGAAGGTTTGTTTCTCAGGGGGTGCCATCGCTGTGCTACGCAAGAGTCCCTCGTCTGCATCCTCAATGCCGTAGAAGTGGAGTTTGGAGAGTTGCCGTTCTCCATTTTATTCTCCTCACTGCAGCTGCACCATTGTCTGCCTATGTCTACTTCGATTTTGTTTGTTCATTTCGGCTTTTACACGCCAGCCACATCGCCAGAGACCTGGTACTCCATCTGCCACATCACACTTATCTCCACTAAGTCCTGCCTGTATAAACCATGGTTTAAAGGTGACTTTTTACACGTTATTTCATACTTCGTTACCATACATGTTTTATTTTTTTACCCTCTGTACTTTTCTGACTTCTTCTGTCATGGACCCATTCCTTATTGACCTTTACAATGTCTTTGCTTATAATCTATAGGACTCCCAGTCAACGTTGTTGAACTGCGCTTTGTCCCACTGGGCGTTCATGTCTGCTGTGCTACACTACATCCAGTTGTGAATCTGGTGTGTACTAAATGCCTTCATCTCTGTCGTTTTCCACTGGACAGAATAGACTGTAATTGCGTGCCACCAGCGTTCTCTGTGTAGTGTTCCTCTTGTCTCCAGTCGATTGCTTCGTTAACTCCATAGCGATTTCCCTTTTGGACCCAAGATCCCCCACGTGCGTATTGTGATCCTTTATGTCGGAAAGCATCTTGCATAATGTGAACTCCATCAGTCACCATGTCAGCTCCAAGATCCCTGGCAATTGAGCCAAGCCTGCCCACAATATTAGCGCAAAGTCTTTCCTTATCCGATTGGCCACGACTATGACATTTTCTTTTGAATCACAAAGAACCTGCAAATAAATGGGGTATTACTAATATGACAGCTCAGTGGCTACATTGCCGTACATTAAGCACTGCCCCCGACATTGAAGATTTTGGCCCAACCGACATCCTGTGTCTGCGTAGCACTACTATTCACTTCTGCATTTGTCTTTTGTCAGCCGCGTCCCAATGTCCTGATTCACTTAGTGAAGTAGTCCTCCATTCTGCACACAGCCCATAATTTTTCTAGATTGAAAGCAACAACTGCTAAACTTCAGTTTCACTGTTGGGTTCGATCTCTCTTTTTCACAAATGTTTGAAAGTTTGCTGCAACTCCAATATATCTCAACCAAAACTGTAGTGCCTTTGTCCTAAGGAATTTGCAGTTTTGTCATTACCGTCTTTTCTGTCCCGCTCTTTGCAACTCACTAGCAGACGCAGGAGTGCGTAACCGTCTATGCACGTTAAGCTTAGAGAGTGAATGTATTTTTAATAAAACCAAAATTCCCTGGATCCCAAAACAATCAAAAGAAGAGGTGGCCAATGCATTCACTTTTCTTTTCTTTTCTTTTCCCAAACTCTAGAGAGTGGTCTTGCTCACTACTGTCTACATAGCCATTTGCCTTCTAAGTCCTGTTTACTGAAATAAACCCTTATAATTGACTGATTTAGTACACTAGACTGGCGGCAACACCCAAAGAGTGAAGCACATGGGAGACATCCTCACATAAACTATATGAGAGACTGGCTCAGATAAATGTTAATGGGTGCTCTTTTTTTAGCGCCTGATTGCAATTCTTACAAAATCATGGTATATGTACTGTAGTTTGAACTACATTATAATGAACATTAATATCTATTTTTGTAAGCTCACATACTAGCATAGCATGCATATACCTGATTAGCCTGATAACGTAGCTTGTACTCTATGTATTTACTCTATTCACATCAGTCTTTATTTATTAGCAGTTTATCAAGTGAAATAAATTACATTATGTCCAATTTGTTTTATTATAAACTGTATAGTAAGCAATTGTATAAATATTTAAAAAATGTGTATTAGTTTAACTATTATTAGTTGAAGACCGAGGTGGTCGCGATGCTTTCTGTGACTGATTTATTTCATAAAGGAAACCCCGCTTACAAGGAATGTTTTCACAACTTACTGTATATATCTATATATATATATAGTTAGTCAATGTTGGACAATTAAAAAAAGAAATGTTTATTGAACATTAATATTTGATACATTTTATAATGTTGCGAAAAAGTTCTTATAACAACATTCTTGGAACGTTCTAATGATGTTATTTGTACTTGGTAAATATTCTCGTAATGTTGAGAGAAAACATTCTTAGAACATTATATTTTGGGTAAAACAAATCAAATGAGAATGTTGTGAGAAATGCTTTAGTAACATTTAACATTCTAATCACAACAAGAAAATATTTTACCATTAGAACATTAAAAATTAACTTTCAAATAACCTTATATTTTGTGTGAAAACAAAGTTAGTAAAACATTGTAAGAAATGTTTTCGTAACCTTTAAATATTATTATGACCACAACAAGAATACTGGGCATTTAGAAACATTTGAAACAAAACATTTTTTAACCTAAATTAGTTACTTGGGTATGTGCTATGCTGCTTTAGTATTTGCCCAAAAGAAGTGGTCTTAAAAGGCAGCAAAATTGTACTGCCTATGTTTTTGAACAGTAATTGCATTGGTTGCACACCCATGATACTTAAAATGCTATCAAGTTGGGAAGCTCATTAGATTTTAGAACAGAGCTTATGTTTGTCTTTCAAACTCACACACACACACTCCATTTACCTTGTTGTATCCTCTAATCTGGAATTCTTATGAGCCACATTTGCCGCATTTGGCCGCCAACACTCACTCAGCGTAAGATGATAACAGCACTATCAAAACAGGTCTTCTCTCTGTACTCATTGGTGTCGTAAAAGGAAAATACTCAAATACACAGAATAAACGGTTTCATGCTGGCCGGCGGCTCTCCAGGGACTATAAAAGGAGAGTGATGTGGTTGTTAGGGGGAAGAGTGAGAGATATACAGCCAGAGAAAACAGTGAATGAAATAAATATAGAGGGATGGAAGCCACATCTCAGAGTGATGGGTTTCAGCTTTTAGCACTGAACTTTGTTCTGCTCTTATCTGATTTTCGGCGTGCGTGTGTCTATATGAATGCATGTATACACATGGCTTGCGTCCAAGTTCCTTAGAACTCAGTGACACTTTTGAAGATAGTTTGTGAAGAAGGATTCTGAAGTAACTCTTTCACACACACATATTCGCTCGACATCCACATACAAACTCTGTTTATGACACTTGTGTGTGATGGTGCTCGTAAGACTGAAATACTGATACCATCAAAAGGTCTCAGAAACCACAGTCCTGGCAGTTCCTCTGAGGTCAGACCATCTGTACCGAAAGACCTCCTCACGTGAATTAAAAACCTCCATCAAAAACTCCCTCTAAAGTGGTTTATCATCATGACAAAAATGAGAGAACAATAAATACTGCTAGTTTGGCGGATATTTCACAAAATGCTTCCCAAGGTCTCTTTTTCGAACTAGAGGTAGGGTGGTTCCTGATGACTTTAAGCTGACTAGATTTATGGGTATCATAAATAATCTGTCAAGTTAAGTCAGTGTTACATAGCTGTAACTCTTAAAAATAGAGTTTCCAATTAGATCCAGATCCAGCAAGTCTGATGCCACAGGAGTTTATCGCTGTACTGCCACATTTTGTGTCAGATCTGTAGTCAATCACCATTGATTCCTATGTGTCATGTGACTAAATTTGACATGGTAAGTAGCACATGAAAACATAAACCTCAAGAAAAGTCAAGGTTATATACACAGTCTTAAAAATCAAGGTTCCTTATTAGCATTAGTGATTCTATGAAGAAACTTTAACATCTATAAGAGCTTTCACATTGGAGGAACCTTTTCCTAGAACTACTGGCGGAAGTTCCCGCTTTTGGGCGTGTTCGCACCGCAGGAACTAGGAATGTATTTAGTTCTAGGAACTCCATTTGGGGGAACTAATTAGCTAACTAGCTCACTAATTAGCTCCTACTTCAGAGTAGGGTCAAAAACAGTTCTATAGGAACTACCAGTGACGTAAGTGTACGCTGATACGAAACACCGGCTACCTGGCATTTTTAAGCTGTATAAAAATATTTACTCCACGAACATGGAAAACAGCGATAACGGCATTTACCTGTTGCGTTGCGTTCTTTTCTCAGCCTGGCCCTTGATGATATGTGACACTGCAACTTGACATAAGAGATTTAGTCAGATTTTCATGCTGTTTCAATCGCGTAAATTGTGCGTTTACATTCCATCTCTGTTATTAAAACAGCTCAGATCATGGCGTCCTCCATTCACAGGTTATTGACGTTTGTAAATGCCATGAATAAAGATGTTGCTGTCGGCTTCAGAATTCCCGATGCCCATGCAACCAGGAAAATTAGTTCTCTAGGAACCACCATGCTGGCTAGCTCCTAGAACGAAATTCCTGGAACTATGTGGTGCAAATGCCCCCTTTGGAACCTTTCCATTGGACAAATGTTCTTTATAATGGAAAAAGGTTCTTATTAAAATGTTCTTTAAACTAAGGTACTGAAGAAACCCACTTGATTTTTGAGTGTAGGCCTACATGCTACCATAAAATTAAAGGGTTTTGCACTTTACACTTACATTTGAAGAATCTATAATGAAAAATCAAGAAGCTTAAGAACTGTATAGCCCTAATGCCAAAAATACTGCTGAACCTAAGAGTCACTGAAGAACCCTTTAGTTTTAAGAGTTTATACTAGCTATTATTGTCTCCATCTGAATAAAGGGAGTAAAAATGGATAAATGGAGACAGGGTTTTGTTACGCCCTCATAAAGGGTGGTCTGGTGTCTGTGTTGTCCTTCATCAGTTGTCTGTTGTTAGTGGCAGTCATTTTCTCACGCATTATCTTCACTGTAATCTCTCTGTCTCTCAGGACTATTTCTATACCCACCCTCTCATACGCTCTCTATCAACGCTTCCCATCCTGGTGGCCCTCAAGAAGCAGCAGGGGCTTGACAAAGTCAAACACAGTGTATATAGTAACGTCAGCAGCGCAGGACAGGCCAGAAACAGCATTCATTGGGACGTTGGTTTGGAGTGAGGTTTGGATAATGGAGACACCTCAAGTTTGAAGAGATCTCTCAGTATCAAGTTTTCAGAAGTGTCTCTAAAATATGGTAAAACGCTGGGGAAAATCCTGCATGAAGGCGGTTGTGTGAACTGCCAAAATGAAGTTTGTCTGCAGAAAAAATATTTGCGTAAAGAAATAGAGACCCTGTGGAGTGAGAAAGAAAGAGAGCTTTTTTTGGCGGTATTCAACGATCTGTACTTCTGTTAGGATCTGGTACCAGCCATGGTCTGACTGGTTGTGGAGTCAGAAAGAGATGCAGAAATACTTCAGTTCGGATGATTCTGCCAACAGTATCATCTAGTTAAAGTTTGGATGAATTGCTGTTGATACATTATAATGACTAAAATACTTTAAACAACACAAGCTCATTGGAAATACAGTACATGCTTGTGATGTCATTTCTGCAAAATAATACAACATTGCTTTTTGAATTTTTTTTGCAACACTTAAAGTGCATTCAGTTCTGTCCAAAACAGATGAATATGAAACTAGCAATGCTTTATTACTTTGGTTGTTGTACATAACACAGCATTCATGTTTAAAAATTACTATGCTAAACCTAACCAATAATGTTAACAAAATCAAACAAGATAAAAATGTATTTGCTGAAGCAACCATGCCATTTTATCCTACTTTCACAAGACTTTCCTGTTCTTTTATCCTGACTCGTATCTTGCAAGTGCAGTGCTGTATCAGGTGGGGTACTAAGCAAGTTTACTATGTAAAAAATGCCACATGAAGCTGCCTGTATGATGCAAACAACAAAATGTATTAGTTTTCAAATCATGCACTATATGGTAAAAGTCCTTAAGTCAGTATTGCAAGGAACTGTGTGAAAATAAGTCTTTATTAATCAATATTCTGCCCCTGTAATCATAATTTGTGGGAAAAGGAATAAAAGTTTGCTGCCACTAGTGTTCACTTCAGCTAGAAACAGCAGTGAATTGTATAGATGTGCTTTTGGAGCTCTGCAAATGTCAATGCTACTTATTTTCGTTAAACAGCAGTTGACCGGGATCTGTTAAATTCCAAACAAGAGATATAAAAGCAAAAGTTTGTATGCAATAGTACATGTCTTCTAAAGTCATATTATAGCTTTGTGTAGTGAAAGTCGAAATAAATTTTTTGAAAAAGTCATTTTTCCACTCGGGGGGGGGGGGGGGGGGCATCCTTGCCTCTCATCATAGCTGTCAAATTTGCACTTTTGCATATTCAAATTTGGCGGGTCACAATCAGATTTTGCTGTAGTCATGTTGGCGCAATTGTTGTAATATCGGGATGCACTATTCTGATTGTTTACATTCTCAGCTCAGATTCAGAAATAATTTGTTTCTATGGCAACAATATAGAAAAAAATGGTCAAGTGAGAGAGATCAGAGGATTCCTAAAATTATGAAATTTTCCAATTTTGACTATTTACTAGACAGAAACTTTCATTAAAATGCCAATAAACCTGAAGAAAATATGGTAAACTTTAAATGACAAAAAAAAAAAAAAAAAAACTTATTTTTAATTATGTATATCAGAAATGCATGAATTTAAACACATTATCTTCAGTTACTTTGGGAAAACAAACACAAATATTAATCACTCTATGTTAGTCTTTTTTTCAATTATTTATTTATTTATTTTTGATCCAATCAATACTCCTTCAATACTCCAATAATCCTTCCCCTAATACCACCTGCCACTGACTAACAATAGCTAGTAGCAAATCATGGCTTTGCTGAGCTGTGATGCAAACTGATGTCAATTGGCTAGTTGCGCACACACACACACACACACACACACACAAACAACAGCAACAACAACAAAAATGATTTATGATATTCTGCCTCCACTTCCTGTTTCAATAATAAATACATCAACACAAGAAAGAAAATGTATGCAGTTTTAGTGTTTAGGGTGGGTTTTGTGTGTGTGGTCAGCATTAGTCTGTGATCAGCGACTCTAGCTGAGAGAGTAAAAGTTGATGCTCAAATGTGTGTGTGGGTGTGTGTAGGGTCAGGTCAAGGGTCACTGAGTCCTAATCGACGCAGCTCTCCATCCACAGACTCCTCACTGCAGGCGTAGCGACAACAGGGGTCAGCGGGGGCCCGGGGGTCACTGGAGGTCAGGGTATGGAAGAAGATGGGCCACACAGAGATCACTCTCACAGCTTCTGTCACTCCAAATACTCTTCATCTCTTCAATGCATTCAGTATCCTCTCAAAGACCCAATGAAATGGTCTGACAAGTAGTTTTTCCCCTTTGTTGACATATTTCCTATTGAAATAGGAAGTTGAGGTGGGACATATTGATGAGCTTGATGGGCCTTCATATTAGACTTTCCATTCACTACCATTCATATGCATGCAAATGTGGGGGGAACATTTTTATTTTGCTTTTTTTTGGGGACCTTGAGGATTTCTTCAAACAAGATTTTTCATATTGTTTTTGTTCTGTTTTCCCAAAAGAGAATAACATAAATATGTGCATTTGCTATAAGTTAATTTATCATACTGATAGTCTTGAATGTACTTGACAGGGATTAAATGCCACTAAAATGATTTCTTGGGAAGTTTTCTATTGTCTTTATCAGGGATTTTCTAAAAAAAAAAGAACTGTTTTCAATGGAAACTTTCAAACTGAAATAACTTAAGCCCAAAACACACTGCACAATTTTAGCAATCCTATAAGATCATACTGCATGTCACACTGTGCGACATGGATCTAATAAACTTGGCCACGACGTGTGTAGACTGTACGATGAGGACACCTATTGACTCGTAGGCTACGACGCAAGTTCCTATAGAAGAATAAAACGTCATCAGCATGCGCTAGTGGTAAACAAAAGAAGCATGATAAATCACACATTAGCGGTTGTATTTTTATGTGGAGGAAGAGGAAGAGGAAGAGGAAGGGTTAAGAGCTTGAGTTAAGCAGTTTTATGTTTTAGCGCCATGTCGAGTTGATTTCATGTCGCATTTTTATTGACTGGTCAGTAAACATGGATCGTAGCATGGATCGTAGCAGCAAACACACTGTGCAATGATCATGATGTATCGTAGGCTATCTTTGGTCGCAAGACCGTGACAACGGTCATCTTTGAACCAAGAAGGAAGGGTTCTGCTTCCTGCTTGCTGGTTCCTGTCTGCCGTGCTGCTGAGTGGTTTGTGATTGTAGCTCCGTGTAGCTCTGCTTTTCTGTTGAATCTCGATCTTACTGTCACTCTCTGTTGTTTAAAGTGATTAAATATAACCTAATTCCCACCATATATCCAATATTATCTATCAAACGAATCTGACTAATTTGATTGTTCGCTTTTAATTTTAAACTGCGGGTGTAGCACGTTAGCATTCATTAGCCGGTTAGCTTGTCATTCGCGTTTCCATTTGCGTTTTTATTCGCGTCTATTACCATTTTATTTTTTCTCTCGCTCCGTTTCTTTTCTCTCTCACTCTGTTTGTCACAAGTTCATCAAACAACAGTGGTAAGTCAGAATCATTCATCAATCACGGTGAGTAATGTCTTCTCCTGTTATTGTCACTTGCACTGCTTGCCACATGTATAGTGTAGCTCTCTCTGACGGCGGCGAGGGATTCACATGTGATAAATGCAGGGAAATAGTTAGGCTGACAGAGAAGCTTTCAGAACTAGAGACACGCATACACACTTTAATTGAGGATAGTAAGAATGTGAGGGCTGTAGATACGGCTTTGGATGCGACTAGCTCAGGGAGTCCTGTACATTGTTCAGTTCCGGTTACAATGTCTCCGCAGCAGGGCGACTGGGTGACTGTGAGGCGGCATAGTCGCGGGTCAAAACACTCCTCTTCTGTTCCAATCAAAACATTAAACAGGTTCTTCCCACTCAGTGACGCACCCGCTGAGAAACCTGATGAAAGTGCTCTAGTTATTGGCAATTCTATTGTACGGAACGTGAAAATAGAGACACCAGCCACCATAGTCCAATGTTTACCGTGAGCCAGAGCGCCTGACATCTTGGAAAATTTAAAAGTGCTGGCTAATGCGAAACGTAAATTCAGTAAGATTGTTATCCACGCCGGCGCTAATGATGTTCGACTTCGCCAGTCGGAGATCACTAAAAATAACATTAAAGAGGTGTGTGAACTTGCAAGTACGATGTCAGACACTGTAATATGCTCTGGTCCCCTCCCTGCTTACCGTGGCGACGAGATACATAGCAGGCTGTCGTCACTCAATGGCTGGTTGTCTAAGTGGTGCCTGCAGAATAACATAGGTTTCATAGACAATTGGACGAGTTTTGGGGGGAAAGAGATGGTCTTCATCCCTCCTGGGGTAGTGCCGCTCTTCTGTTTAGAAATATGACACATAGTCTTAAGAGTTTGTACTTTACTAACTGGGGCCCAGGTTAGGAAGCAGACAGACTGGCTAAACCGACCATCTGCTAGCCGCCTCACGTCACAGAAATCAGTTAATTCTCAGCACATAGTGACTCTTTCACCTACATATCACACTATAGAGACTGTGTCTGTTCCCCGAACTAGAAAATACAAAAACGTCCAAACCAATTTAAGAGTAACAATTTAATTGATGTTCAACAAATAAAAAATTTATATAATACAGAGAAACAAATTATAAAGTTTGGCTTATTGAATATCAGGTCCCTTTCTACGAAAGCACTTTTTGTAAATTATATGATCACTGATCATAACCTAGATGTGCTCTGTTTGACAGAAACCTGGCTAAAACCTGATGATTACATTATTTAAACTTAACAGTAGGGATAGCGCAAGAGAGAGAGAGAGACAGAGAGAGAGCACTTCTGTTGTGTGATCTTTGATGTTCACTCACTTAGCACACGCATCATTTGGATTAAAAGTAAATTTAGACCATTTATAGGGGCATTCACTATGAACGTCATTTATTTTTAACCTTAGGCATTCACGACTTTCTGGCGAAAGTGAATCTAGCAGCCTGTGTGAAATGCGCTAGGCTGTACTGTTCTGCATCAGTACAAATACGTGCACGTGTTGCGTGTGTTTTGCTTGCTTTAGTGTTTCTGCATTATAAGAGTGGCTTTGGAATATAAATCGCAGCACGTTTCAGATGAAAAACGCTACTTCTATTTCTGAAAATATCACAGTTAGTAGATTTATAATGAGTGGTTTCCTGCATTATTACAGCAAAGTGCGTGGTTACAGTACTAAGCCGCTGCAATGTAGCAGTTCTAATGCTATTAAATTAAAGATGTTGTAGGCTACCATAGAGAGAGAAAAAATTAACTGTGAAAGTAACAAAAACTTGTAAATACATTTTAATGGGCATAATTAAGTGTGAAAATAACCGAGGATATACAGTCAAACCAAAAATTATTCAGAGACCAGATATAATTTTTGATATTTTTTTACTAGTGGGTGCAGGACTCTATAGTTCATTTATGGAAGTGAGGATAGCAAAATAAAGTAAACTGTTGACAAATCATCCCAAAAATTCTTCATACAGTGGACTACCAGTAAAATTTATACAAATTTGGGACCAAAAATTATTCAGACCGAGTCTGGGAAAAAATTGAAGTTGAGGTTTGCATGAAGCTGGGTGACAGCATGCCCAGGAGACAACAGGCTGTCATTAAGGCTAATGGCTGCCCTACTAAGTATTCATAGTTGTGTAAATAATACTGTCATACTAACAGCTGTATGAATAATTTTTGGTTCATTGTAATCCATTACATACCTTTCTATCAAATTTATCTAACATTATCAAGATGAATTTGTTCTGACAATTTACCTGAGTTCTTGTCTGTTTATTAACCATTTTCTCACTATACTGAATAAACTGTGATAATGTGCTAAATGTTTAAGGTGTCTGAATAAATTTTGACTGTATCTATTTGATAAATTAAGTTAACCAACTAACAATATACATACCCTTTTGGTTTCTGTACACAATATTTAAAAAATTTACAAATGCAATAAAAAAATTGGTATCGGTACTCGGTATCGGCAAGTACTGGAAAAAGTGTTATCGGTGCATCCTGAATTCGACCGTATCATAGTACTGAGACTGCTCTCATTAGAGTTACAAATGACCTGCTCTTATCATCTGATCGTGGTTGTATCTCTCTATTAGTGCTATTGGATCTTAGTGCTGTGTTCGACACTATTGACCACAACATTATTTTGAATAGACTAGAAAACTTTGTTGGCATAAGTGGAAGTGCATTAGCATGGTTCAAATCGTACTTATCTGACCGCCATCAATTTGTAGCAGTGAATGAAAAAGTATATCGTTCACAAGTGCAGTATGGAGTACCTCACGGCTCAGTACTAGGGCCGTTACTCTTCAAGCTTTACATGTTACCCTTGGGAGATACATCCGGAAACATTGTGTTAGCTGTTCACGTCTCTGATGATACGCAGTCTCTATATTTCTTCGCGGCCCCGCGAAACATACCAATTTGAAAAACTATCGGAATGCATAGTCGATATAAAAAACTGGATGACGAGTAATTTCTTACTGCTAAATTCTGAAAAAACAGAGGTGTTAATTATAGGACCTAAAACCTCTGCATGTAATGACCTAGAACACTGTCTAACACTTGATGGCTGCTCTGTCAATTCTTCATCATCAGTTAGGAACCTAGGTGTGCTATTTGATTGCAATCTTTCCTTTGAAAGCCACATTTCTAGAATTTGCAAAACTGCATTTTTACATCTCAAAAATATATCTAAATTACGACCTATGCTCTCAATGTCAAATGCAGAAACGTTAATGACCTCAAGGTTAGATTATTGTAATGCTTTATTGGGTGGTTGTTCTGCACGCTTAATAAACAAACTCCAGCTGGTCCAAAATGCAGCAGCTAGAACCAGGAAGTATGACCATATTAGCCCAGTTCTGTCAACTCTGCACTGGCTCCCTATTAAACATTGTATAGATTTTAAAATCTTGCTTATTACTTATAAAGCCCTGAATGGTTTATCACCTCAGTATTTGAGTGAGCTCTTATTGCATTATAGTCCTTCACATCCGCTGCATTCTCAAAACTATCAATTTGATAATACCTAGGATATCAAAATCAACTGCGGGTGGCAGATCCTTTTCCTATTTAGCGCCCAAATTCTGGAATAATCTACTGAACATTGTTCGGGAGGTAGACACACTCTGTCAGTTTAAATCTAGATTAAAGACCCATCTCTTTAACCTGGCTTACACATAACACAATAACACTTTTCTAATATTCAAATCCGTTAAAGGTTTTTTAGGCTGCATTAATTAGGTCAAAAGGAACTGGGAACACTTCTCATAACACCCGATTTACTTGCTACATTGTTAGAAGAATGGTATCTACACTAATATTAGTCTGTTTCTGGCTTTTTCCGAGGTCACCGTATCCACCAGATCCAGTCTGTATCCAGATCAGATGGTCACTGCTGTCACCCGGATCCCGTACGTATGCAGCCCAGATGGTGGATCAGGACCTAGAGATGACCTCGACAGCCCTAAATGTCAGCAGAGACCAGAACAACTAGATGAGCCCCAGATACAGATCCCCCTCGTGAGACTTCATCCCCTAGGCGCCACGTGCCAAATACCACAGGAACCAGATTATTCTTCCTTCCGCACATCTGACTTGCATCTGAGGAGTACTGGCCCCCCAACTGAGCCTGGTTTTCTCCCAAGGTTTTTTTTCTCCATTCTGTCACCGATGGAGTTTTGGTTCCTTGCCACTGTCATTTTTGGCTTGCTTAGTTGGGGACACTTTATTTCCAGCGATATCGTTGCCTTGATTGCACAGATACTATTTAAACATGATCTGAGCTGAATGATGACATCACTGAATTCAATGATGAACTGCCTTTTTTCAGTGTTTACTATTGTCCTTTTGCATTATTGACACACTATTTTCCTATTTAATGCTGTAAAGTTGCTTTGACACTATCTGTATTGTTAAAAGCTCTATATAGATAAAGGTAACTTGACTTGACTTGACTTGACCTCTCTCACTGTAAAACACAGGACCACCGCACAATCACAGAAATCGCCACGATTGTTTCACGATGCCAATCTTTCGTCCGGGATAGCTGAAAATCGTGCAGTGTGTTTAGGGCTTTAATGGAATAAACTACATAAACTCTATTTACTACATTGACTTTTCTCCCTGATTTGCGGTCTGGAGGAGTCAGTGCTAGTCAGAGCCAGTCTTCAGATTTTGGGCAGTTGGAGTTGACAGATTTCATAGAAAGTCATGTTGTGTATGATGGGCACAGATATTAGCTTCAGACTATAGGCTGTTAAAATCTGAAGGCTTGTTATAGTCTATAAGATGCACAGGATGGTACCTCCCAAAACTGATTTCGGATTGGCTTTCTGAGGCAGCATAATAGTTAAATGATCTACAACTAAACAGAGCAACAAGCAATATTTTCACTTTCAGTTAGGGCTGCACGATTAATCGAATGCGATTTTCATGCGCATTTTGTTTATAAAGCTGTTTCTGTAATCAGCAGGAAATCATCATCATGTGCTTTCAGATGGAGCAGAATTTACTACATATAGCTGTAGTCCCTGAGACGTTACGCAAAAAAAAAAAAAAATCGAAATTGAAGAAATCTGTTCGCTTCTCTCCATGAACTATGGCTCTGTGTAGTAAATGCTGCTTTATCTGAAAGCATGTGAAAATACCACAATTAATAACATAGTTTTTACTCCAAACTCACTTCATAAAGTCAGCCGAGTGTTTAAAATAAATCCTTCTGTGAGATGATGTGGCTTCTGACACAGAATAAGGCACGCAAAGAGTTCATATTATTCTAAGCGTGATGAGTGAGTGAGTGGTTGTGTTTTTGTGTGAATGTGAGTGAGTGAGAGTGAGTGAGTGAGGGGTGTTTTTGTGTTCGTGCGGAGTGAGTATTGTGTGTTCGTGAGTGAGTGCGTGTGTTGGGTGTGTGTTGAGTCGTGTAGTGAGTGTGGGTTTGTGTGTGAGAGAGTGAGTGATTGTGGTGCGCGTGTGTTCCATGTGGGTGGGAGTGAGTGTGTGTGTGTGTGTGTGAGTGCGTGAGTGAGGTGTGTGTGTGTGAGAGAGAGTGAGTGAGTGAGTGTGTTTTGAGTGAGTGAGTGAGTGTGTGTGTGCGCGTGCGTGCGAGTGTGCGTGCGAGTGTGCATGCGAGTGTGTGTGTGTGTGAGTGAGAGAAAGAGAGAGAGTGTGTGTGAGTGAGAGAGTGTGTGTGAGTGAGTGAGTGATGTTAGTGTGTTGAGTTGTGTGTGTGTGTGTGTGTGTGTGGTGCGTGAGGAGTAGGGTGTGTGTGTGTGTATTTTGATAGAGTGAGTCATGAGTGTGTGGGTGTGTGTGTTGTTGTGTGTGTGTGTGTGTGTGGTGAGTGAGTGAGTGTGTGTGTTGTGAGTGAGTGAGTAGTGTATGTTAGTGTGTGTGGTTGTGTTTGTGTATTATTGTGTGTGTTTGTGTGTGTTATAGAGAGTAATTGGTTAGTGAGTTAGTGCGTGTGTGTGTGAGTCATGAGGAGTGTGTGGTGGGTGTGTGAGTGAGTGTGTGGGGTGAGTGAGTGAGTTGTGTGGGTGGAGGAGGTATGTGAGGGTGTGAGGGTGTGTGTGTGTGTTATGAGGTGTGGGTGTGTGTGTGTTTGTGAGTGTGTGTGTGTGTGTGTGTGTGTGTGTGTCCGCGCGTTTTTTTTGTGACAATTGAGGACATAAATGTGTATAATGACAGGTATGCACAGTTATTACAAGATGAAGGGACTTTTCCGGACCTACACCTGTCCCCACACTTTTTAAACCGTTATAAATCATACATAATGAGTTTTTTTGAAAATCTAAAAATGTAGAAAGTTTCCTGTGAGGGGTAGTTTTAGGGGTAGGGTTGGTGCAGGGCAATAGAATATACAGTCTGTACAATATAAAAACCATTACGCCTATTGAGAGTCCCCACTTTTCACAAAAACAACGGGTGGGGGGTTGTTGTGAGTGTGTGTGAGTGGGCGAGTGTGTGAGTGTGTGTGTGTGTGTGTGCGAGTGTTTGTGTGTGTGTGTGTGAGTGTGGTGTGTGAGTGTGTGTGAGTGGTGTGATTGCTGCGAGTGTGTGTGATGATGATGGTGAGTGGTGTGTGTGTGTGTGTGATGTGAGTGAGGGAGTGTGTGTGAGTGAGAGTGTGTGAGAATGTGTGTGTGTGAGTGAGTGAGTGAATGAATGTGTGTGTGAGTGAGTGTGTGTGTGTGTGGTGTGTGTGTGTGTGAGCGAGTGTGTTGTGAGTGGGTGTGTGTGTGTGTGTGTGTTTGTTTGTTTGTGTGTGTGTTTGTGTGTGAGAGTGAGTGAGTGAGTGATTGAGTGATTGAGTGTGTGAGTGAGTGAGTGTGTGTGTGTGGAGTGAGTAAGTGTGTGTGTGTGTGAGAATGAGAGAGTGAGTGTGTGTGTGTGTGAAAGAGTGTGTGTGTGTGTGTGAGTGAGTTGAGTGTGAGTGTATCGATGGGTGTGTGGGTGTGTGTGTGTTTGGTGTGTGTTGTGTGTGTGTGTGTTTGTGTGTGTGTGTGTGTGATAGTGGTGTGAAGTGTGCTCGCTTTTTGGTGACAATACGACATAAATTTGTATAATGACAAGGGTATGACATAGGTATTACAAGGAGAAGGTTACTTTTCAGGACATTACCCCCATGTCCCCACTTTTCAAAACGCATATAAATCACACAGAACGGAGTGTATTGAAAATCTGAAATAGCAAAAAGTCTCCTGTGAGGGGTAGGTTTAAGGGTAGAGTTGGTATAGGGCAATAGAATATACGTTCTGTACAGTATAAAAAAAACCATTACGCCATGAGAGTCCCCCACTTTTCACAGACCCCACCTGTGTGTGTTGAGTGTGGGTGTGAGTGCGTGCGATTGTGTGATTGTGGTGTAGGCGGCGAGTGTGTGTGTGTGTGTGTGTGATGTGTGTGGTGTGTGTGTGTGTGTGTGATTGCGTGCGAGTGTGTGTGTTTGAGTGTGTTTGTGTGTGTGTGAGTGAGTGAGTGTGTGTGTGTTTGTGAGTGTGTGAGAGAGTGTGTGTGTGAGTGTTTGTGTGTGTTTGTGTGTGTGTGTTTGTTGTGTGTGTGTTGTGTGTGTGTGAGAGAGTGTGTGTTTGTGTTTGTGTGTGTTTGTGTGTGTGAGTGTGAGTGAGTGTGTGTGAGAGAGAGTGAGAGAGTGAGTGAGTGAGTGAGTGAGTGAGTGTGTTTTTTTGTTTGTGTGTGTGTGTGTGTGAGTGCGTGAGTGTGTGTGTGCGTGAGTGCGTGCGCGTGTGTGTGTGTGTGTGTGTTTGGGAGAGAGTGTGTGTGTGTGTGTGAGTGATTTTCTGTGTGTGTGTGTGAGTGATATTGTGTGTGTGTGTGTGTGTGTATATGTGTGGTGTGTGTGTGTGTGTGTTTTTGTGTGTGTGTGTGTGCGCGCGCGTTTTTGTGTGTGCGCGTTTTTGTGACAAATTAGGACATAAATTTGTATAATGACAGAGGTATGACAGGTATTACAAGGAGAATGTGACTTTTCAGGACATTACCCCATGTCCCCTCTTTTCAAAACGCTTATAAATCACACTGAATGGAGTGTATTGAAAATCTGAAAGAGCAGAAAGTCTCCTGTGAGGGGTAGTTTTTTAGGGGTAGGGTTGGTGTAGGTCAATAGAATATACGGTCTGTACAGTAATAAAACCATTACGCCTATGGGATGTCCCACTTTTCACAGAACAGAAACCTGTGTTTGTGAGTGTGTGTGAGTGCGTGCGAGTGTGTGTGTATGTGTGTGCGTGCACTGAGTGTGTGCCGAGTGTGTGATAGGTGTGGGTTGTGTGTGGTGTTTGTGCGAGAGTGGTGTGTGTGATAAGTGTGTGATGCGTTCGAGTGTGTGTGTGTGAGTGTGTTTTTGTGAGTGTGTGTGTTTTTGTGTGTGTGTGAGAGTGTGTGTGGGTGTGTGTGTGAAGTGGTGGTGGTGTGTGAATGAGTGAGTGTGTGGTTTGTGAGTGAAGTGTGTGTGAGTGAGTAGTGAGTGAGTGAGTTGATGATTGTTTGTGTGAGAGTGTTTGTGTGTGTGTGTGAGTGTGAGTGCGTGCGAGTGTGTGTGTGTGTATGACATACATTTAAACTAATTGAAAATAATTGAAACTAATGTTTATTACTCATGAAATATCAAGATTATATTAGCCATCAAAATTTTCATTCAAAAAAAAAAAAAAATCAGCTGATTATTTCTAAAAAAAAAACATACAGATAATTATGAATTGTACACAAAAGCAGATCTGTTTCCTGATCAGACTACAATCCACTGTATCACATCCAAGTCTGATGAAATCAAACCAAAACATCCTCAGAGCTTGACTAAAACATCTGCTGATTTCTGTGGCTGTGGTCAGAAACCAGCTCCTGCTATTGAGTTTAGCCTCTGTTACTGTAAATGCATTGTGCAAACGCCAAGTCAACATCCACAAATTCAAATAAGTGTGCAAAGTGCAGACATACCTCAGAATTGCTGTTTACTTCAGAGTTTGCTGCCATTGTTACTGATGGAGAGCAAAGGGTCAGTGTGTGGAGAGAGAGATCGACACATGACCCACTGACTGTCTGTAGCTCACTGCAGCTCATTTGCATAGCCACACCCCCATCACACATGTCCAGTTCTTAGGTATTATATATGCGGGTTCATTATATATATAAATATATATGACGGCCCTCACATCATTATCAGGAATCACAGAAGATCGAAAAAAATCGCAACTAGAAATATAAATGTTCCATTCATCTCTGCTCCCTCAGTAGTACTGCTGTATGTGTCTCTCGCTCTCGTCTTTCTTCAAGAGTGATGTTGTCCCGCATTTAAAAAGCCACTGTGTCCCTGATTTGCAAAACCTGAACACACACACACACACACACCTATCTCTCAGTGAACCATTGACACTCTGTCTACAATCTCAATTAGGAGTGTCAATGGTCCATTTGAGAGATAGGTGGCGGTAATGCACTTATAAGTCTGCGATCCGCCGTAAAGCAAGAAGAAGAAGATGCGAGCGCGCTCAGGACAGTTCGGACATTGCAGTAAATCAGAGGTAAAAAAACGTATAAATACTGTTCAGTTTCTTGCACAGACTGATTTTTTCGTGTCTTTACACATCAATGTATGGTCACGAGCCGCAGGGTTTAATTTGGTTTTGTTTGTGTATGTTTTTATGACTCTCAAAGCTGTGATTCCCATTCACCTCCATTATATGACTGACAGACTGCAACGGTTTTTTAGTTAAAAATCTCTGTTTGTGTTCTACTGAAGAAACAAAGTCCCCTACATCTTGGATGCCCCGGGGGTAAGCAGATAAACACCACATCTTCATTTCTGGGTGAACTATCCCTTTAACAAATGAACTGATAGATTTGTATAAATATAGATTTCTGTATTGTTTTGTGTGAGAAATGTGCCGCACACCCCACACTAGCACTGCACTTTTTACAGCCTCTCAGAGATGTTTGTGAAGTTGCTGTCTGCAGCCTCTGACCGTAGTACCAAGCAAAGCCTGGTGCCGCCGCTGAACACGTCACACACACATCTGAGCCCTCTCAGCACAAAGGAGCCAAACACACACACACGACAAGACTCAAACACATGCTCCAACATCTCAGGTCTGCAGAAACTCTCCTCACACTGAACACTGACCCTTTGGTCACAAGGAGGACACAGCAAAGCATTCTGGGAAGTGTTCTGTCTCCATTCAAGAGTCCGTCACAGATGATAATCTCAGAGCATTAGTGTTTAGTTTTCATTATGGCTGAAGATGCATTGTTCATCCTCTCTTTTTGAGCTTAAATCTGTCAGTGAAGGACAGACAGAGGTATCTATCTAAATCTACTTATATATATATATATATACACACACACAGTGGCGACTATAATGAACCAGCACTAATCTGGAGCTTAATCTGGAAGACGACTAACAGACAACATTTGCTCAGTAAAGACACCATAAGACAAGCCTAGATATTCATTTAACTATCACTTGAATATTTTCCCACAGATGTAATGGTTAAAAACTAAAGAGAAGAGACACAGACTGACACACTGTCTGAAGGAAGGCCACTATCAGAATCAGAAACTCTTATCAATCA
>JADLZN010006711.1:7500-30779 GCA_018155175.1 Sinocyclocheilus anophthalmus | reverse complement strand
GGCATCTGACCGCAGACTGCAGCTCACAACTGTTGATTCAGCTGCACTTCAGCGCGCCTTCCTGAGCACGAGGGGAATCACAATGCTCCAGCAGGAGGTCTGTGTGTTGGGTCAGTTCTTATCAGGTTTAGTGGATCAACTAGTTGCGTGTCTGGGTTCCATGTTGAGTTTGACTGCTGTAAGCAGCACTGGACCGGATGACTATGTTCAGAAGCCAAGAGTAGCATGCTGCAATATACTCTCATCTCTGTTGGCTATTTTTTTTAAATAGCATGTAAAACACTGTACACATTATGCAATCATAAAAAACATTCAAACAGCAGTACAAGGGCAGTGCATTGTGGGATACAGCATCTCACATTCAGCTGTATTCAGTATGGAGTACTGTGCATGATGCAGTAACAGTAATAAGTAAGATGGCAATGATCTCTTGTGATCAGAGACACTAAACACAGCCCAAATGTGAGGTGTCTGACTGTCTGCTGTTTGTGCAGGAGCAGCGTGAGGCTCTATCAGAGGCATCGATCCTGCAGACGGTCAGCAGTTAGTGTGCTTCCTCGTCCCACTCTTCTCTCCACAGGATCGTGACGTAAACACGTCTCCTCTCACTGCATCGTGTCAGCCAGTGCTGCTGAAATCTGAAGTCTTCACTCTGTTAAGGGAACATAGTGAGCACCGATGTGCCCTGCTTTAACGGTGCATTGTGGGAGTTTTTAGGGAGCGAACGTTGCAGCACACTGGAAGGATGCTGCGATTGAAACGGCCCTTAAAATGGCCCTAGTTTCTGAAGTATGCAGTCACCGAACACTTAGCTAACCCATAACACCATGAGAGTTGAGGAGCTGCCAAAAAAAAAAAGGCAGAGCACTGAAAGCACAATGAAAGAACAATAGCTCTCGTCTGGGAATGCATTGATAGTCCACGCCTGCATACCTGCGCTTCACTCCGTACAGTACACACTCTCGACGCATGAGAACAGTGCAGAGATCACCAGGGCAGGGGAAGGATGTGCTGCATCAGGTTATTTCATAAAAACATGTTTTTCTGAAAACGTGTGTCCTCGATACTTACGTTATGTAGTAACTGTTTGATCAAAACAACTAGAATATGAATATTTGCCTTGCCTGGAAATTTGAAGGTGATATACTGCAGTGTTCTGGCTGGTTGCTATGGTGTTGCCAAGCAGCTGCGACATGCAGGCTGGTTGCTAGGTGGTCGCTAGGATGTTGCCAGTGCATAGATGATTACGACTGTCAAAAGCTGCACTTGAAGGGGAAAAAATACATGCTGATCTCTGAATAACTATGTTTAAATACCATGTCACAGTCAAGCAAGCATGAGGCTGTGTGTGCAGCAGTGTCTGCCTCTCCGGACAGCATGAAGCACAGCATGAAGCAGTCACAGAACCGTCTGCTGTGATGCTGTGATGCTGTGTGCAAGCATGCCTCTTCAGTGAACGCACCAGAAACACTTCTTCACTTCTCCTGGTTTCAGGCGCCTCAGCAGTGAGCAGCGCAGGAACGCGACACAGTAACACAGGCTGAGACTCACCGTGGCTGAAGAGCGCAGTCCTGAAGCGGTTGTTGACAGCAGAGTTGTCCATCGCTCGCGCTGTGTCTCAGTGCAGGGAGCAGACAGACTCTGAGCGCGTCCGCGCGGCACTCTGCGCTTTAACGCGGCTCCACGCCGCCGTGACGTCACTCGCCCCTGCGCAGATCTGTGGTCATCAGCACCAGAATAACTACACAACACGCAGCTGCTATTATAACTGATATGACATCATTTCCCTCATATTCTGATCAGATGAATGCAAAATGCAGATGAATAAATAATGCCCAGTTTATAAATAACTGATAAGGGGGAGGGTAGGGTGATAGTCAGTTTTAGTACCATTTAATTATGCAATGGATTATCAAAATTAAAACAACACAAAGAACATAATATTTTCATGAAATTATTATTAACATAATTTTAGGAAAAAGAATAAAGTGTTTGTTTTTTGACGAGCGTGTGGCCTTGCATTTGAATTTGATTTTTATACAGAGACAAATATGAATCAGGATCATGGTTATCAGTAATGTCACGGTATTGCTCAATGTGTTGGAAATGTTCAAAAAGTACTCATACACACAACAAAATCAAGAGTTTTATGTTAAACCAGCAAACAGCAAATAAAAGTAGCAGCACTATGCACTTTTTGTTTGCATAAGCACTAAAATATGAATAATTCTTCTGTATCAGGCTTTATGGAGAGAAGATGTAAAGCAAACCATGCCATCGAAACTTTTCTGAAGACAGTCGGCTCCTCATGCATTCATAATTAATGCAATCATACATTCTGCCATTTCATTTCTTTCAGCCTTCATTCATCTTTTCACACAAAATGAGGCATATGCTGCTGTTAATGCGGAGTCATATTTCATTTTCATTTAGTTTTATTTTTTGCAATAATTGGACAAACAGTCTAAGGGTTCGAAAAAGTAGTTTGTTTTTCAATTTAAAGGAAAAAGTTTTATGATGCAAAATGAATTGTCTAGAGCCAAGGAATCAGGGGGAAATAATAAAGAATTGTGTTTCTGGTCCTCACGGCTCAGAAGTTATTAGCACAAACGTGAGGGCAAATTTGGACAAGTGGTGGTGCTGGAGGGTTTGAGCTAGAAACCCCAAACTTGGTGTGGTTAATGTTCAGACTGTCCTCTATCTGTGTGCCAAATGTCATAACTTTGTACCATACGGTTCTATGGGCTGCTGTAGAAGAAGAAGAAGGGGCCTACTGTCACAGATATTCAGCTGTTTTTCTCTTAGTTTCATTGTCACAGACTTTTAGTTTGTCTCTATTTAGTTTCCTTTTTCTTCTGTTCTAGCTCCAGCCATTCATCAGTTATTCTTCTTGTTGGTAGGGTTAGTTCTCCTGTTCAGCTGTGTTTATTACTTAACCTGGTTTGTAGTAGTCTGTGAGTGTTGCTTTTGCTGGCTGCCTTCTGTCAGCTTGCCTTGTGGACTATTATTAAAGATTGATCTTATACTCTTATATCTTCATCGTCGTGTGCTTTGCTGCAGCCACGTGTGACACCTGCAGACCTTTAGTGCTTGGCCCCTAGTTAAGTCTTTCATGACTGTGCTGTTTTTGCCAATACAGTAAATGTGAGACTGTAATTGACCGGTATCGTCTGTCGGTCTCTTCAGAGATATGTATTATTTATTGAACTGTCATTTTCAAATGAGTCATGATTTTGCATCACAAAGTCATCAGCTAAATATCTAATTAGTGGATGAATGTAAAACTCTTGCATGAGAAAGCATCGAGAGAGGACACCGAACACAGCAGTAATGAGGAGTCGAGAGACAGCAGCGTAACATCAGGAGCGCCACTTTATTCTGTCGCCTCCATTCACGGCCAGTGCGTTTAAAGTGCAGAGTCATTTCACAGCTTCAGTAAAAACAGCAAACCTAAAATATCTAACTGAACAATGGAAACGTGGAGAATATAAATATCTAGAGAACAAAAGGAAACCTCAGTGAAACAGGTAAGCGATGGCCACACAAACTCGTTGGCAAGGCTAGCGTAAAACAAAGGCACAGCAATGTGGAGGTAAAACCATCGCTTCCAGAAGGAAAAGCTGCAGCATTCTGTCACCAGATCAAGCTCTGGCTTCCTCAGCACTTTCACATTGATGCGTATGAGTTTGACAGATATGAACGATGACATGACGTGACCCTCTTCAACAGCAGCGGGACCCTGAGCTTGACTTCCATGAACATCTCGAGCTAGACTACAATGTTTAAGTGCTGTGTGTGTGTGTGTGTGTGTGTGTGTACGTTTATAGTATTTGTGGGGAGCCTAACCTATTCCCACAACCAATGTGGACTCGCACCTAAATTGTTGTCCCCACGGGTACAAAAGCTTATAAACCACACAGAATTAAGTTTTTTGAAAAAGCTAAGATCAGAACTCCTGCGAGGGTTAGTTTATGGTATTGTGGGTGTAGGGCAAGATAATATACAGTTCCTGTACAATATAAAAACCATTCCACCTATGAGATCCCCACGAGAGAGCTGACCACAAGTTTTTGTGTGTGGGTGTGAGAGAGTGTTGTGTGTGTGTGGTTGGTTTGTGAGAGAGTCGTGTTGTGTTTGTTGGTGCTTGAGAGATGTGTGTGTGTGTTGTGTGGTGTGTGTTGTGTGTGTGTGTGTGTTTGTGTTTGTGTGAGCGTTTGTGGTGTGTGTGTTTAGTGTGGTGCGGGTGTTGGGTGGTGTCTGTGTGTGTGTGTGTGGTTTGTGTGGGTGTGTGTGTGTGGTGGGAGTGTCGTGTGTGTTCGCGTGAGTGACGTTGGGTGTGGTTCGCGAGTGTTGTGTGTGTGTGTTTGTGTGTGTGAGCATGTGTGTGTGTGTGTTTGTGAGCGCTTGTGTGTGTGGGTGTCTGTGTGTGTGTGTGTGTTTGTGTGTGTGTGTTTTGTGTGTGTTTTGTGTGTGTTTTGTGTGTGTGTGTGGGGTGTGTGTGTGGGAGAGCAGTGTAATGCCCTCAGAGAATGAGCAGCTACTTTTATTACCCGTCACGGCATTCACGACATTCTGTCTTTGGTAGTTTTTGGTTCCAGGAACATGGACTCATAATCATTCCTAAAATGGGCTTTCATAGTAATATGGCTTTATGGTATGGCAATACTGAAGTTATGATATCTGAGATGGATCAGACACTCAAGTCAACATGAAATGAAATAAGCTCTTTTATTGTCTTCGACCACCAAGGCTGAACCCGGACTTGACAACAGTGTTTTGTCGGTATGGAAACATGAACATGCAGCTGACTGTGCGGTACGTTCATATCAGAACACAGCGCAAAATCTCTTTGAACGTCAACGAGGAAGATAGTGTGGAACGAGTCTTTAACGTATACATTAACCGCACTGAATCAGGACCCTCCTGTTTCTCTTTCCCGTGACGCCTCTGCCTTCTCAGGAGGGCCGCCGCTGACGGCACGCCTCACCAAGCTCCGTCATGACGTGCAATCACCAAACGCTCAAATACCCAAAAAACCAAAGGCCTCGAGCGAACAGCCCTTGCACACATAGTGCAAATCAATCATTTCCACTTTGTATAAAAGAGAACATAGTGATTCTATTCAAAGAAAGAAGAACACCGTGTTTTTTACTTTTTTCCATCTTCCAAACGTGCTTTCCTGGTGATCCCTCTTGCGTGTTTGCACAATAACATCTGTTGAGCTTACGAGAAAACTGGAGCATATGGAGGACGTGTGACAGTGCACATCAGAAGCGCGACACACGAGAAAATCGGAGAAGCGGTTCTGTCAGATATTACACCAACAGTGTTTATGTAAATCGGATTCTCCCGATGAGTCACACACACACACACAAAAACCGTCCCACATGAGGGTCTAAATCAGGCTAAGCCTTTCAAACACAGGCCGGGAACGAGCTCCTGCAGATCAGACATCAGCGTGTGCAACAGTACCGAGATCGCCACACAGGACAGGAAATCCTGTCCACTCATCACCGTTTGAAGCACGAGTTAAAGACGAGTCCACAACATCATTCACCCCGGAATCTAAAGAAAGAGATTAGAAACTCGATTTTGCACAAGAACATGAAGCCCGTGAAGATCTTTGATTTTCTTTTAAATCACCATAAAATACATTCATTACAACAAATACTAACGTGATGCATATTTACTTTACAATTTAAATAATAAATCAATATTAAAAAAAATAGGCTTCATTGTTTTCTGCAAAACACACATATATACATACATTTTGGATTTGGGTGTAAGAAGATAGTATTAAGTTAAGTTGACGTGTTGGACTCGGACGGGAAGCCTCTCTAGAGTTCATCATGTTCCTGATCTTCTCGTGAGGACTGGACTTGCATTTCAGCAAACATCCAGATGAAAGTACGCCAATGCGCAATCACTATACAAAACAATGCCTGCACATATACAACATGTCAAACATTTACAATGTGTACTGTAACTCTGTTTACACTGCGGACTATTAGTGCCAAGACACTGATGCTTGGCGTACCTAAGGAGCACGAGGACACTGATGATGTGCGATGTGTCTCGTGTGTTCTGGTGCGTTCATATCTCATCACCAGATCAACCGGAGCAGCTCAGTCAGAGCTTCCTCACAGAGGTCGTGTGGACGAGACGTGAACGCACCATCAGGACCGTATGAAGAACACCGCACTGTAAGCCACACCAGACATGCATGAGTGTGTGAGCTGATGCTGTGCGTCAGACTCGAGCTCAAACATCTGTCCAGATGTGTTATGTTGTGAGGAGGCATCGTGGGTTGCTTGGATTTGCAGAAGCATGGTGTGTTCAGCCGCAGATGTCCTGTGGTGGATCTGCAGCGATCGGCTCTCACTCAGGCTGCTCTGGGTGCGTGTGAAGCCCGTTCTTGCCGCTCGAGTGTTTCTGCCAGAAGGCTTGATGAATGACTTCCAGCTCGGACACCAGGTGAAGCCCCATCTCCATGTGCATCTTCAGGTTCTCCAGCCACGACTCCAGCTTAGCAAACGCAGGCCTGCCAGCGCAATTTCACAATGTCATTATTTTAGCTTTGGAAAAACTACAGTAATTGCTTAAAAATAACTATATTGTTATTTATATATTGTTTATGGTGCTGTCGATTTAACACATTCATTTGATGCAATTAGTAATAGAAAAAGTTACGTTAAAATGATGCAGAACAAAATGATGAACTGTGTGATGATTGATGAAGCCTATCAGAATACAGTTATATGAGCGTAAAATATGACCCTCTTACATTTATATCATATGATACGGTTTAGCGATATCACACCAGCAAGACTGCTGCTTTTCTAAAAGATTAGCAATAAAGTCACAGCAGAGCTGTTGAGCATCTCTGATCAACACAGCGGTGATTCCTTACCGAATGAATCAAATGAGTCAATGATGCATTGACTCAGTGCACCTTGTCTCCTTTCTGATTTCATCATATGTTTTGAATGAATCATTTGCATGAATGAACGAAGACTCAGCTCATTAATTGCGCGCACGCCACCCCTACTGGCATTTTAGTTGAAATTGAGATTATCAGTATAATTTTTTTTAAAACCCTTTTTTCATCGTTCACTCTTTACAAAAATTTAAACCCTATTGATTTACTTTATTCTCATTAGCATGCTGAATCAAAATATTGAACCCGGCTGGCAAAATGAGTCGGAATGCGCACAGTCTTATTTTGAGCTACAGGCAAAAGAAGTGAAAAATTTCAGTTTTGGTCGAATTTGAGGTTTTCTCAAAAATGAGTTAATTAAGCCCTCTTCTAGTGATCCCAGTGCTTCAAAAAGAAATTAAACATCTAAAATGATCTTTAATTGTATGTTTTTTGAGAGGAGTACCTTTTCTCCGCTCTCCCTTCTGGACTACGGCGCGGCTTCCTCATCACAAGGTCGTAGGTATATCTCGAGTCTGTATGACACGAGTCTGAACTAGTAAATTATGATTTTCAAACCCATGCTGATGAAAACAAACCGATCGTGCTGTCTGACATCTGCCTCCCCGAGAGCGCGCGATCTCCCTATAAAGTACACTATTGCGAAATATGTCTTGGCGAGATTCAAACAAACATAATCTGTTATGTCTTACATGAACGTCTAGTTAATGGTTG
Organism: Sinocyclocheilus anophthalmus; assembly: GCA_018155175.1. Classification (NCBI taxonomy): domain Eukaryota; kingdom Metazoa; phylum Chordata; class Actinopteri; order Cypriniformes; family Cyprinidae; genus Sinocyclocheilus; species Sinocyclocheilus anophthalmus. Next base: position 23,128 of record JADLZN010006711.1, on the reverse strand, counting down.
GGGGGAAATCTGATGTGTAACATTATATTAGATGCATGCTCTACAGTAGGTCACAATACTGATCTGTCTCCATGTTAATCAAACATTAAAAGAAAAGACGGAATCATTCGCTGCTCTTGATTAAACTTATTTTTAATAACAAAGATAAAATAAAAAAACGCTATATTGTGATTTAATAATATAGTAATTATTATTAATATGCAAGTTCTGCCTCTGTGATTTTGCTTTTTTGTTGGTACCTTCATAAACTTTAACGCGGTTTCTCAAAACTGACTTTAGCGGACGTCTATCGCCTTCATCTGGCTGGTATTGCGTCATTTTTGTTCCAGTCCTACAATTAGAATCATTGTGAAGGGACTGTAATTGTCAGAATGTGAAATGAACTCATTTTTGAAAAGGTGTGCATTCCGACTAATTTTGCCAGCACGGGTCACATATTTCTTTCTTAAGCTACCTTTATGTAATGTCTTCAATGCTTTTCTCATTTAACAACGATTTTAAATGATCTTTTGGGGGTAATTTCTAATTTGCAAATAATTTGGTTAATTAATCAGCACATCATGCAATTAAACAGACTAAAAATGTGAATCACTTGACAGCCCTAATTGCTTATATTTATGTATGTTATGCAAATATGACACGTATGTTATGTATGGACTTTTCTAACCGTTTGTCAGCGTCCAGATCGCAGCAGAGCGCCGCCATGGGGAAGAAAGCGGTCGGGCAGTCAGGCGGGCAGTGATCCTCCAAAAACTCTGTCACGTTCAGCCCGAAATCCATGGCGCGGGGCAAGAAGTCGGGATCGGCGTTGACTCGGCCGATGATCTGAGTCGGAGAGGAGAGACGGATTCAGAACAGAGGAAGCAGCGTCAGGTTTCCTCTCAGCGCCGGGCTTCTCTAAAGCCCAGCAGAACACATACTGAACCAACCACTGCTTCCCCTCCAGCTGCCTGCTCCGGCTGCGGTTTGGTGACGACGGAGTAATGTTTCTCATTAAACACAGAGCCTGCAGCTTGATGTGGAGAGAGCTGTTATCCTGAGCAAACACTCACCTCACACAGCATGATGCCGAACGAGAAGATGTCCACCTTCTCATCGTAGCTCTTCCCTGAGGAGCAGATGGAGAAACATCAGTCTCACGGTCCACCATATCACTGACTGAAACTGTTACTAGCCCTGTTACCAGCATTAACGCTAATAAATCTGATTAAAGAGTTCGATTTCACATTTTAACATTCTTTTGTGTCTGCATATATCAACCTACAAGTTGACCTACGACCTACAAATGAAAAGTATGTTTGAAAACATTAAATAATGATGTGCTCTTTCACATATATTAAAGCTGTAAGGAAAGGATTTAAGTACATGATTTGAAACATACTTTTTCAAGAACTTGGCACTTTTAATAAATCTTCTCTAGAATTAGATTTTTCATAAAACAGCACAAGAGCATTTTGTAAGAACATTATGATTAACACACGGAATAATACATTAATAATAAATCTGCAGACATGACGGACGCTAAAGCCAGTCGTCTCTGACCGTGAATCATTTCGGGAGCCATCCAGTACGGGTTTCCCACCACGGTGTATCTCTTCCTCCTGTCGGGTTTCCTCACGCCCGGGATCTGTCCTGACGTCAGCTTGTCCTGATTCTTGTCCTCCACCATGAGTCGAGACAGTCCGAAATCCGCCACAACAACACTGTTATTCTGTCAATAGAAGGACACTACTCACAGATATGCACAACACAACATAACAAAAAATACAAAACACAACACGTCACGTCACTCCTCACTCTCCACCTCTCTACGCTCTCTCTCTCTCTCTCTCTCTCACACACACACACACCCTTCTCACACACACACATTTCCCACACACACACACACTACACAATACGTGGTTTCCATTTTTGATGGGACCAACTTTATATCTCCACATGTCGGGGAACCACCCTTTCAAAGGGAAGAGGTCTGAAAAAAATGAGGGACACCAACCATAGCTCTCTTAGCCTATACACGACTTCAGACACCTGCATTGATGAAGTAATGTCTTGACCATGCTTAATGGGGACTTCTGAAAAACCGGGTTAACATGACTTACAGGGACCAAATTTGCATATTATATGCATATCATTTGCATAATACACACACATTCCCGTGATTTGTGGGGACCTTGCACACACACTATTACACACATTCCCGTGATTTGTGGGGACCTTGCACACACACTATTACACACACATTCCCGTGATTTGTGGGGACCTTGCACACACACCATTACACACACATTCCCGTGATTTGTGGGGACCTTGCAACAATAAGTATTACTAATGACAAATAAAAGGCATTTATATGAAGTAAATCTTCAGACTGCATTTGTTTATTTGCTCTTAAAATGGGTTTCATCTAGTAGAATTAAAATGTTTATTAGTAGTACAAAAGTAAAAATGTTGAAATGTAACTTTAATTAGTTTATGTGGAGATGTAGTGAGGTCTGCAAACGGTGCTAGTGATGCAAAGCTTCACTCTCGCATAAAACACCTAAGCCCAGTTTCACAGACAGGGATTAGCTTAAACCTAGGCCTAAGACCTAGGACTAGGCCTTAGTTAAATTATGGTATTTAAACAGCTTCTATTAAAATGCCTTAGAAAAAAAAACATTACTGTTGTGCATCTTGAGACAAAACAATGGCACAGACATAGGTTAAAGATCGCTTCAGTTCAAGGTATATTCAGGTTAGGACAACCCCCAAACATCATTTGGGTGAATGTTAAATACAAAGGATTGGTTTTAGTATTGAATAATGTCCTGTATATGTTTTCCACCCCATAATCTACCAACCGTCAAGCATTTTCAACGCTTTCACCTTCAAACTAATTCTGTTCTGTACCTTGTATCTGTTTTAAAATTGTTTCAGTCCCCAGCCAACCAGCCTAATTAAAACCGCATCAGCTACTACTCATTCACCGGATACTTATCACTACAATAAACCTACTACTACTTGAACTTCAAGACATTAATTCAGATTCAAATGACTGAATTCAACTTTTATTGAGTTAAACTTCACAATAACTTCAAGTCAAACATCAAAAATCCTGTTATACTAAAAGTAAAAAAAATAAAATTATATAACTTAACTTTCACACATGCATCCTTTCACAGGCATGCGTTTCAACAAAAATGCTTTTCAGCTTGTGGCCTTTATGCACTGGTTTAACAATAAAGTTATTCCATTTCTTTAAGTGTTGCTGTGGCTTTAACTTATTTAAACAAAACCTGCCATGCCAGATAGTTGCATTATCTGCACTGCAATTTCTTTTTGTAAGCTGTAATGCGATTATAAACGTAAAATTTTACTGTCTTCCAATCGCGGTTCCTCAGAGCCTCTGGTTCAGCTTTCAAGCATTTCTCACAGTCACTCTTTGCTGGTACAGTGCTAGATATGATGAATGGCTTCAGGTGCCTTTCCACCGCCTGCACCTCTGCCTGCTGCCAGGGGGTTTTCTTCTGGGCAGTTTTATCTTAAAGTGATCAGAAAGAAATAAATGATTAAGACCGGATGCTGGAATTCCAATCCACAGTTCTGAATCCTGAATTTGTTCAAGGATTCGATCTCTCTAAAACCTCCTTTACTGAGACTCTGCTCTGCTCTGATTGGTCAGATGTCCCAGTCTGTTGTCGGTTCGACCGTTGTTTGAGAGTCGGTCAAACTACACATTCACAAACAGCCAATGAAAACCAAAGGCTGGGCTTTTGTTACAAACCTACACCGGTTCATGCAGGAAGTAAGTCTGGAATTACTGATGACTTGTTTCTTTCGTTTGGGAGACCGTAATTTAATTTGTCCTGCACTTTGATCTTTTTACATTTGATATTTTATATTACACACTACATGAAAGGTCATAGCTGAGAAAGCATAAAAGGGGTACTTTTATAACTAGATGAATGACTAAATACATATGATATAACCAGGGGTCTGTAGTAAATTTTTATGAATTGTGGGGAGAGAGAGAGAAAGAAAAAATAAATAAATACTGAAATCTACAAATTGATAGTGATATAATCAGCCAATATTGCCAGCAAAATCAGCAACTTCAATAATATTTCTCAGTTAATTATAGGGAGAAAAACAAAAACTCTTCTACCCATTCTAAAGAAATGGTGCTGATTTTCATGCCAGAGATGGTGCATTTATGCATTTCAGAAGGACCTACAAACCTCTCTAGAGACAATATGCAATGCAAGCAACAGAGCACATTAAACATGTGTGCAAAACATTACATGTGTGTCATCTTATTTTTATTTATTCACAGCTGACAGAGGAGGGTAACTGGTGGCTTTGAAATGAAAAAGGCATGAATTTAGAATTTTTCAGGGATAAAATGACAAACAGATATAAGCTTATCAGTGATTAAAAGGAGTATTCTTTTTTTAAAAAGCCGTGGTGTTGCGTTTCAGAGTGGCTGCACTGCACATCTTAGCCATTTCTAGTTTAATTTAATTCTACAGAAAGCAACAGACATACAAAAGAGAAATGTGTAAGAGTTCACCTTTGCGAGGTGGCCTCATAGCACTGGCTCCTGAAGGCATCTGCTCATCTGATGATGGTTTGTTTCTCTTGGGTGCTGGAGATATATTCCTCCCGGTTGGAGCAAGTACCACCTCGTCTGAAGGTTCTAGGGGAAATAATCAAAGCTCAACATTTTAAAAAGTAAAAAAAAAAAAAAAAAAAAAAAGGTTACAATTGTGCTAAAACTGCTGACCAAGTATGCCACAAGGTTATTTGGTATTTTTGTACCTAAGGATTTTAATCTAGGGCAATAGATACAGCAGTGCAATTACCCCTAAATTGTGCAGTTGTTTTCATCATTGGCAAGTATATCGAACTACACCTACAATCATGTCTTTGCAATAACCATTGTAGAAAAAAATAGCTCACACTCTTTAAACAACGGAGTACTTAGTTTTATGTCAGTGACGCTAAGTATCTTGCGTAAGCGTCCTAACAGGGGGTCCATGCGACAACGAGAAGTTCTCTCGTTCTGGTGCTTCCGCCACCCAGCCACAGGAGAAGAGGAGTGGATCAGCTAGACAGTACACCCCATTTTCCTTGTCTCTCTGAATGCGCAACCACATTCCTATATACTTAGTTGTATAGAAGGAAAAACGAAATCAGAGGTTCATGCGCGGACCTACCCCCAGGCGTATCACATAAGGCCGCTGACGTAGGCCGGCGTGAGTTAGGCCTTGCAAACACTGTCGCTCGTAGATCGATAAGATGCTGGGACAAAAAAAGGCCTGGTTAGGCACACTGAAGGCATCTGCTCGTGCGCTCGGCACAGCCTGGGGAGTATGCGCGCCTCAATAGATCTGCACAAGCCTTGACTGACAACTATTTGACTAACATACAAAATGTGTATTGGCTGGTATTTGACAGTAAGACAAACGTAAACAGTCAACAGTAAGATGATACAGGGTGCCTCGTGGAGGCTCCCGTGACAGGGGCCTCAGCACAGGCCAATAACTTGTTCGTCGCAGCAAACAGTCAGATAGTATACATTGTTCTCGCATCCAGTCAATACAGGTGGGCTTCCGCATCACATCTATGACCTTGGTTCGTGTCTTCCCATCACCGTCAATACGTTGTGTTCGTTGCGAAGCTTGCAACGTAACAGCTGTTACAGTGGTATATACGTGCTGCACAAAGCACATGGTACTATTGACTAGATGGTTTAAAAAAAACTCATAGGAATAACACACCATTAGGAGTTATCCCAATTTCATTCAAGTTCTTTCCATGGAACTCGGCTAATCTTCCTTGCTCAAGAGCCATTAAAACTTTGCTGATCTTGGCAAGCTGCAGGATCTTCTCAGGGAGTCGATAGAACTCACGATGGATTCTTATGTCATGCCCAAGAAAGTTTGCCAGCTGGTCCATCTCGGTGTCTGTCATGTTCAGCACTGTTGAAAGGGTCGCGGCATGCTTTCGCAGCCTGGTAGATGTCAGTGCCTTGGGACACTTTGCACCACACACATTTGCAAAGCCGCGGAGGCAGTCTGACCCTCGGAAATGTGTCACGGCATCTGGTCTAGCAAACATATAGGCATTGTCTTTTAAAACCCCACAAGCCTCTCTCTGCTTGACAAGGAGTTCTAAAGAACACAGCATTTTTGGAGTCAGAAGAATTGGAACTGGCCGACCACGCTTTCCCCTGGTGATAACCCTTGTGAAGTGTCTGCAGAGTTTCTTCTCCACTTCGGAGAGTGCCCAGTCCACATCCTCATGCGGATCAGAAGTGTCTCTTGACAAAAACGCAGACAAAGGCATGCTCGCCACCTCTCCTTCTCTCCGCCGGTTAAAGAGAATCATCTGGGCTAGACACACCTTGGCCAGCTCCATCCAGGCTTTAGTAGAGGCACTTTCAGAGAGCAGGTTGAACCACTCGTCTTGCACTTGACTAAGGAAAGTATGCATTTTTTGTACGTCTTCAGTAAAGGGCATTAGGGTGGGCACATTCCACTTTGCTTCCCTGATATTCCTCAACGCTGTAGCCGAGATCATCTCGTTCCACTTATTCGCATGGACTTCTTGAAACTCACTGGCATTCTTCACAAGCTGTTTGTCGTTGGAGATTAAGCCCTGGGCTTTTAAGAGTTTGCTTACTTTAACCAGGGAATTCCCAAGCTTGTTTGCAAGTGATGGAATCATGAATTTGTCAGTTTCACTGTCATACCCACATGTACACTTGACAGCTTTGACAGTCTCCATGTACTTCTTTGGATTTACACAATCTTCCAGTGTTTTCAAGGAGGTGACTCTCCTGGCATTGTGAATCAACCTTCCCAATTCTCGCATTTTCTCCCGCACACATTGTTTATTCTTATCTGATAGCCCACCTTTGTTCAACAAGTGCTGCCCAATTTCAGTAATTACTCTGTCATTTTTTATTATATCTGTGATTGGGTCAGGATTCATGGCACTGATTACTCCCCACAGTTGTTTGGTCATGTTTGAAGGCACAGGCCCAGTGTAGGTACACATGGACTGAACATGTTTTTTTTTTCCTGGTTTGGGGGCGACTGATTGTGGTTGAAGTCTACAAGTACGCATATGTCTCCACAGGACCCTTCTTGTAAAAAGTCCTTGACAGTATGCACAATGCATGAAATCTTTTCCCTGCGCTTCTTTGGATGGCCGTTTATATGGCACTAGTTCCCCCTTTCCTGATTCCATAACAGCAGCATTGTGAGCATAGTTTCCTCTGTTGCGAATATAATCAAGCTGATTTTTTCTCTCCTTTGAACCCTTTGGAAAGCTTAGAGCTCTAGCCACATCAGACTTATTTTCATGTGAACTTTCTAGATGCCTTGCCATCTTGGCATAAGGCTTACAGCAATATAAGCAGTAATGTCTCTTGTTGTAGACTCTACTAACACCTTTTTTTTGGTATGCACTAACAACTACGCCGTCCGTTGTGTTCTGACTTAAACTGGGTTCTTCTCCGGTTCCAGATGCTTCGGATGTAAGGCCGTGCATTTTGTCTGACGTTGTGGTGTCACAGTCAGGGCAACTCACCGAGCCAGATTCATCAACATCCAGTTCATCAAGAAGCTGACGTTTTGTCTGGTTTAGTGTAAGGCTAACATCACCGTCACTTTCGGAAGTGGTATCTGGAACCTAATCATCTGAACCATCTGTTGTAGAGTCAAGAGCTCATCGCAATCTTCAAGATTTTGTCTTCATCTCATCTAAAAACAAAAAAAAAAAACAAAAAAGAATTAGGCAGAACTGCTGCAATTAATTGATCAATAGATTAACAGAGACACTACATTTTCAACTGAAATGAAATTAACTTTTTTCCCCCTCAATTTTGCAAGTTAGATGTGTTGATTTGCTGCTTCTTACTATGTAAAGATAACGTTCTCAGTGAAAAAGTTATGGGCAGTTGATCTGACCAAAAAATAAAAAATAAATAAAAAGATCAGATTACAAAATTTTGGTCTTAAAGTAAAATAAATTGTAATTATTCTGATATTTTGCAGTCAATATCACATAAAAATATATTAACATTACACAAATTATTTTACACCATTCCACAGAGTTACGGATGATGAGAATGATCTGATGATTAAAAAAAATTGATATCAAGTCTCTTGTTGTGACTTGAAAACTTACTATAATACTTTTAGTCCGTCTCAGTCTTGGCACAAGAATCTCATTTTCATTTTGCCGCTGTGTCACAATCTGTAAACACATAGGATAAACAATTTGACATTACTATTGTATTTGAAAATGAAAAAGCTGACCAGAGCTCAGAGAGAAACATTTTTTTTATTCCTGTCCAGCATCCTCTGTCTGCGCTCACACACTCATCTTGAGCAAAACAGGCCTCATGAGGACCTTTCACACACAACGTTATTGTTCCTTATGGGGACCAGATTCATCTCATTTCACACACAATCTGAACTCCAACACTGAGCGACTGAAAGTGTGTTGTGGGGACGTCGTGAGTGTACATTTTAAAGCAACAATTAAACAAAGAAAAAAAATTGTTTGCGAGACAAAACTGGCCTTAAATATTCCACTACCACTAAACTACTGGACACATGTCGATAAAGTGTTGAGTGAACTCATTTACAGCAGATATGCACCAAAAATGGCAGAAACAGACTGCAGACTTAACTTTCCAGTGATAAAAGTGACTGTACCTGTTGAGGAGACTTGGTTTGACCAGAAGCATCCTCCATCTGAGTCTGTGATTGGAGAGAAGGATCAGAGTCATCTGCTGCTCTGCTATTAGCAGCAACACTGCTCTTCTGTAAGAGATAGCATCAATAATGAGAGGATTTCACAACATGGAAACACACCTCATGACTTCAGAGAGACAGAGAGAGACAATCAACCTCAACTTAAACATCTATTCCTGTCCAGCATCCTCTGTCTGCGCTCACACACTCATCTTGAGCAAAACAGGCCTCATGAGGACCTTTCACACACACGTTATTGTTCCTTATGGGGACCAGATTCATCTCATTTCACACACACAATCTGAACTCCAACACTGAGCGACTGAAAGTGTGTTGTGGGGACGTCGTGAGTGTACATTTTAAAGCAACAATTAACCAAGAAAAAAAATTGTTTGTGAGACAAAACTGGCCTTAAATATTCCACTACCACTAAACTACTGGACACATGTCGATAAAGTGTTGAGTGAACTCATTTACAGCAGATATGCACCAAAATATGCTCCAAACATGGCAGAAACAGACTGCAGACTTAACTTTCCAGTGATAAAAGTGACTGTACCTGTTGAGGAGACTTGGTTTGACCAGAAGCATCCTCCATCTGAGTCTGTGATTGGAGAGAAGGATCAGAGTCATCTGCTGCTCTGCTATTAGCAGCAACACTGCTCTTCTGTAAGAGATAGCATCAATAATGAGAGGATTTCACATCATGGAAACACACCTCATGACTTCAGAGAGAGACAATCAACCTCAACTTAAACATCTATTCCTGTCCAGCATCCTCTGTCTGCGCTCACACACTCATCTTGAGTGAAACAGGCCTCATGAGGACCTTTCACACACGTTATTGTTCCTTATGGGGACCAGATTCATCTCATTTCACACACAATCTGAACTCCAACACTGAGCGACTGAAAGTGTGTTGTGGGGACGTCATGAGTGTACATTTTAAAGCAACAATTAACCAAGAAAAAAAAATTGTTTGCGAGACAAAACTGGCCTTAAATATTCCACTACCACTAAACTACTGGACACATGTCGATAAAGTGTTGAGTGAACTCATTTACAGCAGATATGCACCAAAATATGCTCCAAACATGGCAGAAACAGACTGCAGACTTAACTTTCCAGTGATAAAAGTGACTGTACCTGTTGAGGAGACTTGGTTTGACCAGAAGCATCCTCCATCTGAGTCTGTGATTGGAGAGAAGGATCAGAGTCATCTGCTGCTCTGCTATTAGCAGCAACACTGCTCTTCTGTAAGAGATAGCATCAATAATGAGAGGATTTCACAACATGGAAACACACCTCATGACTTCAGAGAGACAGAGAGAGACAATCAACCTCAACTTAAACATCTATTCCTGTCCAGCATCCTCTGTCTGCGCTCACACACTCATCTTGAGCGAAACAGGTCTCATGAGGACCTTTCACACACAACGTTATTGTTCCTTATGGGGACCAGATTCATCTCATTTCACACACAATCTGAACTCCAACACTGAGCGACTGAAAGTGTGTTGTGGGGACGTCGTGAGTGTACATTTTAAAGCAACAATTAACCAAGAAAAAAAATTGTTTGCGAGACAAAACTGGCCTTAAATATTCCACTACCACTAAACTACTGGACACATGTCGATAAAGTGTTGAGTGAACTCATTTACAGCAGATATGCACCAAAATATGCTCCAAACATGGCAGAAACAGACTGCAGACTTAACTTTCCAGTGATAAAAGTGACTGTACCTGTTGAGGAGACTTGGTTTGACCAGAAGCATCCTCCATCTGAGTCTGTGATTGGAGAGAAGGATCAGAGTCATCTGCTGCTCTGCTACTAGCAGCAACACTGCTCTTCTGTAAGAGATAGCATCAATAATGAGAGGATTTCACATCATGGAAACACACCTCATGACTTCAGAGAGACAGAGAGAGACAATCAACCTCAACTTAAACATCTATTCCTGTCCAGCATCCTCTGTCTGCGCTCACACACTCATCTTGAGCGAAACAGGCCTCATGAGGACCTTTCACACACAACGTTATTGTTCCTTATGGGGACCAGATTCATCTCATTTCACACACAATCTGAACTCCAACACTGAGCGACTGAAAGTGTGTTGTGGGGACGTCGTGAGTGTACATTTTAAAGCAACAATTAACCAAGAAAAAAAATTGTTTGCGAGACAAAACTGGCCTTAAATATTCCACTACCACTAAACTACTGGACACATGTCGATAAAGTGTTGAGTGAACTCATTTACAGCAGATATGCACCAAAATATGCTCCAAACATGGCAGAAACAGACTGCAGACTTAACTTTCCAGTGATAAAAGTGACTGTACCTGTTGAGGAGACTTGGTTTGACCAGAAGCATCCTCCATCTGAGTCTGTGATTGGAGAGAAGGATCAGAGTCATCTGCTGCTCTGCTATTAGCAGCAACACTGCTCTTCTGTAAGAGATAGCATCAATAATGAGAGGATTTCACATCATGGAAACACACCTCATGACTTCAGAGAGACAGAGAGAGACAATCAACCTCAACTTAAACATCTATTCCTGTCCAGCATCCTCTGTCTGCGCTCACACACTCATCTTGAGCAAAACAGGCCTCATGAGGACCTTTCACACACGTTATTGTTCCTTATGGGGACCAGATTCATCTCATTTCACACACAATCTGAACTCCAACACTGAGCGACTGAAAGTGTGTTGTGGGGACGTCGTGAGTGTACATTTTAAAGCAACAATTAACCAAGAAAAAAAATTGTCTGTGAGACAAAACTGGCCTTAAATATTCCACTACCACTAAACTACTGGACACATGTCGATAAAGTGTTGAGTGAACTCATTTACAGCAGATATGCACCAAAATATGCTCCAAACATGGCAGAAACAGACTGCAGACTTAACTTTCCAGTGATAAAAGTGACTGTACCTGTTGAGGAGACTTGGTTTGACCAGAAGCATCCTCCATCTGAGTCTGTGATTGGAGAGAAGGATCAGAGTCATCTGCTGCTCTGCTACTAGCAGCAACACTGCTCTTCTGTAAGAGATAGCATCAATAATGAGAGGATTTCACAACATAGAAACACACCTCATGACTTCAATAGAGACCACTCAACCTCAAATAAACATCTATTCTTGTCACTCATCCTCTGTCTTCGCTCCACACTCATCTTGAGCGAAACGCCTCATGAGACCTTTCACATCCCACAACGTTATTGGTTTCCTTATGGGACCAGATCATCTCATTTCACACACAAGCTGAACTCCAACACTGAGCGACTGAAAGTGTGTTGTGGGGACGTCATGAGTGTACATTTTAAAGCAACAATTAAACAAAGAAAAAAAATTGTTTGCGAGACAAAACTGGCCTTAAATATTCCACTACCACTAAACTACTGGACACATGTCGATAAAGTGTTGAGTGAACTCATTTACAGCAGATATGCACCAAAAATGGCAGAAACAGACTGCAGACTTAACTTTCCAGTGATAAAAGTGACTGTACCTGTTGAGGAGACTTGGTTTGACCAGAAGCATCCTCCATCTGAGTCTGTGATTGGAGAGAAGGATCAGAGTCATCTGCTGCTCTGCTATTAGCAGCAACACTGCTCTTCTGTAAGAGATAGCATCAATAATGAGAGGATTTCACATCATGTAAACACAAAAGACAGGGGGGGGGGGGGGGGGGATAAACATTTTACCCATTAGCCATGCACACACCCCACTGTCTACCCCCTCTTTGGGTCCTAACAACTCCGTAAGACCCATTATTCATGTACCAAAAAATTAATACACAACACGGGGGGGGGGGGAGGCCACCGACATAATTGTTAGAAATTATATTCATATTTCTAATAGATTCCAATTCTAATTTGTTCAACCACCAAAAATGAGCTATTCTGTATACAGTGTGCTGTGCCACTTACTTGGGTTCTCCATGGGCAGTCGTCTCCCCCATAATCGTACGTGATTTCTTCTCCTCCTTTAATGTCTTTCAGCGCAAATAAACACAGGTGTGGCTTTCCATTCACATCAATTTTCTTCATCTTACAATTAGGATGTTGGTGGTCATCATTAACTAACCGCCCAAATGATCCATCTTCTCTAGATGCATCAATGCTTAAATTAAAAAAAATATGAAAAGGAAAAATACAACTGTAACAATATATCAACACAAATCAGTGTCTTAGGCTGCATGTACACTGCATGGTTCAAGTGAACCAATTCCAATATTTTTTTATATAGGAACAGATCAGATAAGAGCCACGACCGTTTAAGCTGGAAAGAGAAGAGTGTATTAAGATAGTCTCAGATTGGTTTCAGGCCTCATTGCGAATGTGAAAATAAATCAGATATAATCGGATACATGCATTTGCGCCTGACGTGTAAGCGGACAGATCGGATCTTCCCCAGTGAACACAAATGCTACGTCATTGAAAATTGAGTTTTTTTTAAACTGTACAGACATACCAGTCACAAATGAAACATCCCTATTTGAGTAGCAGAGTATTCACTTTGTTTGTTTGTGTTAAATGAAAGGCGATCTGACGCTGAAATGTGTTGCTAAGTGCTCGTTGCTGCTGTTGTCAGTGACAGTGGCTCGTGCACCCCATTCATTCCACTGAAAACACAAAATAAATGCACACAAAGTTTCCCTTGCCCTTGATATACGCAGTTGGTTTACATTTTACATTTAGTCGTTTAGCAGACGCTTTTATCCAAAAAATAATTGGAAGCAATCAAAATCAACAAAAGACCATTGATATGCAAGTGCTATGACAAGTCTCCGTTATCCACATAGCCAGGTTTTTATATATACCATCATGTATATATGCAAGCAATCAGGTATGAGAGGCCGTGCTGTACTGTGAACAAATCACGGCAACCCCTTTAGGTTTTAATGAGGGAAAAAATGTTTTATGACTACATGATTCAAACGGATTCAGAAGCTGTGACATGCTTAAATATCTACCACCTGGGGCCGGTTTCATAAAAGGTTTAGATTAGTCTTAAGTTAGTCATCTAATTTTTTCTTTAAGATGGGTCAAAATTTGCAAAATTCGGTTACATAACTCAGATTAGTCTAATTGGAATCCAAAATATAAGCCTAATTACCCCTTGGCTTACTGTTAATTGGTCAAACTAGTTTCATAAGACATTGCCTCAACATAGAGGCTAAGTTTATGCAACTGGCCCCTGAGTATTATTCCAATCGCAAGCTTTGAGGTCTGCTGTAACTGCGTCGATCCGGCCTGAATCTGTACTATTTCATTATTTTGATATATGGAAGTAACTATTGCATTGAAAAGGTTGCTATACGAATCCCATATCAATAAATTAAACTCAATGTACTACTGAAATTGATTTGTGATGACACTGTATGCACTATTTTTAGTTTGTGTCACCAAGTGCAGTGTAAACTGAACACATCGGATAAGTGTCAATCTTAAGAAACCAAGCACGTCTGCCAAAAAAAATGTATATAATACAAATCGAGAATTGGTTTTATGAGACCTGCAGTTTTTTTGGTAAATGTAGCCTTATTTACTCTATACGCACAAGTACATATAGCGTTTGGTGCATGGTGACTTCTACCACCACTGTTCCCTCTCGCACATTAAACTCGAACATAAAACACACTGATTGTGGTATAGTTTTCCTCCTTTCTCTCCATCTCCAGAATTTATACGTTCAACCCCTGTACCCACATAAATCTCCTTGAAGAAGGTACCTTTTGCAAATATTCCCACTCTGCAAATACAACAAAACATTATACCCACAAAATAAGAAATCTGCCAGATATAGCAACTGAATACAGTGCACACCAGAACACATCAATGAGCCCTTTTTAAAGGGGTCATATGACGTTGCGAAAAATAACATTATTTTGTGTATTTGGTGTAATGAAATGTGTTTATGCGGTTTAAAGTTTAAAAAACGCATTATTTTCCACATAATTTACATTATTGTTTCTCCTCTATTTCCCGCCTTTCTGTAATGCGTCGATTTTTACAAAGCTCATTGATCTGAAAGCGATGTGTGCTGTGATTGGCCAGCTACCAGTGCGTTGTGATTTGGCCGAATACCTCAGCGTGTGACGGAAATGTTACACCCCCTCACCATACTGTGATGCCCTGTCCGGCCGGAGCGACGAGACAAAAACATAAAACCATTAGAACCGAGGCCATTTTGGTCATCCATTGGGTACATAATTATACGGCGGTTATAATGACTAACTGTCTTTTTTATAACGAGTTGCATTGCGTCGCGCCGTGTAAACATAAAACCATGTTTGCATTTGTTATCGGAGAAATGACAAACAAGCTCTACTTTACACTGCTCAAAACTCACGTTTGAAGCGTCAGTGGCAAATTCTTTAAATATTAAAGACGTACTTACAGTCTGTGAGTCAGAAAAAGCCGGCATTGTAGTCTACTCTACCAAGATCAATAAACAGTCCTCCATAAAATGTGCCGCACACATCTGAATATTTGGTTTGAACTGTTCTGGAGCAGTGTTGTAGATACAACTTAACCACTAATTTCTAGTCCTGTCCTCTTTTGGAAAGCCAAACAAAATAGTTTCGCTTTCACAAAGAAACACACAGAGGCCTAGAGTGAGCAGAGGCCAGCTTGAGTGAGCGGAGGCCGGCTTGAGAACGGCACGGCCGGCGGAATGCGACGAATTACGCACCCCCTGGCCTGGAGTCCCCTTCGGCAGGGGTGAAAGTTGATGTATTTCCTCAGCGACCAGCACGGATCAGCTCCAGGCATGACGAAGCAGATATCGTCCTCTTTTGGAAGACCAAACAAAGTAGTTTCGCTTTCACAACGAAGCACACAGCGTCTTCACGACACGGCGGCAGCAACATAC
>JADLZN010006709.1:0-65226 GCA_018155175.1 Sinocyclocheilus anophthalmus | reverse complement strand
CCCTCTTTGTCCCAGTGTTTAGAGTGTTCCTGTCTTGTGTTGCCTGTTATGTAGCGGTCTTGTGTTGTCATGTTGTTCTGTCATGTTCCTGTCTTGTTTTTGCTGTGTCTCGTTAGGGACGCCAGGTGGCGTCCCTTTTGAGGGGGGCTAGTGTCAGGGTTCTGTCACTTCGGTCTAGTGTAATTCATGGTTTTGTGACAAAGCCCTGACACTCCCGTCATGTCTTGTTTTCATGGGAATAAGCGTGCGGCTTTGAGTGTGCTCGAGCCGTGCGCTCTCGTCTGCGTGTACTGTGTCATGTTGGAGCGTGGTGTTCAGATCACGGCACTCATGTCTTGAGTTTCGGTTACGTGTCGGGGTCCGGACACTCGCGCTACATGTTCTGTCTTGTTGTGGGAGCGTGCAGTCTCGAGTTAGCTCGGCCGTGTGCTCTTCTGTCCACGTGTTTTGTGAAGCACGCGGTTTGTTCAGCCGCGTGCTTTTCTTGCTGTCATGTGTGAACACGCGGCTTATGAGTTTCTCATTAGCTGCGTGTTCATGTCTCTTGTTCTAGCACATGGCTTGTGATGTGTTTTGCTGGCCATGTGCTTGTGTTTTGTTTTGTGTGAGCACATGGGTTTTTGTCTTTGATTCGGTGTGCCATGTGCTTATGTCAATTGTCTTGACCCCTCCCATATTGTTACCTGATTATTAGTTAATTTGCCCCTCATGTGCTCCCTCGTTACCCTCCTCACTTGCTCTCCATTTATTCTCCTTGTTGTTTGCAGTCGTGCGTCAGTTCGTCATCGTTTATCCCTGGATGTGTCCAGATCCTGCTTTGCCTTGCCTTGCCAGCCTGTTTTTTTTCCCCCACGGGGTAGTTTCTGTTGTTTGTTTTTTTATTTAATAAAGAAACCCATCTTCTGCAATACTGAGTCCTAGCTCATCCCGCTACCCGAAAACGTGACAGATTACACTCAATACACAAAAAAATCTTTCAATCTTTGAAAATAGCATCATATGACCCCTTTAAAGCACAACAGAAGCTAATTAAATGCGTAGTTCATCAAAACATGAAAAATATCCTATAGTACCAAAGCTCCTGCGGATGCGGAGCTTGGACCAAGACTGATGAGACTGATTGCTAATGTGATGGACCCACCACTGATGTCAGTGAGATCGGCTGACATTCCAGTGGTCCCTACGCTATCAAGCCCGCCAGGCATCCCACTGTCTACTGCACTGCCCATAATGGCGGTCGCCATTTTGAGCGTGTGGGCTGCACACTGTGCTCCAGAGGCCTCTTCTGCCCACGAGTCTGCTCCAGGGCCCTCTTCTGTCCACAAGTCTGCTCCAGGGGCCTCTCCTGTCCATGAGTCTGCCCCAGAGGTGGCAGCGTCTGCTGTAGAACCTCCAGAGGTGGGGGCTTCCGCTTCGGAACTCTCTGCCTGTCCTGTCATGGCCAAGAAGGCCACTCATGAACTCACAGTTGTCCTGCCACAGCCATGGAGGGCCGCCATGGAACCACTGTCTGTCCTGAAACGCCATGAGGCGGATCATGAACTCACTGTCTGTCCTGTCACGGCCAAGGAGGCCATTCATGAACTCTGTCTGCTCTGTTGCGGCCGTAGAGGCTGTTGTTAACCTCTCTATGTTCTGTGTTCCAGTCTCACCTGATCCGCCGTGGTGGTTCCACCATCAGCTCCACTAAATTGGTCTTCTGCTCCATCGTGGGGACCTTCAGCGCCCGGTCTGTTCTACTATGGGAGTCTTCAGCACCGCCAGCTCCGCCCTGGCTTCCTGCTCCACCTTGGCTCCCTGCTCTGCCGGCTCCGACATGGCTCCATGCTCCCATGGATCTGATCCATTGCCCAGGTCCTCCGTTGATCCACAGTCTGCCATTGCTTTATGGCCCAGGTCCTCCAGTGCTTCACTATCTGCCACTGCTCCATGGCCCAGGTTCTCCAGTGTATCACTGTCTGCAATGCCTCGCAGGGCCAGGATCCTAGCTGATCACTGTGTTTGCAGATGCTCATGGCCCAGGTCCTCCCAGTGTAGTCAATGACTGTCCTGAGCAAACTGACAAATGGCCATGGTCTGCCTGCTGCTTTCACAGCTCGGCATGATGTCTGAACCTGTTCCCCTGCATGGGCCTGGCTCTCCATCACTTCCCCCATATTCCGTGGCACTTGGACTTTTTGGGTTTTGTTTCCTTTTGGGGTGGGTGTTTTCACTAGGGACGGTAGGTGGGCCCTTAGGGGGGGGAAGTAATGTCTGTTTTGGTTTGTTTCATGTGCTTGTTTTTCATGTCTTTTATTATGTAAAATTGGATTCATGCGTGATTGTGTATGCTGCACCTAGCCCGAATTGGTTCTGCCATGTGTATGTGTGTCAAGTTGTGATTGGTTGTTCAAGTCATGTGTCTTGTTCTTCATTGGTTATTGGCCTGTCATGTGGCTCTCAGTTCTGTTTGCTCATTGGTTGATTCTTCTCATGTGACCATTAGTGTTTGCTATAAGCAGTGGTGTATAAAGTACCTGAAAGCCATACTCAAGTAAAAGTACAGATATATTACCAGAAAATTACTTTGGTAGAAGTTAAAGCCACTGTTAGAATATTACTTGAGTAAAAGTTTTAAAGTATGTGATATTTATTGTACTTAAGTATGAAAAGTTTTTTTTTTTTTATCTTAAACGTACTTAAGTATTGAAAGTAAAAGTACAAGTAAATGCAAAATGGAAAGGGAGCTACTATATTAAAAATTTTATATATAAATAAGTTCATAGACGTGACATGTGGCTAAGTATGGTGACCCATACTCGGAATTGTGCTCTGCATTTAACCCATCTACACACAGCAGTGAGTAGTGAACACATACGGAGCAGTGGGCAGCCATTTTTGCCGCGGCGCCCGGGGAGCAGTTGGGGGTTTGGTGCCTTTGACAGGGGACCCGAAGCGTGGATGAAGGGGTGGAAGAGAGCGCTGTACATTTACTCCCCCCACCTACAATCCCTGCCTTTAACCTTTGGGTTATGAATCCGACTCTCCAACCATTAGGCCACGACTTCCCATTATTACGCATAATGGCTCTTTTGGATTGTTCCAGTTCCTCAGTTGGTCGTCGCTTTGGCTAAAGCATATGTAAAGGACTAAATGTAAATGTAAAATAAAATAGTTGCAATTTCAAACTGACACAGCCTAGTCGAAAATGTGAAATTAAACCGCCAGTAGGTGGCAGCAAGTGAGTTGGCTGAGAGTGAGAATCAAATTGGAGATTCAACCGATTTTATTCAAACGCGGATGCCAGTAACCGGCAACAAGAGACATTTGACTGTGTAATGAGCAGCAATCACTGATCATTTATCAACCGATTCATTCAAAAAACACCACCGTCCATTGCTCCAGAGCCACAAACCCGGCTGTGATCTTTGTTTGGAACTCTGTTCGTTGGCAAAATTTAGCAAAAAAACAGGCAATATTGTTCTACACTGTACAGTCACTTAATGCTACACCCTTTCATCAAACTTTTCTACAATACTCTTAATTGTTATCAGACGATAGCCTATTCTGAGAACCATACGGCACGACCCAGGAGACCTTGAGTGCTTCTAGAGTACGCGTAACTATATTAATTATATAAATTTAAAAAGCATACAGAAGCATTTTTGCGGTCTACAATTTAGAATGCCTGAAATTGAGTTTTAATAGACTAATAAATCACGTGCGTGCGATTTGCTGATATAGCCTACTTGATAATGTCAGATCACACATCACAACACTTACCATATTATCGCAGAAAATATACTGTATATCGCACACGCAGCCTCGACTGGGGCAACTTGAATAGCATTGTGCGGTAGTTAGATTGAGACATGACCGGTGTTTTAGGTAGTTTACTAACTTGCAGACGCCAGGAGACACGGATTCGTCAAACCTGCTGTCCCTGCAGTCGTGTTCAGTTGATTTGATTTTGTAGTAAGTAAGAATATGATTTGGGGAAATGTATACAAGTATACATTTTAATTAGGAAATGTATTGGAGTAAAAGTAAAAGTTGGCAGAAATTTAAAACTCAAGTAAAGTACAGATACTCGCAAAAAATACTCAAGTACTGTAACAAAGTTTTATTACTTCTTTACATTACACCACTGGCTATAATTAGCCCTCTTGTTGCCATTGTCTCTTGTTGTGTATTGACTGTAGAACTGCTGTCAGTGAGTCTCGTCTGTTCCGTGCTAAGTCAAGTGTCAAAGTCAAGTTTGTCATGATCAAGCACGATATATCCAGTCACGTGCTGTTGTGTGGAATTTGGATTCTGCTTTGATTTTATAACTGCCATGGGTCTTCACACTTGCCGTTCAGTGACTGCTCGTTACAATGGCCTTTCTTCTTTATAGGTACAACACAGTCGGCTTTATATAACAGCACATGGTTGGCTCTTCCAGTTCATAATGGTAAGTGAATAGTGTCTGACGCTCCCAAGAAGGGACTCACCCACCCACATAAATTAATCACATTAGAAACTCCAGTGGGTAATGAATAGCCTATTAAAATCTCCATTTTAAAAACCGATCACTAGCTTTCTGTATACAAAAGTTTACACGAGTCACATTAGACGCTCTGATGTTGGCGTAGCAGGATAGGAAGGTGAGAATTGACGCCCTACATCGGTTTCGGATGGCTACGTTGTTTTGGACTATACTGTCGATTTGTTACGTATCTACATGACAAAAATGCACTTACCGCTTCCACGTGCGCCTGAACGTCTTGCATTATATGGAGTACTTTGACATCTTGGCGAATTAATGGAGGCAGTGATTGAATCGCTTAAGGCCTCAAAATCTCGAAGACGCCATGTCTTTTTCTTATTATTACAAGTAAAACAGTGTGTTGCTTTATATTTCAGGAAACTACGAATGATTTTTGAGGAATCGAGATGCTAAAAGGATGTCAGAATTTATTGGCAAAGTGTAAGTCTTTGGAAACATGAATGTGCAAAACGGATACAGCTACGTACTGCCAATTATTGATTCAGTTGTCGAACTATTTTTGAACTTAGCATATAGTGAAGATTGTTGCAAAAAATTATTACCTGAATCAAGGATTATATGTGTTCTTAGTCTTGTTTTATATATTATTTTACTAGTAATATTGTATATTCTGTGGTTGCATTTTGGACCAGTACCATCTACAGTATACCTGTATATGTACACCTGTGCTTTTCTTTGCTGGAGCCAAACCTCGCTAATTAGACTAATCACACTGTTTCTTCATCAATTGCACTCTTGTAAAGTGCATTTAATTGGATGAAACTAATAATCTCCTTGAACACCTCCTCATGGAAGAAAGTAAGTCAAACAGGTTTTAAACAACGATGAGGGTGAGTCTAATTTTATTTTTTGTGTGTGCTACTCCTTTAATTATATTCAAACAATGTGATAGTTAGGAGAGGTTTCTTTAAACAAAAGTTTAGAGAAAAGCCCTCGTTTGTCATTCAATGGTAATGTGAGGAGAGGGGGAAAAAACTTGGAATGGAGAAATAAATGGAGACCGAAAGACAAAATGGAGCTAATGTATCTCTGGTCTTCCTTATTGGAGACCAGTTTTGATTACAGTAGTTCTGGTTTATGCTGGTCTGGTTAGTGGAACAGTATAACAATGCCAAAACTTAGCATCCCAAAACATCACTGTCACTCTGGGAGGGTTTCCCATATTTGCTTGAAACTATGAATCATGTTCTGACCCAATTATTCTCCAGTTCCAGACAGAGAAAGAGGCAGATGAAAAGAGAAACACACAGATGAACAGAAAAGGCGATAGGCTAATTCTTATGGCAAAAGTTGTGTGATTTTTTTAAAGCTCAGACATTAACCAGATGCCTCTGTGCAACTCTTACTTTGTCAATTGTCATTTACACCACTTGCAGAAAACAGCAGTGAGCATGTAAACAATACCATATTTTGAACTGCAAAACATATGGTCCTCCATCTCAGCCTGGCTCCCTTGAGGGCCCGTTTTGTTTCCACAAACAGTCAGTTTCATGATTTACATCATGATTCCATTGCTTATGAACAGTTCTGAACAGAAATATTTGGACTGACGTAATCAAAATAAGCTTCAATCCGATCATTGGAGAATCAGTTATTATAGCGTTTGTCACAGCAGGCCATGCTTCATGGTACACATGCACGGCTGTCTGAATCTGACATCAATCTGACAGCAAGCTGTATTTATGCTTCCCATAAGAGTCTTAAATTAATATCACAGGGAACGATCTGTCACACTCGCATGGTCGAGGCGCCCCGTTAGCCATAGTTTTTTCACCAAGTGGTTTTTACTGTTCTTCTATTAATTGCAATTCCATATTCTATAACTCATGCTGTGCTATTACAGTAAGTCAAGAAGACAAGGCTTTTGCTGCCCAGAAATCATTAACTTGTTTAAGAAATAAGATATTTTCTGTCAAGTACACCAGTCTGTCTTTCATTTTATTTATTTTTATGTGACATTCACAACTTCTGTAACGGATGAGGCTAGGCCAGAGTTCCAGAAACGGATTTATTTCTCCATGTTTTCCACCTACGCCCAGTACCCCTTTAGATTGATTTACTGCCGCCCACACCACAGTCCAGCTGCAGGCGGAAGCAGCAGCTCGGTCGCTTCAGTCGTTTTTTGTCAGGTTTTTTTGCTGCCCGTCCTTGTGTCTGCCCACACCCGTCTGCCCAAATGGTTTATTCTTCCCGCCAGCCTAGCTCCCGAATCTCATTCCCCCGACTCTCCTTGTGGCCGGCTTTGGTGTTTTCAGCCCCTTACCCGCCGTGATTTCCATTCACTTACCAGTATTCTTACCTTCGATGCCCTCCGCGTAGCTTTTGGCCCCGTAAGTGCTGTGGAGCCCTGCGGCGTGGTACCACTTGTGCTATGCCCGTCGCCGCCTGCGGCGGCCGCGGGCACCATTAGTGTTGCATTAAAAGTTGTTTTGTATTACGTGGGAACCCCCAATCTCTCGTTATTCCTAAGTACCAATTCCCGTTCCAACATGGTGTGAGCCACTATGGACCTATTTTCCACTCCAGTCCTTTAGTACCTTTTAGGCCGTTGTATCGCAGGTAGTTACCCACTGCTGTCTATGGAGGTTCAGAAAGCTCTCAGATTTCATCCAACATCTCTTAAAAGGGTTAGTTTCCCACACGATGAAAACTTCTTCTTAATTGACTCACCATCATGTCATTCCAAACCACTAAGCACTTGCAGGACTAGGAGAAGAAAACAAACTAAAACATAAGATATTTTTTGATGCAATGCGAGAGATTTCAGACCCTGCAATAAACGGACACAACAATGACACATGAACTGTGCCCAGCCCAAGAAAGTATAGCTGAAGGACATTGTGGTCCAAACGTAAGTTAGGAAAGCAGCAAGAATACATTGTGGCCAAGCAACCAAAAATAAAGACTTTATTCAACAATTAATTTCCTCCAAATCAGGTCTTCAGCCATTATCAAGTGTACCTCTGCTTATAAACAACGCATGCACGTCATACTGCTGATGTAAAACGGACTTGTTTACGTGCAAAGGAACGTGCGCGCATACATTGTGATACTCGCGAAGGAGAAAAATTGTTGAATAAAGTTGTTTTTTGGGTTTTTTTGCGCACAAAAAGTATTCTCACTGCTTCGGTAGAAATTAGCGTTGAGCTCATAATGGACACTTGGACTATTTTAATGATGTCCTTACTATGTTTCTGGGCCTGGGAACGTTTCAGTTGCATTGTTGTCTATGCAGGGACAGAAAGCTCTCAAGTTTCATCATAAATATCTTAATTTGTGTTTCGAAGATGAACAAAGGTCTTCCGGGTTTAGAACAACATGAGGATAAGTAATTAATGACAGAATTTTCATTTAGGGGTGAACAATCCCTTTAAAGAATTATGCAACGTGAAACTCTGTCTTTACGCGAGTAAAGGGTAATGTTTATATTTTTTTACATTTTTAAATGTACTTTTAAGATTTGAAGTACGCTACAAGTGCACATTCATTGTACCTCTTTAAAAGCAGTTAAATATCCATTCTGAGCGAAACACATGTGCTGTACACACCTGATATCTCAGTTTAAGAACAGCCCATGGCACAGCTTCCTGTTT
Organism: Sinocyclocheilus anophthalmus; assembly: GCA_018155175.1. NCBI lineage: Eukaryota > Metazoa > Chordata > Actinopteri > Cypriniformes > Cyprinidae > Sinocyclocheilus > Sinocyclocheilus anophthalmus. Next base: position 57,105 of record JADLZN010006709.1, on the reverse strand, counting down.
GTCACACCGAATGATATTATTAGTCAGTGGTACATTAGGTACCATGACGCCAGTGCTTGAATGATGGCCTGTAGCATATACACAGAGTACAACAACATGTGGAGCATCTGTTTCTAAACTGCATATTCAGCAAGCAGCACATTCACTGCTCTCCTAACAGCTGTTCATCAGCTGTGTTCTCAGCAACAATGACGGGCAACACGGCCAACACAAGCAGAGCCTGACCTACGAGAGATATAAACCCTCCACATCCCACAGACATACATTACAGTGGCCCAAAATAGTATTTAGACATTAAAATATCTGAATGTCACTTTATTAGATAATAAAATAGCAAGGCAACTGTGCTCAAATGCTGCAATATCTTTGCTCAAATCTACAACTACTTTTCTGAGCCATTTTTTAAATGATTTTTAATCATTTGGCGTCTAGGTAATTTTTTTTGCAATGACTTTCAATCAACTGGAGATTTTTAGTGGATGTGTGAAAGAAATTCACAGAGGTGTCCTATAGATCAACCACAGGTTCATCACATTAGCAAATAATTATTTCATTAGTGCCATAATACTTAAGACGTTTTTGTTTTTTATTGCACTTTTTGATATCTTGTTATCTAATGCAAGGGAACTAAAATAGCAATTAAGTGTCCAAATACAAAGAGTAAAAATAGCATCCACCATAAAGTTTAGCAACATTCATATTTTGATTATTTTGTAACACTCCATGAATATTATTTTCCTATACTCTTTTTATTGTGATATGTGCGCACATGCATTTCTACAAATAAGGCAAAAAGACTAGGAGCAACTTTAGCTGCATTTCTTTTTTTTGTTTAATGATTTGGAAAGGAAATACCATTACCCTGAAAATAAAAATACTGTAGTATACAGTAGCCTGGAGAACAAAACAAACATTTTTAATTTACATACATGTCAGTTTGTAGTTGGTTTCAGGCACTTGAAGTCACAGAAGTAACATTCCACTTAAACTGCTACATCTAAAGTCTTTGGTCCTCAGTTTTTCAAATAAGGAAAGTAGCAAACCACGGTCAGAACTGAACATAGTGTCCCAGCTTTACTGTTTTCTTGATTTTGTTTCTCTATTTTTTTTTCATAACTTCAACAAAAGCTGTTTCATAACTTTAAAATGTTTCACTTCTAAAACATGAATGGGATACACATACATAGAGTAGAGAAGTGCTTTAGACATTTTGCCACCTTCCTCCCAATGTTCATTGTTGTCGTTTCATCCATACTGGACAAAATTCTCAAAAAAGATTTTGAGAGCAATCTGAAATATTTTGAGTCTTCCAGTATAGAGTAAGTGAAAACGGGGTGGATTGATTTTGTTTTGTTTATTTTCAATTTTTTTTCTTTGTTATTTTTTTGGGCATCCACATAAAGACACAATATCTCACATTTGGTCCAATTTTGCACAAAAGAAAAAAACGAAAAATGGTCAAATTGGATAGTGAATCTCATGAAACCATACAAAAAACATGTCTGGGTCATATTTCAGCCCAAAATCACAAGGGAAAAAATTGAGAACCTATATTATGCGTAAAGAAAAAAATGTTTTAGGCCTACGGGTGTATAGTAATTAGCTAGTTTTTGTTTTAGGTCATCGTTTATAACATAAATTGTTAAAGCCACATAAGTACACGAATTTACACATCTGACATTACGTATTATTGAATGTCTGCTTTTCACTTTGAATTATCATAAAACAATATGAAAAGCTCATGAGAAATCATCACATTGGACCGCCAATGGTCATTTCATGAGTTGTGACATCAAACATGTTTTAATGAGTTTCCCCCTGGAAAGTCTGAGGATTTTAACCAAACATCATCTGAAAACTGCAAATATTCCCCAGCAGCTTTTTCGTCCCTTTATGGCTCAGCTACAAGGCAGCCATGTCTGATAGGAGTTGTTACAGGTGGAAATTGGCGAATGCACATGTGCTACATAGTAGTTGCTGAAGTTGACGTCTCTGACGTAGGGCGCTGGTTGGTAGTAACACGTAACATTAGAAAGTGCAGGAATGGTGTTCTGTTCGGCCAGCACATGTAGTGCCAGAGAGGAGATGAGCGTGAGCGTCTGCCTCCGCTCATGGCCCATGAGACACACGGTGCTTTCATCCACCACGCCATGGAGAGTCACGAGGCAATCGTAACGCTTGTGCTCCATGCCGTTAAAGTGGTTCTGAAGGTACGCCTCCAGCTTCCTCTGCTGCTCATTGATGTCGGGGAAGTCGATGAAGAAGCGTGAGCACATGTAGCGCTGGAGCGCCTTCATCTGCGTCTCGGACGCTGGACGGAAACCTCTTACCAGCAGGTGGCAGTACTTCAAGAGCCCGCCGCCACGGATCTCTTCCGGACTGTGCGTAGCGATGATTTTGGCATGTAGGTGTCCCAGCGCTTCTTTTTTTTCATATTCCTTTGTACCCCCCTTTTTTTTTCACGCCCTGTTTTTTTTTGTTCTTTTTACTTAAAGTCTCGGTACAGAGACCTCATCTGCACAAGAACAGTGGGATGGAACATATCGGACATGGGTGTCGCGGAGCAAGCGGTCGAAAAGCAGCAAGGCGAGTCCAAGCCGATCTGGTGAAAAGCAAGTCCACGCATGAAAACATCAATACCTGTCGCCGTCGCCCAAGGGAATCTCTGCAAACTTTCGCCACGTTCTTGCCAGGTGTTGTTGCGAAAGTGAGATGAGGCCTCCAGCGGTTCAGTGTCTTGAACCACTTCACCAGCTTCTGACAACGTCACTTCCTCGGGTCAGGGGGAGGTGGTGCTGCGGTCAGGACTCACGACGTGGGGGCGACCTCCCAGGAGGTCTGTCCAGGTACCACGGCTTCACACAGCCGGAAGGTCCTGGGTCCGGTAGCCTTCAGGCCGAGATTCAGGGACACAGGCTCTTGTAGCCCAGGCCAGTGTCCATGGTGGCAGCACATTAGTAACTCTCGCAGCCTGAGCCGTCAAGCTTAGCCCACGCGCACCGCAACGCACTCGCCTCCACAGACGATGCACCGCAGCCACAGTTACGGATAAAGGGAACCTAAAGATAACATATTAAAGGCAGGGTAGGTACTTGGTTCAAAAACAAGTTTTGTTTTGCTGGGTCACGCTCTACAGCGCACTGATTTTCCCAAGTGCGACCTTTCGTCCTGGCTCAACATCTTTGTTGACACCTGGAACACCATGTGATGACCATTCGGATATTGAGAAGTTATAGATTTTTGTGAGGTTTAGTGTTACTGATTTATAGCACTTAAAGTCAGTTTATGGTGCTTGACATCTAGTGTCTTCATTTATCATTTCCTCTCTTAGGGATACTCATGGAGGTTAGGTTTCTAGGGTCGGGATAAGGGTCAAGACGTAACATTAAATTCACGATAAAAGGAATGTTGTTCACAAGGGTCAAAACAAAGGAAACAGTTGTTGCCCTAGTGAACCCATCTACTCAGCAAAATGTCAGGACGTGCTCACACTCTTCACAGCTCGATCAGCTTTACTCAGGTAATATTTAAGGGGTCGTGAATGTATATTATATGAATTTAATACCTCGTGTGGAGAGGCGTAGGACCCAGTAAAAATACTTAGTCCCTAGAATCAAATAGTTCGGTTCACCGAACATTACGAAAGGCTGATCCTGATCTGACGTCAATATGTATTTGCATATCTCTGCGCACCCTGTTTGCACAGACATGATAGTCATCAGCGCGTTACAGCATGAATGAAAGGCGCTATTATTGTAACATTATGCGCTTTGTACTGTAATGTTTTATCGCTGGTGAATGAGACATGAGGTAATCTGACAGAGTTGCATTCAATCTTCCACCAATGCCATCTCTCATCGTGTCGCAGGTTAGTCTCTGGTCTGCCTGAGCGTGTTTGTGTGTTTTGGGGAGGTGTGGCTTTGCAGAGTGATTAAGCAGGGAGAGTGGGATCTTGCTTTCAAAGCTAGATCACTATTGCTAGCCTTTCCGAAATCACCTACCCTACCTTTAAGGTGATAACCTTTTTTCACAATTGTTCTTAACTTATGAAGGGGATACGAATGCTTAAGACCAAGGTTGTGGTGACCGTTCGTCACCAAGTCCCAGACCATATTTACAAACTAGAGCAAGTGGATCAGGCTCCCAGCAGCGACAGGGACGTCAATATAATGTCAGGGGAACACTGGGCATGATGTCGGACAGACTGTCTGAGTTTTGTTGCGAACAAAGTTAAATTGGGTTGACCGTCTCGATTTTACACCAATGTGAGGGTATGACTTGCAGTTGGTTTGCTGTATTAACACAAAACCTAAAAAACAAAAGCAAAAATAACCTCAGCTTAGAGTTGGCTATTCGAAGCATATCAATTACATATTGAATTAGACCTGAAACATGACTGAATTTGGGCACCCGATCGTTGCAATACCGAACTGTACACAAATATCCACATCTATGACCAGTGTGTGATCTGTGTGGCTCTACTCCAAACGGCTGAGGACGTTTGTGTCTTTGAGGGACTAAATGGGGCTTGCGTATCTATGAGCACCAAAAGTACCACACGTGTAGATGGCGGCTTGCTTGACACTGATGCAAAACCAAGCTGCATTCACCCCAAAGGAAAGCATGTTTACACTGTCTGAATCATTCAGACCCTTCTGCTGGTCTCTGTCTTGACTTGATCTCGGTTTCGGACCTTGGTCCAAGTCAAAACTGAGATCAGAAAAGGGTTGAGTCCATTATTCAACCCTGTTCTGGTCTCAGTCTTGACTCTGACTCAGTTTACCTGGGTCTTAAATAGCCTGGACTCTTGACACAACTGGTCTTGAACTCTTGAGCTGGTCTTGACACAAACCAACTAAAGCCTTCTACAGGGAATTGTACCGTATTTGTAGTCAATTCTTGCTAAGCACTATATTGCAAGAATCACACTGTGTGACATGGATCTAATAAACTTGGGTATGACATGCATGTAGACTGTACAATGACACATACTGACGCAGTTATTTTTTTTTTTTTTTGTTTTTTTTTTTTTTTTTTTTTTTTTTTTTTTTTTTTTTTTTTTTTTTTTTTTTTTTTTTTTTTTTTTTTTTTTTTTTGATTTTTTTTTTTTTTTTTTTTTTTTTTGTTCTGTTTTTTGTTTTTTCTTTTTTTTTATTTTTTTTTTCTGATAAGAAAGAATAAAACATAATCCCGTATGCGAAATATTGTAAAGCGGCGAAAGAGGAAGGGGTAAGAGCTTGAGGTAAGCAGTTTTATGTTTTAGCACCGTGTCGTGTTGATTTCATGTCGCATTTTTATTAGCTGGTCAGTAAACATGGGTTGTAGCAGCACTGTGCACTGTGCGATGATCATGCTAAATTTCTCACACTGTCGCAAGACCGTGACAACGGGCATCTTGAACTGTTAGCACTGTACGACATAGGACCACCGATTAGGAGCCACGGTCACAGAAATCGCCACGATTGCTTCACGATGCCAATCTTTCGTGTGGGACAGCTGAAAATCGTGCAGTGTGTCTCGGGCTTAATTCCACAAAACATCACAGGATTCATCAAATCCATTAATAAAACTTTCACATGTATGGGCTGTTGTTTTTCCACTAAAATTGATGTCATTTGCTGAAGGATGATGTCACTACCCGATATCATCAATGTAACTGATCGATGTATATAGAATTTGAATTTGAATTTTGAAAATTCAAATCTTTGAAATCTTGTGGAATGTATTTAAAATTGCTAAATGTGTAAAAACAGAGCAAGGTAGTACTACACTCTCACTAACTGGTTACTGAAAAAGCAACCAATTGAGTCAAAATAGATTAAAAATCAATCTTGTAAGGGGTGATCTTGGGAATTGTGAATGATGGGCTTGCAACTTTCTGAATGAGGCTTGCAATCCTACAGAAACTGTGGGGATAAATGTGACCCTGGTCACACCTCATTTGAAATGTTTTGCCACAAAACTGGGCATCCACAATGCACAAGAAAACAGTTTCACCATTGAAGGCACTACAAGTCTAGACATTCAAGAAGAAGAGGAATTAAGTTGGTTTAACAGACCAGCTACAATAGAAGGAAATGGCAACCTTTCTTTCTGAGGTTCATGCAGTGCAATACTGTAATCTTAGTAAGCTTCTGCACACAACCTCAGAGTTCTAAAAAGCAAACACACACCTCTATCAGCCTGGACACAGGTGAGAACTGAGATGTAACTCTTCACTAGAGAAAGGATTCTGTTTTCCCTGGGAAACTGATTAGCCCTGGGAAATGACAAGTCACTGCTTGTCTTGGCAGCTTTCTTGCTTTTCTGCCCTTAATCTGTACATCTTTCTCTCAAACACACACAAAGTCAAGAAGGCCTCCAAGAAGACTCCAAAGCCAGCTGACATCAGCTAATGAACAACTTTTAAAACAACTGGCATTCTCAGTGATTAGACAGAAATAGCTATAAAATAAATGGAGCGTTATATTAGATCGAGAGTGACCCACATATTTAACCAACCCAGTAATGCATCCAAGAGCACTGAAGAAATGGAGAATCACCACTCAACTTGACAAGATGTGATTTAGTCTGGGTCAAAGGCCTAGAAAATTGAGAATCTCTGAAACTCTAGTTCTCTAGTCTATTGGACAGCCAGAGCAGAAGAGAATAAGTGGATCCAGTGGCGAAAACGTCATGCTAGGGGTGTTGTGGGTGGTTGTGAGAGCATTGATATGAGATTTCTAAAGTGATACAAGTGGCTTTCAGAGCATTGCTATACGGTTGCGTTCTGGGTGGTTACCAGAGTATTGTTATGCAGTGACTAAGGAGTTAATGTGTGTTGCTATATATTGTTCGTACCACTTTTTCCTTTCTCTTTGTCTGTCTCTGATTTATGAATGTGGGCTTATGCATTGTCTACCCATCACACCACATGATATTGGTTGACCTATTTATCTGCAGAGTAACATAATCCCAGCAGCCTCTGTACCTCTCAGGAACTAAATGACAATCTTATATTTCATCACCAGATATCTGTCTGAACACTTCTGACAACCAGTCTAAAAACGACCAGGTGAAAAATTGGAGTTAAAAAAACTAACTACAAGACACTGGAAAAGCACTCAAGATGAAAAATGACACAGTGCTCCAGAACAAATGTTGGTTTTCTGGGATATAGCAAAGGTCGGGACATAAAATGAAGCTTTCCGTTTCCACAATGGAATTATACTACATTTGAATGACCATGAAAAAGAGCTGCCAGAAAACCATTTTTTCCAGCATGGAGAACTAGTTAATTACAGTGGTAACCTAACACTTTCAGACAGATGGCTAACTAAACTAACATAAATCTGAGACTCAAATTTTTTTTATTTTATAATTACAATTAATCATTTTTTGGCAGCATGCACCAAATATGAGACTGGTAACTCTTTAGTTTACAGCCACTTCAGTATACCTAGGATGTTATTACCATGGTTCAACATACAGCCTGATTGGTTGTATTAGATACTTATACGCTCCATATTAATGACGTTTTCTGCCTGACCATCTTTAGCTCCCTGCTCCACCACACAGAGCCATCCCACACCGAAACAAACTACATACTAATCTACTTACTAAGCCAGCCAATTAGGCGTTTATCATGAAAAAAAGATAGTATGTATTATAGTGAGACTTTGGCCACTGAAATAAAGAATGCGCTCACACACCCGGACTGTTCACTAACACACAAACCGAGATTACCGGGCATTCTCTCTACAAGACAATCAACAAAAGCGCAATAAACAAAGGCACAGTGATGCTGGAACTCCCATCAAGCAGGTGACGATGTGATGTGCGTAAATATACTGAGGATTCTCCACTGGTGGATCAGTGAGGCCACGTCCCCACGACCGCAAGAGCTTCCCTGATCCTGGTTTTCTTTTCCCTCGTCTCAAGAACTATCTCGCGTCCACAGAAAACCACGAAACCGGCACGCACAGAAACAATGTAGTATAACATGAAGACCCGTATTGGCGCTGTAATCTGCCACAAGATCACAAAACGGAGAGACGACTGGACATGCACATAACACCTGCGTCCGCGGTATTACAAACGTACATGGAAGCAATAAGTTTATTAATCTGTGTAATGTTAGTCATCCACAGCGCTGTTTGTGTGTTACGGAGGTACACGCGGTGTACTGGACTCGGGTGCGAGATTGGGCCTGAAGAACGTCCATCGTTTCAGACACTATACGGATGCGCCACACGACAACGCCAGGGTGGCGTATTCAGATTATTATTCCCTGATGGGACCCCGGGTTGTCACCCCAACCTAATCGGTTATTCCTCTCCGTACCATCGAGCACTCCGTGTCGACGCCCTAGCCTCTACGCTTCCCACTGTTGCGATATACCGTTCAGACACCGAGTCTCACCGTGTGTGGTCCGGGGCCATGAGTGCCGTCTTTGCACGTCATGTTTCTCATACCCACCGCAATACAGAAATAATCATCCTACCTAAGTGTCTTCCCACCTTTTTCCGCCTTGCATTCGGCGTTTTTCCCTAAGCCGAGAGCGACCACCTTTTCCCCCGCCTGATTACTGCGACTCAAGTTCTCCTATTCCAGTCCACATTGCTATTTACGGGCGACATGAGGGCTACTTTTGCTAGTCCCCTTCAGCCCCCTGTCACTCCCCCCTCTGCTCTCCGCCCCCTCCTTGTTTGACCCTTTAATCAGAGGGGGGGGTGGGGGGTGGGGGGGGGGTGTTTTCTTGAGCGGCTGCCAATCTACCACCAACGTTTCGCTCGGGTTGAGCCGATCCACCACAGAGCCAGCTGATTGGATCTTCAGCAAGCAATGGCATAATCTCGGAAGGTGTGATGCCTTGGTTTGGAAACACTGAACTCTGCAGGTAGGTACTGTACAGTAGATCTCCAGAAGTTGGATTGGGCATCCCTGGTTTAAACCAAAGAGATCTGGTATTCTGTACAAGGTAAAAACCACAAGGCTACTTCCTTTGACCCTATGTGAAAGACTTGTAAAAAAGCCACAAATGCACTGGTCTGACTGCAGCTGAAAACACCTTGGTGACACGTAAACTCACGTCCTGTTTGGTTTTCCAACCTAGCTAAAAAAGGACCTCTGTTTTATTTGTGGGATGACTGTAAGGCAAATTTCCACACTGCATTTTACAGGTTCAGGCTGGGGAACAGGCCAGCAGAACAGCATCATTGCCCCCTGGACACCGACAACCACTGTGAGCACAGTGAACTGCCAAATGTAAAGGGATGAATGAACCACTTACGAGTCTCTGACACTGGCCCAGGCTCAGGACATGAGTCAGTGAATCCACTGTACTAGAATAGACTATGAAGAGTTTTACCCTTTAAATCTTTCCCAAAAATTCACTTAATGGAATCTTTGAAATTCTAGCTATTGGATGGCCATGTGGATAATCCTGGGTGTTATATGAAGCTTGGATAAAGCTTTAAGCACTTACTCATACATAACTTCCATTACACCAGTTCTGTGCTCCATTAGTAAGACTTTGTTTAAAGAATCATTCATCTGATTTTCCAAACAATAACCCAAAATGAAAAGTGTGTCATCATTTGCTCACCCTTGAGCTATTCCATACCAAGACATTTTTTTCTATGGATGACAAAAGAAAATCCCAGCATGTCCAAAGTGCTTTTTTCAGAATGAACATTAGGGATGTTGAGCACAGAGTAATGGTCGCCACACACTGGAGCCCCTGCTCCGTGTTGTGGGTAGACCGCACTTACACGCCACACGGTTACGTATGAGATTCCTTTTTCACGTAACTTGTAAAGTCCCGCATTCCTTGTTTAAAATAAGCAAGAAAAGACTTTACTTTGTGTTCCCATTTAACTATGAACTGAAGGCTCTGTCCTACTATGTTGGTAGAATATCATTCAGGAACGAGATGCAAGAGTGTGTGCAGCCGTGTGGAATCAGTGATGTTACACTGAGATCTAGACAATAAGACCATGCAATTAGAACATGTTCTACCTGCAACAAAAACAGATTCAGTATTCTTCAAGTGATACAAACAGGGACTGCAAACTAGCTTTGACGCACCGTGCAATACTTAAATGTTAAATACCACAAAGTATCCTTTATGTATTGTTACAAATTGTATTAACCAATGTCTTTGCTGCTGACCTTCGAATCCAACTCAACCGCAATAAGCAAAAATGCACACAGTCGTGTCACCTCAGGGTTTTGAAACTTTCTTACGTGCCCTATATTCTGTTCAGCAACCAGAATGGCAGCAGAGCTGAAAGTGTTTTTGAGTTGCATACCTCTACAGAGAACAGACGAGAATTATATTCCGTCAGCCATGAGGCTTATTCTTTTCACTTTTGGTGTGAAAGGGCTTTACATTTGCCAAAAATAGAACTTTATATAAAAAAACAAACAAGCAAACCTAGCCCTGATGAGAAAATGCAAAAGTAACATAACAAATTACATTCCATAAAAAGTACTAAGTAACACAATTAGTTACTTTTTTAGAGAATAATGCAATATTGTAATGCATAACTTTTAAGTAACTTTTCCCAACACTGCAAATGATAGCTTTATTTGAGGAACAGACTGAAGTGGTTTTATAAACCATACACATCAGAGAAACAAGTGCTCAGCCATCTTTATAATTTTGTCTTTGAACTCTGTATAAGTAGGCACTATAGAACACGCTGTTGAAGGAGTAGATTAGCTCTTGAAGTGGATTTACTATGTGCCCAGAGGTTAACTACACAGTTATCGTTGTTGCTATGGTTTAATTGCTTCAAAGCGGGGGATGTCTATATACAAATGGCAGTTAGAGTGTAATGATATTGAAAACCGAGGGGTGTATTACGTAAATTCACAGATGTGGAAATAGAGACAGATTAAGAAAGTAAATTGCTTGACAAGAAACTTAAACTAGCTTTATAGATTCGTGAATTTCTGAAAGTGAATTTCTATGGAGGACCCCACATATTACTACTGATTTCCCAAAGACAAAGATGATTTTACACTGAAATAGGTAATAAAGGCTGTGTTGATTAGCTCCCCTGCAGGTATGTCTGCCTTTTCCTCTCCTCCCCACCCCCCCATCAGGATTGACATTTTGTGTTGTGAGAAGAGCCGCTACCTGCAGGGGGGGGAGTCCTCAACACAGCCTTTCACCTTTTTCAGCTGTAAAATGCATCGTTTTTTGGAAAATAAGTATAAATTGGCCTCCCGAGACATTCATGTTTCAAAGAATTCCAAGGAATCGCTCACAGTAGGTGTAAGTTTTGGTCATCATTTACTTACTACGCTCATGCAGTCTTCTTGTTATTTGCCAACATTTGTGAATGACGACTCATACCATGGTTTGACACAATCTTCCAGTCTACTGCCACACAACTTGTTCAGACCACCTCCGCTTTGAAACATTACAATGCACATGATCATTTTTGTTAACTCTGCAATAAGTAAATCCACTTCAAGAGCTAATTATCCTTCAACAGCGATGCTATAGTGCTACTGAAAAAAGGGAAGTTCAAAGACCAAATTCAAAGATGGCTGAGCACTTGTTTCTCTGATGTGTATGTATGTTTTTAACACACACCCATTGCACCCCCACCCGTTCGGTTCCTCAAATATAAAGCTATCATTGCAGTGTGGGAAAAGCGTTACTTAAACGTTAATGCATACAATATTGCACATCAGAGGCAGCAAACCGGGTATTTCTATAAAAAACAGGTAAACTAATTGTGTTACTTAGTACTGTATGGAATGTAATTGGGGGGTTTGTACTTCTTGCATTTCTCATTCAGGGCTAGGTTTTTGTTGTTGTTTTTTTTATATAAAAAGTTTTATTTTTGGCAAATGTAAAGCCCTTTCACACCAAAAGTGAAATGAATGAGCTAGGCGAAGGAAGGAAATATAAATTCAAGTCTGGCAGTAGAGGGTGCAACTCAACAAAACCTTCAGCTCTGCGCCATGCTGATTGCATGAAGAATAGGGAATTTTTGCACGAAAGAAAGTTCAAAAATGAGGTGAGATGATTAGCATTTGTGCTTATTGCGGTGAGGGTGGATAATCGAAGGTCAGCCGCCAAGACATTGTTAATACAATTGGAACAAATAGCATAAAGGATACTTGTGTTATTTACATTTAATTCTTTGCAAGTGTGCTGTCAACTCTCCGTTGTGCCCGTCATGTTGTTCTTCATTTTGAAGAATACTGCATATGTTATTGGACCGGTGATGAATGAGTTAAAGCGTGGTTCAGCTTTAGTCTAGATCTACCGTCATAACATCTGTTCCCACTCGCACACACCTCTGCAATCAGTCCTGATTTCTCTCAACATGGGAAGGGAGCGGCTCCTCAAGTTCCAATACATGGGAACCACACAAAGTACTTTTCGCTCATTTAAAGTAGTCGCGGTGTACTTTAAGAAAAGTTATTGAAAAACGTGACAATATCATATACGCAAACAGTGTTGCTTGTCAATGCGTTCCTCCACAAAACCACGCTCATTTGGGATAGTAATACATGTGGACCAACTTGTCCTGGGGCTCACATCTGCTAATGTTCATTCTGAAAAAAAGCACTTTGGACATGCTGGGCTTTGTCTGTTTGTCCCATCGCACACACATGTCTTGGTCTGCCATCGCCTCACGGGTGAGCCAATTGCTTCAACGACTTTTCATTTTGGGTTATTGTTTGGAAAATCAGATGAATGATTCTTTAAACAAAGTCTTACTAATGGAGCACAGAACTGGTGTAATGGAAGTTATGTATGAGTAAGTGCTTAAAGCTTTATCCAAGCTTCATATAACACCCAGGATTATCCACATGGCCATCCAATAGCTAGAATTTCAAAGATTCCATTAAGTGAATTTTTGGGAAAGATTTAAAGGGTAAAACTCTTCATAGTCTATTCTAGTACAGTGGATTCACTGACTCATGTCCTGAGCCTGGGCCAGTGTCAGAGACTCGTAAGTGGTTCATTCATCCCTTTACATTTGGCAGTTCACTGTGCTCACAGTGGTTGTCGGTGTCCAGGGGGCAATGATGCTGTTCTGCTGGCCTGTTCCCCAGCCTGAACCTGTAAAATGCAGTGTGGAAATTTGCCTTACAGTCATCCCACAAATAAAACAGAGGTCCTTTTTTAGCTAGGCTGGAAAACCAAACAGGACGTGAGTTTACGTGTCACCAAGGTGTTTTCAGCTGCAGTCAGACCAGTGCATTTGTGGCTTTTTTACAAGTCTTTCACATAGGGTCAAAGGAAGTAGCCTTGTGGTTTTTACCTTGTACAGAATACCAGATCTCTTTGGTTTAAACCAGGGATGCCCAATCCAACTTCTGGAGATCTACTGTACAGTACCTACCTGCAGAGTTCAGTTCCAACCCTAATCAAACACACCTGTCTGTAATTATCCAGTGCTGCTGAAGATCCCAATCAGCTGGCTCAGGTGTTGGAGGTGCTCAACCCGGAGCTGAACGTTGGAGGTAGATTGGGCACCTTTGATTTAAATGGTCAAACAAGGATTTTGCAGTATAGCAAGATGTTTTTATTTACATGTGGTCTTAATTGTACAGAGCACAAATTATATCCCATTTCCCCTAAATAGCAATGACATTAAATGGAGAAATTAGTCTCAGTAATCATGCTTTGTAAAAGTGTCTTCTCCAGAATTTTAAGAACTTCCTAATGCAATTCTTGAAAAATGTGTAAGAACATCTTATTATTTTAATTATTTACTTATTTCTTTTGTTATGAAGAAACATGACTTGCTAAAGACTCACTCAGGCCCCGTCCACACGGAGACGCGCTTAGCTGTATACGCATACATTTTGATCTGTCTCAGGGCGGGTTCGTCGAGCCGGGAATCCGGCCGCGTGTGTTACGGAGCGTTAAGATAACCGATTTTCATGGGTTGTTGCCAACATCCGGCGAGATACTCGCAGGTGTTCGAAGTCCTCGATCAACGCCCCCTTGCGTTTTCGTTATAAGTCTTTCAGCGCCATCGTGGACCGCTGATCCGTATATTTCTAGACCGTTGGACGTGTTCAGCCCACACATCTCGCCCCTAGTCAGACAACGCGAACGTCACGTAACAGCCCCACACCCAGCCATTTTTGAATTAACTTAATATCATAAACACCGATTACCTACATGTATTTGTCATGTGTCGTTTTGTAGTAACGCGTGCAAGGTTTATTGATGCTAGTCCACGGCACTCTTAGTCTCGTTTTAGGTATCTCACGGTGTGCCAGAACATTAACCCGCGCCCAATGTATCAAATGGTCTAGCATGTATACTACATTGTTTTGTGCCGGTTTCGTGGTTTTGTGTGGACGCAGATATTTCTCGTCCAAGTCGCGCCGGAAACGAGAAGCACCAGTAGAAGGGAACCGCTCAGGCTTCGTGTGGACGTAGCCTCACTGATCAACTCAGTGGAGATATATTATATTGTAATCACAATCACAATCGTCACTGGCTTGATGGGAGTTCAGCAATCACTGTTGCCTTTTTATTGCGCTTTTATTGTCTTTTTAGAGAGAATGCCCTCTGTGAATCTCTGTGTGTGTGTGTTAGTGAACATGTCCTGTGTGTGAGCGCTCTTTAGTTCAGGGACAAATTCTCACTATTAAATAACTATTAACTATGACTTTTACCTCAATAAACATCTAATTTGCTGCTTATTAATAGTTAGTAAAGTAGTTGTTCGGTTTAGGGTTGGGGTGGATTAAGGGATCTAAAATAATGCTAATGCAGAATAAGGCATTGATATGTGCATTACAAGTACTAATAAACAGCCAATATGCTAGTAATGTGCATGTTAATAAGCAACTAGTTAATACTGAGAATTTGTCTGTAAACTAAAGAGTTACCAGTCTCATATTTGGTGCATGCTGCCAAAAAATGATTAATTGTAATTATAAAATAAAAAAAATTTGAGTCTCAGATTTATGTTAGTTTAGTTAGCCATCTGTCTGAAAGTGTTAGGTTACCACTGTAATTAACTAGTTCTCCATGCTGGAAAAAATGGTTTTCTGGCAGCTCTTTTTCATGGTCATTCAAATGTAGTATAATTCCATTGTGGAAACGGAAAGCTTCATTTTATGTCCCGACCTTTGCTATATCCCAGAAAACCAACATTTGTTCTGGAGCACTGTGTCATTTTTCATCTTGAGTGCTTTTCCAGTGTCTTGTAGTTAGTTTTTTTAACTCCAATTTTTCACCTGGTCGTTTTTAGACTGGTTGTCAGAAGTGTTCAGACAGATATCTGGTGATGAATTTAAAAAATTTGGCATTTAGTTTCTGAAAGCCAGAGACACTGCGGAGATTATGTAACTCTCCAGACAAATAGGTCAACCACTATCATGTGGTGTGATGGGTAGACAATGCATAAGCCCACATTCCGGTCCAATCAGGACCGCACGTAGACAGGCACACAAGTATGTGGACTGACCAATATATAGCACATCCCTTCCCGACTCTTCGTCCCTGCCAAACACTACTTGGTCACCCCCCGACTACGCCAACGTTATAGTCAAGTACAGTCTGGCACCGCCACTGTACTCCATTTCGACACCTCCTCCATAATCTCCATGCTATCCCACCAGACCCCCCCACACACCTAGCATGACGTGTTGTTCGCACCTGGATCCACTGTTCTCTTGCTCTGTATGTCCACACAGGCCTAGAGCGTAGCGTTCACGAGTTCTCACTTTGGTTAGGCTTTGACCAGACTCAATCACAGTCTGGTCAAACTGCGGTGGTGGCCTTCTCCCTATTCTCCGTGCTTGGAGGCTCTACGGTTTTGTTGTTATACTCTTAGTGGGTCACACTTCTCGATCTAACTATACGCTCCTTATTTTAGCTCTTCGTCTCCTCACTGAGAATGCAGGTTGTTTTAACGTTGATCCTTAGTGATGTCAGATGGCTGTGTGTGAGGCCTGCTTGGGGGGCACCTCTCGTGCTTTGGGTGTGGTGGAGCCACGGCCCGATGTACAGATTAAGGGCAGAAAAGCAAGAAAGCTGCCAAGACAAGCAGTGACTTGTCATTTCCCAGGGCTAATCAGTTTCCCAGGGAAAACAGAATCCTTTCTCTAGTGAAGAGTTACATCTCAGTTCTCACCTGTGTCCAGGCTGATAGAGGTGTGTGTTTGCTTTTGAGAACTCTGAGGTTGTGTGCAGAAGCTTACTAAGATTACAGTATTGCACTGCATGAACCTCAGAAAGAAAGGTTGCCATTTCCTTCTATTGTAGCTGGTCTGTTAAACCAACTTAATTCCTCTTCTTCTTGAATGTCTAGACTTGTAGTGCCTTCAATGGTGAAACTGTTTTCTTGTGCATTGTGGATGCCCAGTTTTGTGGCAAAACATTTCAAATGAGGTGTGACCAGGGTCACATTTATCCCCACAGTTTCTGTAGGATTGCAAGCCTCATTCAGAAAGTTGCAAGCCCATCATTCACAATTCCCAAGATCACCCCTTACAAGATTGATTTTTAATCTATTTTGACTCAATTGGTTGCTTTTTCAGTAACCAGTTAGTGAGAGTGTAGTACTACCTTGCTCTGTTTTTACACATTTAGCAATTTTAAATACATTCCACAAGATTTCAAAGATTTGAATTTTCAAAATTCAAATTCAAATTCTATATACATCGATCAGTTACATTGATGATATCGGGTAGTGACATCATCCTTCAGCAAATGACATCAATTTTAGTGGAAAAACAACAGCCCATACATGTGAAAGTTTTATTAATGGATTTGATGAATCCTGTGATGTTTTGTGGAATTAAGCCCGAGACACACTGCACGATTTTCGGCTCTCCCAGATAAAAGATTGGCATCGTGAAACAATCGTACCGATTTCTGTGATTGGGGCTCATAAATTGGTGGATGGGATCCTATGTCGTCAGTGAGAAAGGGTCAAAGATGCCGTTTGTAACGGTCTTAAGAGACAGTGTGAAAATTTAGCATGACTATCGCACAGTGGCTACAGTGCTGCCACAATACCACAGTTTCCTGACCAGCTAATAAAACATGCGACATGACATCAACACGACTGGCACGCTACAAAAATAAAACTGCTTACCTCAAAGCTTATATCCATTCCGCTTCGCTTCTTTACCAATAGCGACATTAGGATATATGTTTTATTCTTCTATATAACGATGCGTCAAATAGAATGTCTGTACAGTTACACTGCATGCCTATACCACGTGTTATTGTGTTCTGTTGACCGTGTGATTCACGCACTAATTTACAGGATTGCATAAAATCAGATATACAGTGGTAGAAGGCTATTGGTTTGTGTCAAGACCAGGTCAAGAGTTCAAGACCCGTTGTGTCAGATGGTCAGGTATTAAGACCCAGGTAAACTGATGTCAGAGGTCAGACTGAGTACCAGACAGGGTTGAATGATCAACCCTTTTATGATCCAGTTTTGACTTGGACCAAGGTCCGGAAAACGAGATCAAGTCAAGACAGAGACCCGCAGAGGGTCTGAATGATTCAGACAGTGTAAATATCCTTTTCTTTCTGGGTATATGAAGCCTGGTTTTGTGCCAGTGTCACACAAGCCTCTCTACACAGTGTACTTTGGTCCAGAGATACGCAATAGCACACATTTAGTCATCAAAGACCACATAACATCTGCATAGTTTGAGTCAGAGTCAACACAGGAGGCACACAATGTCATAAGATGTTGATATTTGGTTAAAATTCGGTTGCGACGTCGAGTGACAAATTTAATGTCAATTCAACGTCTAATGTCAATATTAATTTGATGACCAGTACCGACGTCAGCTGACGTTGATATTTAGTTGTTTTTAGGTTGTGTAACCAAAACCAATGCAAAGTCAACCTCAAATTGGTGTAAAATACTGACGTCAACCCAATTTACATTCTCAACCAAAATACTCTTTTCTTTTTGGGGGGGATACGCACAGCATGTCCAGTGTTCAACCGACATTATATGTCGTTCCGTGCTCAGCTGGGAACGACTGAACCAATAGCTCCTGTGTTGTAAAAATCATGGTCTTGGAGAATTGTGAAAGGAACTTGCACCACAACACTGGCCTTAAGCATTCCTATCCCCGGGTTTTAGAGGTTGGGTGTGTGGACACAAAACGGCCTCCGAATTAGCGCCACACTGTAAAATTTCGAAATTCGCAATAAGAGTTAAAGGACAGCAAACTTTGTGAAAAAAAGGTTATCACGATTCAGGTAGCGTAGGCGATTTCGGAAAGGCTAGTGATAGCAAGCTAGCTTTGAATGCAAGATCCCCACCCTCCCTGCATAATCGCTCTGCAAAGCAGCACCTCCCCCAAAACACACAAACACGCTCAGGCAGACCAGAGACTAACCTGCGACACGATGAGAGATGGCGTTGGTGGAGGGTTGAATGCACCGCTGTCAGATTACCCGTCTCATTCACCAGTGAGAAAACGTTACAAGTACAAAGCGCATAATGTTCCTAATAGCGCTTTCCTTTCATGCTGTAACGCGCTGATGCTATCATGTCGACTGTTGCAAACAGGGTGCGTCACAGAGGCTGCACAGTCCATATGTTTGAAGTGCTAAGGCCGGCCAGAGCTATCGTACAGTTGGGAAGGTACGACACCGCAATCGGTACACATATGAACACCAGAACCCTACATGTGATGTTGGACGAAGTTTCTGGGGTCCTCCGCCCTTCCACAGCCGTTATATAAATTCCATATAATACATTCAGCCACCTTCCCCTTAAAAGCAGTGTGCATACTCGAAGATGTGGCAGCGGCACGTCCAGTGCTTTGTGCTGGTTTACACGATGTGTGTTCCCTCGGTCACCAGGTGTTGTTGAGGGGAACAAACAGTTTACTCGCAAAAAATGTCTTGACCCGCTCCTACCCCATCAAACATCCCCTTCCACCTGAGTAATCCCTACAGAGAGGGCATGCTTCCATGCATGCCACGATGTCAAGCACCAAACACTGATTTTACAGTGATTATAATCAAGGACACTAAACTTCACAAAAAACTATACAACCTGGTTACGAACTCTGATCAGTGGTCAATTGTTAGTCCCCACAACCAAAGGAGTGTTGTTCCAGGGTCAACAAAGATGTTGATCCAGGAACATGTCGCACTTGGTAAAATCAGGTTCTGCATGTGAAGAGGCTTTACACCAGCAAAACAAAAATTGTTTTTGAACCAAATTACCTACCCTGCCTTTAATAGTGTATCTTTATGTGTCTCCTTTACCTGTAGGTGGTGCGGGCTCGTCTGGAGGAGCGAGGCGTAGCGGTGCGCGATGTGAAGCTGAACGGCTCAGCTGCCAGTTATGTGCTCCACCAGGACACTGGCCTGGGCTACAAAGACCTGGACCTGATCTTCGGCCTGAGTCTGACCGACGACAGGACCTTCCGTCTGGTGAAGGACGTGGTCCTGGACAGCCTCCTGGAGTTCCTGCCCCCCGGCGTGAGCCGGGACCGCATCACCGCCCTGACCCTGAAGGAAGTGTACGTGCAGAAGCTGGTGAAGGTTTGCAATGACACGGACCGCTGGAGCCTCATCTCACTTTCCAACAACACTGGCAAGAACGTGGAGCTGAAGTTTGTGGATTCCCTGCGACGGCAGTTTGAGTTCAGCGTGGACTCTTTTCAGATCGGCTTGGACTCGCTGCTGCTTTTCGACCGCTGCTCCGAGACACCCATGTCCGATAGTTTCCATCCCACTGTGGTCGGAGAGAGCATGTACGGAGACTTTAAAGAAGCGCTGGGACACCTACATGCCAAAATCATCGCTACGCACAGTCCGGAAGAGATCCGTGGCGGCGGGCTCTTGAAGTACTGCCACCTGCTGGTAAGAGGTTTCCGTCCAGCGTCCGAGACGCAGATGAAGGCGCTCCAGCGCTACATGTGCTCACGCTTCTTCATCGACTTCCCAGACATCAATGAGCAGCAGAGGAAGCTGGAGGCGTACCTGCAGAACCACTTTAACGGCATGGAGCACAAGCGTTACGATTGCCTCGTGACTCTCCATGGCGTGGTGGATGAAAGCACCGTGTGTCTCATGGGCCATGAGCGGAGGCAGACGCTCACGCTCATCTCCTCTCTGGCACTACATGTGCTGGCCGAACAGAACACCATTCCTGCACTTTCTAATGTTACGTGTTACTACCAACCAGCGCCCTACGTCAGAGACGTCAACTTCAGCAACTACTATGTAGCACATGTGCATTCGCCAATTTCCACCTGTAACAACTCATATCAGACATGGCTGCCTTGTAGCTGAGCCATAAAGGGACGAAAAAGCTGCTGGGGAATATTTGCAGTTTTCAGATGATGTTTGGTTAAAATCCTCAGACTTTCCAGGGGGAAACTCATTAAAACATGTTTGATGTCACAACTCATGAAATGACCATTTCTCAATTGTGATTCTCATTATACTTTCATATTTTTTATGAGAATTAAAGTGAAAATCAAGACATTACAATAAATACTACACATTTTAGGATTTGTAAAATTCTTGTACTTAATTTGTCTTTAAAATTATTTAACGATGACCAAAAAAAAAGTCTTAATGGTCTTACAAGTAGGCTAAAATTTCTTTACGCATAATATAGGTTCTCAATTTTTTCCCTTGTGATTTTGGGCTGAAATATGACCCAGACATGTTTTTTGTATGGTTTCATGAGATTCACTATCCAATTTGACCATTTTTCGTTTTTTTCTTTTGTGCAAAATTGGACCAAATGTGAGATATTGTGTCTTTATGTGGATGCCACCAATCCACCCCAGTTTCACTGAACTCTATACTGGAAGACTCAAAATATTTCAGATTGCTCTCAAAATCTTTTTTGAGAATTTTGTCCAGTATGGATGAAACGACAACAATGAACATTGGGAGGAAGGTGGCACCAGTAGGATCTACAGCATTATTTAACGCTATGTTGTGTTAACTCCATGCATGTTGTCGCCGTGCACAACATGTTAAAAAGTTATGAAGAAAAGACAGTTTTGTGAAGTTCTGCCACCGTATACTTAGAGAAACAAAATCAAGAAAACAGTAAAGCTGGGACACTATGTTCAGTTCTGACCGTGGTTTGCTACTTTCCTTATTTGAAAAACTGAGGACCAAAGACTTTAGATGTAGCAGTTTAAGTGGAATGTTACTTCTGTGACTTCAAGTGCCTGAAACCAACTACAAAATGACATGTATGTAAATTAAAAATGTTTGTTTTGTTCTCCAGGCTACTGTATACTACAGTATTTTTATTTTCAGGGTAATGGTATTTCCTTTCCAAATCATTAAACAAAAAAAAGAAATGCAGCTAAAGTTGCTCCTAGTCTTTTTGCCTTATTTGTAGAAATGCATGTGCGCACATATCACAATAAAAAGAGTATAGGAAAATAATATTCATGGAGTGTTACAAAATAATCAAAATATGAATGTTGCTAAACTTTATGGTGGATGCTATTTTTACTCTTTGTATTTGGACACTTAATTGCTATTTTAGTTCCCTTGCATTAGATAACAAGATATCAAAAAGTGCAATAAAAAACAAAAACGTCTTAAGTATTATGGCACTAATGAAATAATTATTTGCTAATGTGATGAACCTGTGGTTGATCTATAGGACACCTCTGTGAATTTCTTTCACACATCCACTAAAAATCTCCAGTTGATTGAAAGTCATTGCAAAAAAAATTACCTAGACGCCAAATGATTAAAAATCATTAAAAAATGGTGCTTTTTTTTGTCCGAAAAGTAGTTGTAGATTTGAGCAAAGATATTGCAGCATTTGAGCACAGTTGCCTTGCTATTTTATTATCTAATAAAGTGACATTCAGATATTTTAATGTCTAAATACTATTTTGGGCCACTGTAATGTATGTCTGTGGGATGTGGAGGGTTTATATCTCTCGTAGGTCAGGCTCTGCTTGTGTTGGCCGTGTTGCCCGTCATTGTTGCTGAGAACACAGCTGATGAAAAGTTCTGTTTAGGAGAGAGTGAATTGCTTGCTTGCTGAAATATGCCAGTTTAGAACAGAGCTCCACATGGTGGTTGTACTCTGTGTAGATGCTACAGGCCATCATTCACGTCACGGGGTCATGGTACAAATGTCCCACCTGACTGATTAATATGATTCGGTTGTGACAAACAGGATAGATGGCCCTGGGTCTGTTCTGTAAACACGAGACTCTCAGGTGCGTGACTACAGCACCTGTGTTTCGCGTCAGAAGGGATATTGAATGGCTTTTAAAGAGGTACACTGAAAGTGCAGCTATGTAGTCGTTACTTCAAATCTTAAAAGGATATAGAAAAAAGAAGCAAAATATAAACTACTTTACGTCTGGCTGAAAGAGAGTTCACGTTCCTGATTCTTAAGGGATAGTTACCCAGAAATTAAAATTCTGTCATTAATTGCTCCCCATCATGTCGTTTCAAACCCGCAAGACCTTTTTCATCTTCGGAACACAAATAAGATTTTTGATGATACTACGAGAGCTTTCTGACCCTCCATGGACAGCAATGCAAATGGAATGTTCCCAGGCCCAGGAGCCGTGAGGCCACAGGGACATCATGTTAAAAACGTCCAAGGACATTGCGTTCGCTCAACGTACCTTTCGCGCACGCAGCGCGACTTACCTTTTGTGGCAAAAAAACAACCCACCCCACAACCCAACGTCTTCAACGATTTTTCTCCTTCAGGAGTCGCCCACAATGTATGCAGGGCCGTTCCTTTGCCGTAGAACCAGTCAGTTTATAAATCAGCAGTTCTGGACGTGCCGAGCGTTGTTTATAAGAGATGGGTACCCTGTCTATGGCTGGAAGACCTGATTGGAGGACATTAATTGTTGCATACAGTGGTTACTTTTTGGTTTCTTGTGCCACTCCAAATAGTCGTCTGCTGCTTTAGTACAATTACGGTTTGGCCCACCCTGTCAGCTATAGTTTTCTTAGGCCTGGGCACTTTCCGTGCCTTGTTGTCTACTGCAGGGCTTGCCCGCCCCCCCTCTCGCCTTTCAGGTGTCAAAAATCTCTTTACTTTGTGTTCTGAGGTCTTCTGGGTTTGGAAATGACCTGATGGTGGCGTCATTCATGACGACTTTTCCTGTTGCGCGTGACCTCGCCTTTCAGTATTTTGCTGCACTAGGAGCGCTTTCTGAACCTCCATAGCCCGCAGGAGGTACTACCGCGATTCAAGGCCTAGACAGGTCGTAAGGGACACACTTGTTCATAGATCCCAGTCAAGAATGACATACAGTGGTTTCACTGACACTTTTTTTTATGAAAGCCTATCGAGACTAGTTTTGTGACCACAAGAAAACACAACATACTATCTTATTAAGACCAATATTTTCTCTTCCGTCTCCGTCTCGTACAGGCAGCACAAGTAGTCCCGCCGCCGTGCCCCCTCTACTTACGTGGGTCCCCCCCCCCGCCTTCTTGCTTTCCTCTCCTTCTCTCACTTCTTTACTTACGCGTGTGACTATGCATCGTGCCGTCAGTGTCTGCCCCCCCTCCCCATCCGTTGCCCCGTCTATTCTTTGTAAGAGATTTTTAATATTCTTTCTGTAAGTACACAGTTTTTCCTACTTTTGTCACCAGGGAAGGCCAACGCGGCATTACCGCTCGCTTCTTCCTCTTCACGGGATGGTGTTGCTTCAGGACTCCCATCCAACTTGGTTGTGTCTTTGAAAAAAGTCTAAACTAATCCGTTTCGGACCTTGGCCTCGCTACACCACGTCCGAAGATTGTAAACTGTACCTCAAACCCTCAAATACACTGGCCGCCGGATCTGGAGGTACTGACAGAACATATCTTCAAGCATCGACTAAAAAGGTTATAGCTTACGGCGCACCGCCTTGTATTCTTGCGTCTTCCTGGGTCCCTAGCCTCACAGCATGAGTGTCTCAAGATATGGATTGCAATAATAGGAAGAAACAGTAAAAACCCACTCTTGGTTGAACAAACTATGGCTAACGGGGCGACTTCGGTACCAGGCGGAGTGCTGGTGACAGATGTCCTGTGATATTAATTAAGACTCTATGGGACGCCACATAAATAACGCTTGCCTGTCACAGGATTGTTAGATGTCAGATTCAGACAGCTGTGCATGTGTACCATGAAGCATGGCCTGCTGTGACAAACGCTATAATAACTGATTCTCCAATGATCGGATTGAAGCTTATTTTGATTACGTCAGTCCAAATATTTCTGTTCAGAACTGTTCATAAGCAATGGAATCATGATGTAAATCATGAAACTGACTGTTTGTGGAAACAAAACGGGCCCTCAAGGGAGCCAGGCTGAGATGGAGGACCATATGTTTTGCAGTTCAAAATATGGTATTGTTTACATGCTCACTGCTGTTTTCTGCAAGTGGTGTAAATGACAATTGACAAAGTAAGAGTTGCACAGAGGCATCTGGTTAATGTCTGAGCTTTAAAAAAATCACACAACTTTTGCCATAAGAATTAGCCTATCGCCTTTTCTGTTCATCTGTGTGTTTCTCTTTTCATCTGCCTCTTTCTCTGTCTGGAACTGGAGAATAATTGGGTCAGAACATGATTCATAGTTTCAAGCAAATATGGGAAACCCTCCCAGAGTGACAGTGATGTTTTGGGATGCTAAGTTTTGGCATTGTTATACTGTTCCACTAACCAGACCAGCATAAACCAGAACTACTGTAATCAAAACTGGTCTCCAATAAGGAAGACCAGAGATACATTAGCTCCATTTTGTCTTTCGGTCTCCATTTATTTCTCCATTCCAAGTTTTTTCCCCCTCTCCTCACATTACCATTGACGGCCCCCCCGCGGGCTTTTCTCCTCACCTTTTGTTTTCCCGCCCGCTATCCTCCCATCCCCTTGTTGTGCCTACCTCCCTTTCCGCGTGTGCCTCCCCCCCCCACATCACACAGAGATTCCGCCTCACCCTCCGCGTTGTACTTTCCAACGGTTTGGACTTACTTTTTCCATGCGGCAGGGTCCGGCATTCTTCAGTTTGCATCCCCTTCACTGCACTTACCGAGTGGCCCAAGCTGCCGACCGACCCCGTGTGTTCGTCAATTCGCGGTTTGGCTTCCCAGCACACGCCCCGCGGCAGGTTAAATATGTCCTGTAAGGTCGCCTGTAGCGGGTCACTGGTCCAAACTGGCTACCCCCAAGACGCTACAAATACTAGTATCTACCGCCCTCTCTCACAGATCTTCTACCAACATCTATCTTGATCCTTGTACTAATTTTGGACCCCTCTTCAAATATTATGTATCACGTTCCACAAATAGATGCATTACCAACGTCACACATTGGCAGTTTAAAAGGCATTTACCCTCTGTTACCAAAGAATTACATATTCCACTAATTCTGCTCCTTTATCTTTCTCTTCCCTCCCAAACTATCGTGTTTCCATGGAAATAAACAGCAGACACAACTGTTTCTTTTAGCCTTTCCTCCTCATAACAAAGAAATGCTTCTTGAGTGCGATTTGGCTTATTTTGACGGCTATTCCTCACTGGATTCGTACTCGCCAATACGTCACAAT
This sequence comes from Sinocyclocheilus anophthalmus, assembly GCA_018155175.1. NCBI lineage: Eukaryota > Metazoa > Chordata > Actinopteri > Cypriniformes > Cyprinidae > Sinocyclocheilus > Sinocyclocheilus anophthalmus. The sequence continues at coordinate 31,583 of JADLZN010006709.1, read as the reverse complement.
TAACACTCATATAATGCTAAGGACGCTATGGCGTAGGTCCGCTGAAAGTGCCGTTTTCCTAGTAATAACAAAAGTGCTACAGTTCTGTGCCCAAACACCTTTACTCCCACGAGAGCGTCCCGCTCCCCTAGCTTCTGCTCGCCCCTACCTCCGTCTAAAATAGGGACTCTAGGCTCCCCATTGTGTCGACCGTCAAGCTCGTGGCTCGTTTTCCCCCCTGGGGATTTGTACACGGCTCATTACCCCACTGATTTTATGGATCATTTTATGATGGGGGGTGGTGCCCTTTTGTAGAAGATTCAGGGCCCCCACACAGTTCCACTGCCCTTATGACGCTGGCAGAGCCCACGACATTATTCTCTCCAATCCGACTGTGTTTGCTGAACGACGGCACGGCAGTTTAACGACGCCGTCATGACGGCCAGTTGACGCGAACTCCCATGTGCCGTTTATTAAAAACACCGCCGCATCCAAATCCACCCCACGACTTGACTGGATCCTGGCTTGACAGGAAACAAAACTGTGCCTGCCCGTACCTGCCTATAGGACCAGATAGACTCCCTGACGCAGGTACTTACATCCTACACACCAGCAGAGACTGAGGCCGGGGCAACACGAGAGCTACCTTATATAGCCAAGTGGTTGTAATGGTAAACGAAGTACTAATATTAGGGTACAGTACTTAAGGTTTGTTGGGGGTGTATCTTGTACTTTTCTTGAGATTTTTACTAGTTCAGCACACTTTCACTTTAGCTCCACTACATTTCCTACTTCCTAAAATTTATACATTGTAGACCATTTTCCACCAGCGAAGCCTATTCATGACTGACTACAATAATAACGCAGCGAAAACACGGGACCTGCAGGAAAGGCAGGTTATGCCGCATCAGGGTGGGTCTGGTCGGTCTTGCCACAGGATAATACTCCTAATGAACACACTTGTGTGCAACACAAACATGCCACAGCACAATGATGAGTCCTTTTCCACTACGTCAGAGGCTGGGGTACTAGCGATTAACAGTATATCTTTCTCTACGAAATATGTCAGCGGTTGGATGTGGGATCACTGGACATTATCAAGTAGGTATTTTATCAGCGAAATCGGCTACGACAGTGATTATGAGTCTCTTAAAATCAAGACATTCTATAATGGAGACAGCAAAAAGCTGTCTGTAGCTTTTTATATTCTATATTAATTTCGATATAGTTATACTTAATCGTATATCACATCGCAAAAGAGTGCCGTTTTTCACCAGGAGTCTAGGGCTATCGTCATGATAAACACATGTAATAACCTTTTAGAAAGTTTGATTAAGTTGCATAATGACTTACATTTTAGACATAATATTCTTGTTTTTGCTCAATTTTGCCAACGGAAATAGTTCCAAACAAAGATCACAGCACTGTTTTGTGTCTCTGAGCAATGGACGGTGTTTTTTTGAATGACTCGGTTGAATAAATGATTCCCCCCCCCCCCCCCCCCGGGATTTCATCATTCACACAGTAAAATGCGTTTAGTTCCTGCCCTAGCCATCAGACCGTATGATACCTCTGGTTTGATATTACCATGACCTCACCTCACTACGCAGTCACTGGCCTGCACATCACTGAGGGTGTTATTTCAACCATTTTCGACCATATTTTTTCATGTGTTTAACATTCAATTTTTTATGTACCCTTCTCCACTTTTCGTCATTTGCAGAGCTTGTTATCCAAAGAGACTCCACAATATGAGGACAGATGCGAACAACACCTAAAATGCGACGCAATTATGCGTAATGAATGGGCGGGGAAGTCGTAAGGCCTAATGGTTCTAAGAGATCGGGTCATAACCCACAGGTTAAAGGCAGGGAGGTAGGTGGGGGCGAGTTGGAAGATGAAATTTGGGAGTGTGACTGTACAGCGCTCGCTTCCCCTTCAATCACGATCATGTGCGAGATGCCCCCTGGCACGTGTGGCACCCCATAAACCCAATTGGGTCCCGGGCAGACCGCCTCAGCAATAACTGGTTGCACAGTGCTGCGGAGGTGCTGAGCAGCAACGTTTGTGTAGGGGTACAATGACAGACACTAAGACCAGAGTATGGGCGGTCACCATACTTGGACCACATGTCACGTCTATGAACGTTATTTTATTAACTACTACAGTATATAATTAACTCACTTTTCCATTTGATTTTACTTTCTTTTACTTTCAATCTTAAGTACGTTTCATAGTATCTACTGTGAAACATACAAAACTTTGCATAATTAGTCAATCCATATTCAATGATTAAGACTTTTACTAAAGTAATATCTACATGGTGCCTTCAAGACTTCTACCAAAGGAATTTTCTGGTAAGATCCTGATCTTTTACTTGCGGCTGGCACTTTCAGGTACGTTTATACCACCACCTGTATATCGCACACCATCACTGGTCACCGGAGAGGGCAACAACAACCATGAGCAAACAGAACTGCGTCGTCACATGCCCGGCCACTAAAGACAATGCAGGCCTACGAGCTGACTCTACCAAAACCCATCACGAACTGCCTCCATCCCACCGTGGCAGGACCCTCCTGAGGGACACGGGAAGCCCCACCAAACAGCCTCTGCTCACACAAGTTCAAAATACACGACATGCATAACAGAACATGAAACAGAAACCCAAGCAGACCCCATCAAGGATCACCCCCCACTTAAGTGGAGGCCTAGCACTAACGCCTAGTGGAAGAACACGCCACCGACCCAAAAAACAGAAAAGCAAATAAACCCGAAAACTAAGTGGGACAAAGAGGCGGATGATCAGGGGGAGGTGACTGGAGGCCCGGCCATGCCGGGGAACAGGTTCGAATCCCCCTAGCCCATAGGCTGTGGGCAGAGGGCAAGACATGGGCCCTGGTATGCAGGGCAGACAGTGATTCCCACGGAGGACATGGGACATGGAGCAGTGGCAAACAGTGTACACTGGAGGACCATGGGCCATGGTGCAGTGGCAGACAGTGATACACTGGAGAACCTGGGCCATGGAGCAGTGGCAGATAGTGAAGCACTGGAGGACCTGGGCCATAAAGCAATGGCAGACTGTGGATCAACGGAGGACCTGGGCAATGGATCAGATCCATGGGAGCATGGAGCCATGTCGGAGCCGGCAGAGCCGGGAGCCCAGCTGGAGCAGGACGCAGGGCGGAGCTGGCGTGTGCTGAAGGACTCCCATAGTAGAACAGGACCGGGCGGCTGAAGGTCACACGACCGGAGCAGCAGACAATTAGTGGAGCTGCGGGTGGGAAAGGACACCACTGAGCGGATCAGGGGAGAGAACACAGAACATAGAAGCAGGTTAACAAAGCCTCTACAGAGGGCCGCAACAGAGCAGACCGGCGACATATGAATGGCTCCTTGGCCGTGGAGCAGGGGAATGACCACGAGATGTTCATGAGTCCGACACCTCATGGCCTGAGTAGGCAGGGAGCAGACAGTGAGTTCATGCGCGCCTCCATGGCTGTGGAAGGAAAGATCTGTGGACACGTTCATGAGTGGCCCTTCTTGGCCATGACAGGACAGGCCGAGAGTTCGACGCGGAAGCCCCCGACAGCTCGTGACGCGCTCAACAGCAGAACGCTGCACCTCGGTGGCAGACTGCATTGCCATGGAGGAGCGGCCCTGGAGCAGGCTTAGTGGACAGACAGAGAGGCCCTGACCTACTCGATGGTGCATGATAGAAGAGCACATTGGGAGCACAGTGGTGCAGCCCACGACGCCTAAATGGCTGTAGCGACCATCATGGGCGGCAGCAGAGAAGTGGATGCCTGCCGGGAGTTGAGAGCATAGAATCACTGGGTGATGTCAGCTTGACTCACATCTACAGTCCATCGTGGTGGGCCCAGTTACATTATAGCAATCAGTCTCACTAAAGCTTGGGTCCAAGGCTCCGCTCCGCAGAGAGCTTGAGTAATATAGGATATTTTCCCTGGTTTCTGATGAAACTACGCATTTAATTAGCTTCTGTGGTGCTTTAAAGGGGGCAGCTGATGCTATTTTCAAAGATTGAAAGATTTTTTTGTGTATTGAGTGTAATATGTCACGTTTTCGGGTAGAGGGATGAGCGAGGACTCAGTACTGCAGAAGAATAGGCTCTTTATTAAAATAAAACAAAACAAAACAATCCGGAAACTCACCCCGTGGGGGCGCAGAACGACCTAAATACACACGGTGGTACGCCAGGCAAGGCAAGGCAATGGCAGAGCAAGGCTCTGGACACATCCAGGGATGGACGATGACGAACTGACGCATGACTGCAAACACAAGGAGAATAAATAGGGAGCAAATGAGGAGGGTAAAGAGGGAGCACATGTGGGGCAAATTAACTAAAAATCAGGTAACAAGATGGGAGGGGTCAGGAAAATTGACATGAGAGCACATGGCACACAGAAACAAACAAAACAAAAGCCAGGTGCTCACACAAAACACAAGCACAAGCACATGGTCAGCAAAACAATCACAAGCCATGTGCTAGAACAAGAGACACGAACACGCAGCGAATGAGAAAACTCATAAGCCGCGTGTTCACACAAGACACCAAGAAAAGCACGCGGCTGAACACAAACCGCGTGCATCACAAAACACAACACACGTGGACAGAATAGCGCACGGCCGAGCGAACTCGAGACAGCACGCTCCCACAACAGACAGAACATGGAGCGCGAGTGTACGGACCCCGGACACGAAACCGAAACTCAAGACATGAGTGCCGGGATCTGAACACTACGCTCCAACATGAAACAGTACCCGCAGACGAGAGCGCACGGCTCGAGCACACTCAAAGCCGCACGCTCACATGAAAACAATGACATGACGCGAGTGTCAGGGCTCTGTAACAAAACCATGAATTACATTAGACCGAAGTGACAGAACCCTGACACTAGCCCCACTCAAAAGGGACGCCACCTGGCGTCCNCGCACGCGCACATGAAAACAATGACATGACGCGAGTGTCAGGGCTCTGTCACAAAACTATGAATTACACTAGACCGAAGTGACAGAACCCTGACAATGATGTTGTATTAATGCACAGAACCACTTTTGTTGATGTGCGTGTTTGTGATGTTCAGACTGAAGCCTTACCTCATGAAGAGGCACAGGCAGAGTATTCAGTCCTAGTTCCCAAATTAACACACTCTCACCAATATGTTACTACGAGGAAAATGGTAGAACAGACTCCAAAATAAATGAATCCATTGTTACAGTATCACAGGACCTGAAGGGAGAGAAATGGTTGAAAAAAAAAACCTGATGTTGATTTTTTGTCTTCTTACTCACCTTATTACAGAAGGTTGTGTATCTTTAGTAGGAGAGAAGGAAGAAGTCCTTGTTAAAATCTTGCATGATACTGAAGCAATGGATTCATTTATTTTGGAGTCTCTTCTATCATTTTCCTCACAGTAGCATACTGGTGAGACTGAATACTCTGCCTGTGCCTCTTTATGAGGTAAGGCTTCAGTCTGAATTTATTCAAGGTGAGGTCGTAGTGGGAGTACGACCAGCCTTGTCAATCGAGGGGGTTCATATTGTTTTAAGAAATGTGATGTTTTATTAACAAATTTCGGGAGGAGAACACGCAGATAATCAACCCGGCCAATGCACTATCAGTATTTACATCATCTATCCAACCACCACGAGAGAGAACCACTATAAAAAAATAATCATAGCAGCATTACCTTCATTCTCTCTAGTCTTTCAGCATTCGGTTCGCTCCTTTTGACATTTTACCACAGACCCAATTTCCCGTCCAACGAAGAGACCTACACTGGGTATTTTTCGGATCCTCGACCAGCCACATGCTCTCCATGACGCAGAGGCTTAACCTCGCCTCCGCTGGCGAGATTTCCAACTTCTCCGGCATCCTCGTATCATTCGCCGTGCCAACAATTCCTCTGATCGGAAAGTGGACAGTATTTAAGCTTGAGGCAAACGCTAATTAATTCCGACGCACCATACTCGCGGAGGGTAAACAAAGCGGATCTGTACGATCTATTCGTCACCCTGAAATCAGTCAACCTCACTCCTAAATCCACTCCAGCAGGGTGGCCAATATTTCAAGCAAAGTATTTCGAACTCGCCTAGCTCTACACCACCATCGCCCAGCACAAGACCCGGCTTTCCTTAAGCGCTGGGTCACAGCGGCAGGCCTTCAACGAGCCTGGGCCACACCCTAGATCTCACCGCAGCAAAGCCTCACTCACTTCCCGCTTTGGCTCAACCTTTCACCGTGGCTCTTCCGGCCGCAGTGTCGTATGCAGCTGGGCCTCCAGCTCCTTTATCAGCGGCTAGTGGCACAGGCCGGGTTGCAAATTAATTTTAGGTAAAGTTGCTAAAAGGCAGGTCGTTTGTTGCTAAAAGTCGTTAAACTACTTTGTGACATAAAAGGGTGTTGATGTCATTTTGTAACCATGACACAAAACCACGTAGAATACACAACGAAATTACTCAGATTTACTCCCTCACCGCTCTACTTCATTAAAAAAAAGGCCTTCAAGAGCTACATTCGGTCGGACTGCTTCCATATTAAAGAAGCTCACTGAACCCTCATCAGCCGACCCCTTTAACGCCAGTCCATCCCTGTTCAATCAAACTCCAAACCCACCATTGCCATCCCTTTTATCACCACCAAATCCACCCATAGCGGCTCATCTCCACTTCAACCACCCCAGCAACACCCCGCTCCCGCAGGAGCCTTATCTGTATTTCCCCACTGCCGCAGCAGTGACTGCTCTCGCAGGAGCCCTGTCTTTATTTCCCCACTGCCGCAGCAGTGACTGCTCCCGCAGGAGCCTTATCTGTATTTCTCCACTGCCGCAGCAGTGACTGCTCTCGCAGGAGCCTTACCTAATATCAGGGGTGTGAAGTAACGAATTACAAATACTCACGTTACAGTAATTAAGTAGTTTTTATCAGTAATTGTACTTTTTTGAGTAGTTTAAAAATGGTGTACTTTTACTTGAGTACATTTTAAAGTGATGTATCGGTACTTTTACTCCACTATTTTCCTCCGTTTGTGTAGTTTTTAATCATCAACGGGGATTGGATAGAGAGAATAGGTCTTGTGACTTTCATCAAATCAAATTGTGCATAGAAAACTTTAACCGCCAACTGTTTATCATGACTGCTGGAAGTGCATTCTTCAAGCATCAATTCAGACGCATCTTCCTCTATGTTTGGTAAATTTTGGATTTCTGCTTACTAAATGATTTGTATATATGCTTGCCTGTCTACACGGCCTGAAATTTGGTGTGATGTTGCATACAGTGTTAACTCCCGCAAGTGCCACGTTCGGTAAATTCTCACTCACTATTAGACGAGACGCCGATCGGCGCTGCCCAGGTCTCTCTTCCGGGTGCGTTCTGCAGCAGCCCACTTGATAAGTTGTTGTTGAACTTGTTTGACATTTGATGAGTTTGAGCGTGTGATGCGCCCTGTGAAAAAGTGTGTTGGAAACACAAATTGAGGACCAATCTGCACCTTACTGATGACCCGTGGCAATAATATACTGCATCTGTGCCAACACTTTTTGTTCCATTCAGTTGTGGATGCTGCTGATTCACCGAGACCGCCGAGGCTCAGCAAAGAGACATGCATGTGTGTGTGTGTGTTTTCCTTTGAAAAAGTTTCCCCAGAAATACTTCGCTATTTAATGCATTTTTCCTTACAAATTGTATTATCAGCATAACAATTCGAGTAAATGTGTAAAAGGTATGGCATGATGCCATTCTTCTAGAACAATGTGCATTTATGTTAAAATTGTAACATAAATTATCAAGTTTATTTATTCTTATTTCTTTATTGCAAAACGCTAATACTGGCACCGTTTTGGAGAGAAATGGTCTCTCATTTTAACCCATATCATGGTGTGTGATGCTGAACTATGAGTTTCTAATGGTGTTTGTATTTGCACTGTTCTAAACATTATTTTATGTGCAACAACAGCATGCTTTCTCAGTGGCCTTACACATGATTTTAAATCTATTTTTTCAAACTTTATGATTTAAATGGGGATGATTGTATTGAGAATAACTTTCATCTTTTCTTCAACTGAATACTGTTTCCGTGCTTTTTTAATGTATTTTAAAGAGTTGGCAGTCAACATTAAAACTGATATTCTTCATTCTTTATGACAAATTAGATAATGTGAATTACAGAATGTACAGCGTTTTTAAAATGTGTAAACAGCGTTTATTATGAGGGGGTAGAATCCACAGCTCAGTACTCACTACTCAATAATCATGAGTACTTTTAAATAGGCTACTCTTTTACTCTTACTCAAGTAGTTTTTTGGACAAGTACTTTTACTCTACTCACACTACATTTTTTGGAAGGTAATGGTACTTTTACTTGAGTATATTTTTTCAGTACTCTTTCCACCACTGCCTACTCTTCCCCACTGCCGCAGCAGTGACCGCTCTCGCAGGAGCCTTTATCTGTATTTCCCACTGCTGCAGCAGTGACTTCTCCCGCAGGAGCCTTATCTGTATTTTCGCACTGCCGCAGCAGTGTCTGCTCCCAAAGGAGCCTTCTCTCTATTTCCCCACTGCCGCAGCAGTGCCAGCTCCCGCAGGAGCTCTCAGCTTCTCTCTTCTAAGGCACAGCAGTGCCGCTACTACAGCAACACAAGCATCCCATCCGCCCCTAACTCTGCTGCTGTCCCCTTCTAATCACATCGTTGGGGTGGAGTACGTCTTTGTTTGGGCAAATGCCGCGGCTCGGACCCCTCTCCCCGGACAGGGGGAGTACCCCGGGTTCGGGAGGAATTACAGAGCTCGGAGCCCTCTCCTCGGACAGCACGCCAAATACGCATACTATTCTTCTCGCTTTATTATCTGCAAGGCGAACTCATGAAGGGATGTTTTATTAACAAATTTCGGGAGTAGCATGCGCAGATAATCAACCCGGCCAAGTCACTATCAGTAATTACATCATCTATCCAAACACCACGAGAGAGAACCACTATAAATAATCAAAGCAGCTGTAGCGTCCTGGACCACTCAAACACACAAATCTCTATTTTTGTTACTAGATTTCACAAATCTACTGTAACACCCCAGGTATGCCGACAGGACCCTGGTTTCATGGTAACGCCGATACATTGACAACCTGTGGAATGCGAGCAGACTCTCAGCTTCATTCTCCAGAGTCAGAGGGCACAAATGACACAGAGATGGACTTTTCTACTAATTCTAATTCATAGGAAAACCTTTCTTTGAATGAACACACATATTCTTCAGGCCATTGTGTATATTATTGCTGTTTTGTATTAATCTGTTGTATTATAGAATATTTTATTCATGCTTACGATAAACCACTCATACATATAAGTAACTATTTCATGTCTAGTATCTATAAATTCGCCTTCTGATGATCTAAACAAAAGTGTATATTATATGTTGGTACACAGGCAATATATTAGTGTCCCGAAAACCTTTAGTATTTTTCCGTTCAATTGTCCAGATACTAAAGGACCTGTGTCCACACAAAGAGCATAACTCCAAGTATCTCAAAACGCCCACTTGGGATTCCGCCTTTTCTCTTTGATAAGCCCATCTTGAGAGGCGGGGATCTTCTCTGACCTTAAAGCTGACACACCATGTGACCCGCCCAGTCGGTGGTTCGGTCAGATGCTAAGATGAAGATGTGAGAAAACGCTTCAGGATACCAAAGCATTGTGCCAGGCCTTTCTTCGGCTTTGTCCTTTCCATTTCAATCAAGATTCTTTGACTCAAGACTGGTTCTTTCTCATCAACTAATTTCAGCAAAAGATCAACTGGAAACCTTAAAATTGCATCAGGAATCTCTTTCAGACAGCCGAGACTTGCAAGTATCAAACTTAGTCGATTTAATTGATTCATTAAGTATCAGTTACACCTTTTTAAAGGTGTGTTTGAACTCAGAATCTGACGTATCCCCAGGTGTAGATCTGCTGAATATGCAAAGTGTCCATACAATTCATTCTTTATGCCTCTTTCTGTACTGAGTTAAACTTTAACCCTTTCCTATACCAACTGTATGTGTGTGTGTGTGTGTGTATTGCCTGTTAGACCAGTTTATGTAATGTGTATGTAGGATGTTCGACCCGTTTAAGTGTTTATGTAGTTTATAAAACCTTATTTGTATCACACTTGACGTGTTCATTGTTGCTCATAACCGGAGTCACTAATCATGCAGATTTACTCTACAAGCTTTTGTAGAATTGTACAGTAAGAAGGTTATTTCCTTTAACCATGAAATTAACGTTCTTAGAATTGACAAGACAGTTGACCCTGAGAGGTCAGCTAAATATCTACAGCGGATCTAAAATATGAATAGTTAATTATAACTAGTTATGGTTAATTATTCATATTTCCCATGAGCTGATTCGTTACAGATTTTGGTGGAGAGAATGCGGGCGTGATAAAACGAAAGTTATGAGTTTAAACACTGTCGACTTAACAGTGTGTGCGTGATAGTCCAGGTTAAAATAGGGCGTGACTTCAGATGCCCTGTTGTGTCCCTGTTTGCTGGCTTGTTTAGATGCAGATAAAGGGGGGGTTTGAATTGGTACCGCTATTATGATTGGAAGAGTCTTTTTATGTATTTCATGCTTAATGGTATCAGTGTAAGGTTAATCTGGTTTTTAGCAAAGGAACCCTAATTTCAGTTTTAAAGCATAAATCTGTCTTGACAAAGCTTAAGTCTGAATCTCAGCTCAGCGGCATGTCCAAACTGTACCATAATGTATAATGCTTTAGTGAAGAAATTACAACATTGCAGTATTGTTTAAATTGTTTCTTTGAAGAAGAAATCTCAGTATAGTTATATCAAGGTAGATGTGAGTGTTGCTCCTCTTTCTACAGCATAAAGGTTTTATAGTTTATAATTAGATTGAAGCACTTCATCTACACTTTGACTGTATATATACAAGCCTAGCAACTTGGTGGTCATTATGTGTTTCACTCGCTGAGTGAATTTAAAGGTGTAATACTGTACTTTAGTGTGAGGCACAAATAACTGCATATATGTTTAAACCGGTTTTAACTTTCAGTAAACACGTTTTGTAATTCTTTAAACATGTGCAAGAAGTTTATTGTTACATTAGAGTAGCACTCAACGAAGTGCTTAGGTAATGCCACAAGTCTTGAAGGCTGAAAGCACCACGTTCTAAAACTGTGGGCAACTTTTTTAAAATAGGCAGACACTAAACTGCTTTTAATTGCACTGGCATGCACTGGTTACCATGACAACAACTTGTCACAGGAAGCACTAACTTCACATAGCACACACAATGCCATGTTGTAAACAAACCACCTTAAGCAGCTAAGCTAACACGACTTAGCCATAGTTTCATTTTAGGCTAAGCTACCAAATAGCTTTGACAATTAGGGGTTAACACTCTTTAATATAAGCTTTTAAATACAGCATGTGTGTACGCAGTGTGAAGTAATTTGAATTTAACCTAATCCCTGGTTTCTGATTTTTCCATTTCTCATCCTTCTTTTTCTTCTTTTTCTAAATCTTCAATTAGTCCTCAGCGAATTAACTATCTTTTACATGTATGCCCCCTTTGTTTTGTTGTTCTCTCTGAACCTCAAAAGGAACCTGAGACATTTCTATTTTTGATTTGTTTTATTTTCAAACATGTGCCCTCATTTTAAGACCCTGTTACAAAGTCATCTAGACAAAAACTAGGGCATAACTATAGTCCTGAGCACCAAATAATAAGCACAATCTGAATAGAAATGCTCTCCATCTTCCATTTTTTCTTCCTCTACTTCAATTCCTCAGAGATTAAGCCTGTTGTGAAACATCAGTAAATTCTGAGTGATAATTTGACAATAAGAGTAGTCTTAAGTCATCAATCAAAACCCTGTTTACGCCCTTTTCAGCAAACATATGCTGACCCAAACCTATTTTAGCATTCACACTCTGTTTTGATCTTGTAGTAGTCTCTAGCCCTTACTCTCAACACAAGTGTGTCAAAATGTTGCAGTTGCTCAGACTAACTGCCCAGAATGCAAACCAAAGAGGATTGGCTAGGCGTTGTGAGGAACACCCCCTACCAGGGCCGACGACCACCTACTGAGCCGAAAGCAACTGGACACAGAGAGAAGTGTACCTCAGACTCAGGACTCAAGCGAGAGTTATGGCTACAAAAAGCTCACCAAGGTCATCATCTTCCTGGCCCACAACCTAATGGGATTGAAACAGGAGGAAATTGATAGACTTCAAGAGACTCTGATCCAGCAGCTGAACAACACTCAAGACAAGCTTGACATGCTCCGAAGAGAACTCAGGGACTCCTACAGGCGGCGAAAAGAAACGCAGTGGGAGAGACACCCTACTCCTGCATCCTCATTCAGCCGTGCAAACTCCCTCATATGCAACAAGCTACGAAGGGGGGAGCCAACACTTTCTGCTTAACAACTCAAGAGACAGAACTGTAATACTTCCAAGCATCCCCGCAGCAGCGCATGATGTGACCCCCAGAAACTTTGACAAGCTAGCCAGGAAAATCCCAGCATTCACATGGCTAGGGAAACAATAGTTTCCTACTTTATGCAGTACGAGCAGTAATTTAGAACGGTGGCGTCGTTTTAAACATTGCTTGCAAGCAGACCCAGTAATCAATCTTATGTGTCTGTTTCATAAGTTAGTAACTTCTTCTCCATGCGCATACCAGTTCCTGATCAAAACCAGATAAAATTATAGTTTGAATGCTCCTTCCTACAAGCAGTAAGAAGTTTTCAGTGCTATAATGTGTTTAAATCGTACGATAAGAAACTAACCTGACTTTAGCGAAGAAATCCTAATTTCTGTGTTAGTAGAGCATAAGTCTATTTTCTGACGACGAAATCTCGGGATTAGCAGCTCATATAAATGGTACCAGAATAAATCGGTCTGATCTTGGTTGAAGAAATCCCCTTTTTCAGCACTGTTGTAGGTGATCTGAGTGATGTTCCTCATTTCACTGATTTAAGGCCTTTGTATGTGTTATGTATCATTGTATTCATATCGACCCACTCATGTGAAACATTTACGTAACTCTTATATATGCGCGCACCAGGTTCTGATTATAATCAGATAAAACTATAGCTTGAATGTGCCTTCCTACAGGTAGTAGAAAGTTTCAGTGCTATAATGTGTTTAAATCGTACGATAAGAAACTAACCTGATTTTAGCGAAGAAATCCTAATTTCTGTTGTTAGTAGAGGGTACGCTTTTTCTGATGGGTAAACCTCAGATTAGCAGCCCATATAAACTTGTCCCCGATAATGACTCGGTCTGATCTTGGGCGAAGAAATCCCCTTTTTCAGCACTGTGGAGGTGATCTGAGCGATACTCCTCATTTCATTAATTTAAGGCCTTATTATGTGTTACGTATCATTGTATTTCATTTTGACTCGCTCATGTGAAACATTTACGTAAAATTAATGGTGTTATTCTAGCGTAGCTAACTACGAATCCACCATTGCCTGTGAAGTGAATGTGCTGTTTTGATTAATGAATGAATTTGTATGGGACATGCATGAGTTTCCCATGCATGCTCACAGCAGTGCAAGTCTGCTCCACGTGCACCTGTTGTGAGCTTGCATTGGTCTCCTAGCAACACGTGACCCCTGGAAGTGTGAGCAGACTCTTCCAGTTAATCTGACAACAGCACCCACTTCACAGACCTGTGTGTAAACAAAGAATTGCGTGTAACTAACGCTAACTCTTAAGCTAAGCCCTTTACCTCAACTGCTAGCTGTTAGCATCTGACTAACGCTTAGATAGGCGTGTAAAGTGTAACTTTCTAACCACACCTCTCTCTCCCTCTCTCTCTCTCTCTCTCTCTCCGTCACTCCTGGTGTCACTTCCTGTTGATGCCATCACAGGTCCCTGTGGTCCCTACCCACATACTGTAGTTGTACTTGTGTTATTGTTTTTTTTTTTTGTTTTGACTTTATTCTACCTTTTTTTAATTTTATTGCATTTATTTACATTTGTTTAGCACAAATGTACCAATTCAGCTAAATTGTATTAAATTTGAGATTTAATTAAATCAATTTTTTTTGTTTCCCATTACTTTCCTACAGCTCTTAGGACCCTTTTTTTATTTCAATTTTTGTTTGTTGTGTTTTACTTTTACCTTATTTTAGTTATTTCACCATCACCATCTTCGCTTTTTGTATAGGATTACAGTAGTTCTAGCAACTGTTGTTTCCTTAAGGAGTTATACGGTTTATTAGTAGCCTAATCCCTGTTTCCTCTCTACTTCTCCTCACGCCTCAGTGCCAGGCCTAATACATTGAAAGGCAGCTACCATTCAACACAATGTAGGCTAAGATAAAACTAGAAACAATTCCCACTGTTTCTTTTTTTTTTCTTTTGACGAGGTATTTTGGTGGGTCCCTGCTAGTTTAGCTAACAGCCTAACCCTAGGGTTATGAAGTCTATTGCAGCATCACACACAAGTGACACCTGCTTAGCCATATCTCTTAGGAAAAAACTAAAATAGGTAAAATCTTCCTTTTTTTTTTGAGTTCATCTTATTTTATTTCAGTTTCGTCATAGTGACCAAACCCGTGAACCATCAGTTCTTTGAGTAATAGTTTGACCACACGTATAGCCTGGTCATTAGCTGACCCCTGCTTACAAACAACAAAGTTGCCTCAACAAAGTTACTCAAACTCTCTCTTTGTGTTCACGAACACAAAAACATAGCACTCTACCTCACTAGCTGCCTCTCACCAGCTATTCATACCTTACACGGCCTACACAGCCGTTCCCCTTAGAGATAGCTTAACACCTCTGTACGTACCTGCATTTGCCTTGTGCCTCTCTCTCTCTGGTGTTCCCACAAGTGTGCCAGGATGTTGCAGACATTACACAGACATCCAGCCCTGCCAGCTCACCAGGACCACCTAAAAACCCAGTAGAGCACTGTAATGTACATCCTTCAGCTCAGCAGTCAACGACCTGCCATGGCAAAGAAAGGAAAAGCGAGACTGCGACACAAGTGAACAACCCGACACCCTGCCTGACACACCAGGACCTGAACAGCATCATCCTCTCCTCGGCCCACACCCTCAAGGGCCTCAGACAGGAGGTATATGAGCTGAAACTGCAAGTCACAGAATTCTACAGAGAACTGACACTTGCTCAACGAGAGAAAGCACAGAACGGATGCAAAGAACCCCACAGAATGGTGCGACAGAAGGAAATCACCAGTCTTCACAGAGGCTCTAACAGCTGCTCAACACCAAGCGCCGCTGGAAAAAGCCATCACACAGGACTTGAAAAGAGAACTGTTTCATACAAAGTCACTCTTAAAACAACATATGTGGAACTAAATGAGAGAGACACCAGAACTAAGGCCTTACAAGGCCAGCTGCATACAGCCAGAGCTGAGGTCCAAACCCTGACTCAGCAATTAAAGAGGAGCTTGACATGGTTCAGAAAGAATTTAAACAGTCTTACCGACTGCGCATAGACTTAAGCACACAGCCGGCTGAACATCACGTCGCCAGCAGTGCAAGCCCTCCACGCCTGTGCACAGCTACGAAAGGGGGGAAAGGGAGCCAAAGCCTTCTGCTTGACACTTCACAAGTCAGCTCCCTGAAAACCTCTGCAGCTGAAAAAAAAAAAAAAATTTTCAGGCGAACTGAAGCAACGCAATGAGGTGAATTCAGTGTCACAAATGAACTGAAATATGCTCGTGTGGGGCAGGGACCTCTCCAGAGCGTCACTGCAGACACACACACCGTGTGACCCCACAGACCCCAACGAGCTGGCCAGAGACAACACATCTGGCAACCTAAATACTCTCAGACCCAGAGTCTGAACACGGACTGATCGCTGCCCCAGACACCAAGCAGGGCCGGCGTGAAACTCCCCATGCTTACTACCACAGACTTTGACAAACTTACTCCAAAGCTCACAATTACCCTGGGATGGCGGAGGACACCAGCTGCAAGAAGGCACCTAGGCATTAGGGCCTGCCGCACAATGCCTAATCAACAGCTGCGTAACCTGACACAGAAGGCCTTTAACAAGCACAAGGCCTCCACTAAAGGTGTTTGTCAAACCCCACTGAGTCTGAACTGCACAACTCAGAATCCAAAGCAGGCACCAGAAGGCACCCAGCATTGCTACAATGCAAAAGATAGCCCCTAGCCGGAAGAGGATAGAGCCATCACCATAACAACAAACCCAGGTTCCAGACCAACCACTGGGAAAAGCCATGGAAAAAGGCGTCCTCATCCTGCAAACACCACGGAGCTGCTGACACTCGCAAAAGAGCTCCTTGAACAAAACTCAACTGAGGTGTACTGAGAAGGACAAACTTCTGACTTCTTGCCTGACGCAACACAGCATCAGATCCCTCCAAGGGAGGAGCATCTCTTGAAACCGGTCGACACCCCTAGAATCAGCCAGACAACGTTGGACTGAGCAGCGGGCCCACATGCTCAACAGCGAAAGCTCTACCAACACAATCAGGCAAGCTCAAGTCGGTGCCGCCAAAAACAAAAAACAAAAGAAAAAAACAGAAAAAGAAAAGGGAAACAAGATCCAGGCGACACTGCAAACATCGGAGTTCCTAGTGACTGAGCAAGCAGAGAGCTCCACCACCTGCCCCGCTATTCCTGCCATCATCACGTAGTCATAAAAAATCGGAAAGGGTGGTGCTCTACACACTGTAGAAGTCTCCATAACAGGGGTTCCCAAAACCCCCCCCGGGGCCCCATTTCCCGCCCGGCGAAGGTGGAACACCTGGGAGGGCGCGCGGGGGGGGGGGCACCTGCACAGGGATCAAGGTGGGGGGGGCCGGCACTCAGATCACGCCAGTGAGGAATGGATCTATAAAGCAGACAGGGTCCCGGGGGAGGGCTTAACAAAACAACCGGCGGCTGGTAATGGGAAGGGGTTAGTGTTGCGCCACATCACAGGGTACCGGGTGTTTTGTTTGGTTTTTTGTTTGTTGACATGTTATGTAGCCACTGGCTAACATATCATGTGGCAACAAAATACAACACGCTCGAGCCCAATACTAGAGCACGCTCACTGTCGATGATAGACATCGTGACACATAATATGAAGCAGCCATGCGACCCCTGGCTAGGCGAGTAGTCACGAGGACGCCACAATGTCCTTGCGTACAGGCTCGTATGCTGAGTCACCTCCTCCTCCCTATCAGTTTTGTAGAGATGTCAACCCGCTAGCGCACCTGACAGCCTGATGCATGGCACACGCTCCCATATGCCGGCACAGCTGTAAGCGTCATGCTCCTGATGATGCATCGCCAACTGCTTTGTCCTCAAATACGCTCACGCCATACTGAATACTGCCGACCTGTTGTACTGGTGCAGCAGTGTGCTGTCTCGATTGGTCTCGTGTGCGGCACGTGTGACTTGTATGGCTTGCTAGCTCGTATATTAGTATACTATCACAAGTTGCTGTTGGATACGAACGCTAAACGTTCGACTTAAGTGGGGGAATGTTTGATAGCCGTGTGTGACCACTGGCTTGCTCACAACATCCATCATGTCTATAGTATGTGTCTAGCTAGATTCTCCGCAGATGACGTGTCGTGTAACACCAAAAAAAAAAGAAAAAAAAACGCCCCACCGCCGAGTGCGAGGGGAGGTCACTGTGCTTGACATTGTCATAACACCGATATAGGGGAGGCACCTTGATGCGGTGTTCGGTACGTGGTCAGTGAGTATGGGGCATATCAGCACGGGTCTCAGCTGCATTAAGTCGCAATATACAAGAACGGCACACACAAAAGTGCAACGGCCCATAGTGGGAATTGATGCATCTTTTTCTGCTTACCAAGTTAGACTCTCATTAGAAAACCGCACTGTAGTCGTCCTGACTGAACATCGTGTCATAAGTTGCTTGCGAGTTCGTCCATGATGTGATCTAGGAGATCAGGGTGGCACTAATGTATGGGTCTCTAAGGGGGTCGATCGTGATGTGGGAACTAATCAGTAGGTAGACTATGGTGTAATTAAACCTCAGGTGACTTAGCGACCATCAACCCTCCTTCATGGACGCGCAAAGTAACCGTTCTATATACGCTTGTGGTGTAGTCCATAATGAATTCGGCACATTCTGATGCATGCTATGAACAAGAATGTATGATGATACATGTTGGTACCTGGCAATTATATTGCTGCCGCTGCCAGATCCTGCTTGGATTCTGATTCGTATGTCTATGCGATTCACAGAGTTCCAGGTACAGTGATGAAGGGGTACCAGATCAAGATCTATCCATCAAAGATTTAGCATAGGACGTCCATCAGGATCGGCTGTGCAAAAATCTCCTCAAACGGCCTGCGGAGTTAACCGGTGCAAAGCAAATGGTAAAAAAGAAGAGAGGGGTAAAAACAAAGGGGACTGGGCATGGGTGTAATAGGATAGCCACAGGAATACTATGAGGAGGCTGGGAATCGGTTCTCGAATGTACACTTACAAAGAAAGCTGAAGGGGAGGCGACAAGCATCATTTGACCCTCGGGCAAAAAACAGTGGGGAGAAAACGGAAAAGAAAAAAAGGGGGTGAAGTGGAATAAGTCGGGGGTACCCTGGGGCAGAAAAGGTGGCAAAAAAAAAAAAAAATAAACAAATAAAAAGACGATAAAAGTTAGACAAAACCGGGGGGCAAAAAAATGGGTCAGGCTACCAAAAAGGTGGCATTGTGCCAAAGGGAAAAAAAAAACAAAAATTGGGTGCTGTCGGCGGCTTGTGTCGGGCCTATACCCATTGGGTGCGGCTCATCGAAGAATAAATCAAAATCTTTAACAGAGGGGAAAGGTGAAGGGAAAAAAAGGCAACGTAAAACTAAGGGGGTTCTTTTAAATGGTCCTCAAATGCAAGGCTACTTGGGACAAAGAAAGAGGAAGATCAGGACGTGGGAAACGCTTAAAGATGCAAGTCAGGTCTGTCTCTTTCAGACAGACGAGACAGTTTGCAAGTATTCAAACTTAGTCTTATTTAATTGATACATTAGGTATAATTTGCGCCTTTTTACAAATGTGTGTTTGAACTGAGAATCTGATGTATCCCCAGGTGTAGATCTGCTGAATATGCAAAGTGTCCATAAAATTAATTCTTTATGCCTCTCTCTGTACTGAGTTAAACTTTAAGAAAACCCTTTCAAACTATAAAGAAAACGTCAATTTGTATGTTTTTGTGTGTGTGTATGTGTATGTTATACATTTAGTGTGTAGTCGGATGTTAGACCAGTTATGTGTTTATGTAGTATGTTAGCCTAGTTTAAGTGTTTATGTAGTTAATAAAACCTTACTTGTATC
Source organism: Sinocyclocheilus anophthalmus (assembly GCA_018155175.1). Lineage (NCBI taxonomy): Eukaryota > Metazoa > Chordata > Actinopteri > Cypriniformes > Cyprinidae > Sinocyclocheilus > Sinocyclocheilus anophthalmus. Next base: position 12,280 of record JADLZN010006709.1, on the reverse strand, counting down.
ACACTTGACGTGGTTCATTGTTTGCTCATAACCGGAGTCACTTATCATGCAGATTTACGTTACAAACTTATAGAATTTTACAGTAAGAAGGTTATTTCCTTTAAACAGGAAATTAACGTTCTTAGATTTGACAGAAAGTTGACCCTGATAGGTCAAGTAAATATCTACAGCGGATTTAAATATTCATAATTAATTATAACTAGGTATGTTTATTATTCATATTTCCCATGAGCTGATTTGTTACACAGCCTTACCTTCATTCTCTCTAGTAATCCTTCCACCACCCCATCTCCTCACCGTTGACCCATTCCCACCAGGGGGTGGGGGGGTGCTCTGCGTTCGGGCAAATGCCGAGCTCGGAGCCCTCTCCCCAGACAGCACGCCAAATACGCATAACCTTTACTCAGTTCATTATATGCAAGTGTGAACTCGTGAAATACTATGTAGTGATGGTATGGGGGGCTGACAGTAACCACTTAATAATAAAAACGCAACAGAAAAGAGTTCATTAGTACGATTTTGCATGTGTCTGCATATTGCTATGAACATGAATAAGGATGAATGGAGTGATCAGAAGGAGATTCAGTCTAATAAAATTTGTACTAATTTGTTTGTGCCTGATTTGTCAGCTTTGTTGATTTCTCTTTGGATGAGCTCTTCCAGAGTGCTGTCACTCCTGCAGAAGTAGCTAATCTTGCTTGTGGATATTTTGTTAGTGATGGAGTGTTACTGAGGAATTGCTGTTTTCCAGGTGGCGGTTCCTGTTACCTGTACCTCAGATGCAGGAGGTGATTCAGTCACATGTGGACGACATGGTGGCAAAAGGCATTGTGGAAGCCAGTCATAGCCCTTGGGCTGCTCCTATCGTTATGGTGCGGAAAAAAGATGGCACCTGCCGTTTTTGCGTAGATTATAGGGGCCTTAATTCTGTCACCATTAAGGATGCCCATCCATTGCCTAGAACAGATGACACCTTAGATGCACTAAGAGGTTCATCTATATTCAGTACTATCGATCTTTTATCCGGATATTGGCAAGTGCAACTTCATGAGGCAGATAAACCAAAAACAGCTTTCACCACGGGTCGTTCTTTGTATCAGTTTACAGTGATGCCGATGGGCCTTGTCAATGCTTCACCCACTTTTCAACACTTGATGCAGTTAGTGCTGCGTGGCCTGTCCTGTTAAACATGTCTTGTATATTTAGATGATATAATTGTCTATAGCAAGAGTTTCAGTGAGTACATACAGCACTTGAGAGAGGTTTTCCAGCATTTGAGGGCAGCAAACCTGAAGCTAAAACCAGCTAAATGCTCTTTTGCTCAACCACAAGTGACATTTCTGGGCCATGTGGTATCATCTGCTGGTCTTCAGCCAGATGGGAAAAATATTCAGAAGGTCAAGGATTGGCCTACTCCAGGAAGTCCTACAGAAGTTCGAGCCTTCTTAGGTTTGTGTTCATATTACAGGCGTTTCATTCACTCCTTTGCTCAAATGTCAGAGCCACTGCATGCTCTAACTCAGAAAGGGAAGTTGTTTGTTTGGACTGAGACAGAACAGGAAGCTTTCAATTCCCTGCGACATGCACTTACAAATGCTCCAATTCTTTCTTACCCAGACTTTTCAAAATAGTTTTTACTCTTCATGGATGCTTCTAACACAGCCATTGGGTGTGTTCTATCTCAGTTGAATGCTGACAACAAAGAAAGGGTCATTGACAGGGAGTTTTGGGCTATCGTTTGGTCCATTTGCCATTTCCGTCAGTACCTCATGGGGCACTCTTTTCGGATCATCACAGACGATAAGCCCTTGCTTAGTCTTAGGCGAATGGTTTTGGATGGCGATCCAATGGGTCGCAGAGCAAGGTGGGCTCTAGAGATTGAACTCTATGACTGGACTATTGAGTACTGGCATGGTCATAAACATGCCAACGCAGATGCCATGTCTCGTCGACCTGACGAAGAGAGTAGGGAGATTTCTAATAATTCTGAGATCAAGTCTGTCCATTTAGTGGCCACTAAACGCAGACTGAGGTCACGAACTGTATTCTACTCCTGTACAGCCTGCTTCTTCTGATACATGTTCTGGGTTTGAACCTTCAAATTCTGCTTTCCTTACCTGTTCCAGCGTTGCATGCCTGGCTATGGGTAGTGAAGATATACAGCAGGCTCAGACAGCTGATCCTGTCCTAAGCGTTGTCGCTGAATGGGTATCAAGTAAGAAGAGACCTACATATACAACTCTGAAAGGGACTGCTAGCGAACTGAGGCATTTCTGGAAAGAGTTCCCAAGGCTTACTTTTCTAGGATTCTGTTCTGTGCCGTAAAGTTAGAACCCCACCTGGTGATCAGATCTTGCAGGTTGTAGTTCCACCTGCACTGCAGCAAAAAGTGTTTGAGAATTTGCATGGTCACTCGCTTTCTGGACATTTCAGTGCACAAAAGACATTGCAGCGTGCTCTAGTGAGATAGTTTTTGGCCCCACATGTCTAGGGACATTACACAGTGGTGTGCTCAATGTCAAGCCTGTGAATCAAGGAGACCACCAACGCCTCATCAGCAGGCACCAATGTAAAACATAATTGCAAGCATGCCTTTTGAGAAAATTGCTGCTGATCTAACGGAGTTGCCTGTTACTCAGAAAGGGAACCGTTATGTTCTTGCAATAATGGACTACTTTACAAAATATCTCAAAATCTACGAAATTACTGATCAACGTGCAATGACCATCGCTAAGTGTTTGTTCGAAGATTATGTAGGCCAGCATGGAGTGCCCCAGAGTTTGCTCACTGACCAAGGGCGGCAGTTTGTCTCTGACTTGGTGAAAGAACTGTGCTCCCTACTTGACATTCATAAAACAAGGACATTCCCATTTCATGCTATGCCGGACGGTATGGTGGAACGTGCCAATAGATCTATAAAAGATCAGCTTGCAAAGTACCTGTATACCAAAGGGGGAGACTGGGATGACCACTTAAAACAGGTTGAATTTGCTTACAATACAAGTGTTCATTCATCGACCAAACACACACCTTTTTTCTTGGCACATGGCTGAGAAGCTCGCCTTCCTGCTGATTTTCTTCTGGGTGTTCCCTTAGCACCTTCTAGAGCTACCCCAGGAACCCCAAATGAATATGCGCATTCTATGCTTGGCCGATTACGTTCTGCTTTCACCACTGTTGCAGACAATATCCAGACAGCGGGAGCACAGCAAAAGCATTACTCTGACCGCCATATCCGCCATACAGCTTATCAGCCTGATGATTTCGTATGGGTTGATCTTCCAGCTATGTCAAGACACAAACTCTCTCCAAAATGGACTGGACCATACAGGGTCTTGAGCAGATTGGATTCATCCACCGGTGACATTGGAGTGACATATAAAGTGTTAGATCTGTTTGATCCTAGGTCAAAGCCTAAAGTGATTCACTATAATCAGCTAAAACCTTACCGCTCTGTGTAGTCCCCTGAACCACGTCCAGTTCTGATTTCCCCTCAAAGTGGACGCCCTCCGCTTACAGGGCTATCAGGGTCCAGACCTTATGTTCTTCAAGATTCTTCGGTACCTAAGTCTGTAAGACCCATTCAAGGGGTGCAAGAGAGGGATGGTACATTACCTCCTGTTCAGAATTAACTGTCTGAGGGGTCTAGAGCTAAATTGCCAGTAGAAAAACCAGCAGAGGGCACAACAACAAGGTCAGGAGGTTCTGTGCTTCCTCCAATACGTTATAGGGAATTATAATGTCTTTATTTATCTCTATAGTGTTTTTTTCCCTTCCTGTTTGCTAATACATTCCTGAGTATGGGATTTTGAAGGGTATGGTATAAAACACAGTGGAATAATGTCAAATGAGGTCAGAAACATAATACATTCAAGCTGTTATTTGGATGTTGTAAAAGTTTACTGTTGTTGAAAGTTTTGAATTTTTTTTTTTTTCTGTACCTGAAAGTGTTTTGTGTTGAAATAACAAAGTTCTGGAAAGCTTATGTTGTTACAAATGTATGATTTTGTTGTGGTTTTTCAGAACACGAGGACGTTTCTTTTCATATGGGGGAAGTAGTGTATAAGTTATTTTTGTGTTAGAAATGCCCCATGTTAAAGTGCTTGTTGTTAAGAGGACTTTTATTCTGACGGGGCAGAAGGCGGAGAGGAGAAGATAGGAGAATGTGAATAGAGAATAAAGTGGGGAAAAAGAGCTCGTCAGTATTCGAGGGTTTTATTTCTCTAAACATTCAGTTAAAGCCCTGAAAACACCCACAAGTGCTCAAGCAAGCGTTACACTATTAAAACAATGTAGTATCTTGTTCCTTTTTCAGGAAACCGAGGTTACAATCGTAAGTAAGACGTTTTCTTGTCTAAATGTACAAATGATAGAACTGTGAACTGGCTAGTATTAGGTAGTATTAGGATGCATTTTCCAGGCACATAATCAGCTTTTATATTGTCTTGAAATCCTTAATGTTTATAATAATAAACATTGCTGTGGTTAAATGTGCGTTATTTGAGCTCACATTGTGATGGCTTGACTTGGCTGTATTTTATGTGCTTGTGTTTTCTGAATAAGTGATTGATTGATTTTTACATGTGGCCAAGTATGGTAACCCATACTCAGAATTAGTGCTCTGCATTTATCCCATCCTAAGTGCACACACACAGTAGTGAACACACACACACACCATGACACACAACCGGAGCAATGGGCAGCCATATTGGTGCTGCGCCTGGGGAGCATTTGTGGGTTCGGTGCCTTGCTCAAGGGCACCTCAGTCGTGGTATTGAAGGTGGGAGAGAGCGCTGTACATTCACTCCCCCCACCCACAATCCCTGCCGGTACCGAGACCTTTGGGTTATGAGTCCTACTCTCTATAAAAAAACTATAAAAGTAAACTATAAACTATAAAAGCACTAAATTGAAAGAAAATCATACTGTTGTATTTTGCTGATTAAAACAAATGTTCACATTCTCATTCATACTGTTTTGAAACAATGGCTATGAAGACTACAAATATGTAATAACAGTCATGAAAGCATCACATAAGTTTGTAAATCTAATAATAATGTTTTTCATAACGATCAAAGTGTTTTACCTGTTTTTATTTTATTTTACCAAAAATGTCCCCACAAGGACTAGGATTTTGGATATTGCCATCTTTGTTGGGGACTTTTTGTCAAAAAAAATCATTACATTTGGTTACCTGTTTTATAGAATCTATGTCTATAGAAATATACAGATGTAACAAATAATTGTTTTTTTTTAAATAATTAAAATTGAAATATTCACATGTTCATGCTATGTTAAACACCCACTTCAAACTGAATTCAAATAATATCATGCTTGATTTATTTGATTTAGTCTTACTTCATATGTGCAACTAGGTAGCATATTCTGTTTATCACTAGATGGCAGTAGTGCCTAAAATCAAGTTCCATTATGTCAGTCTCTGCTCTAATTTGTTGGATTATACTCAGGAGGTACTCATCACATGTTATTGTGTTATAGTTATTGTATGATTTCTATAGCCTCATAGAAAACAACTATATTCATTAAGACACGTTCATTAAAAGAATGCTTTGCTTTGCATTTAATTTTAAGAGGCAAACTGTCTCTCTTATTTCCCACTTTCACTACCAAATTATCTGAACTATGTTATCTAAATTAATCTTATAGCACTGCTTTTTTCATGTATGTGTATTAGTCTCTTTTTTTGTTGAATTTTGCTGAAGAATTTTAAGAATAACATCTCAAATATTGATACTTAAAACAACAGAGAACTTCCTGACCTGAGGAACCTATGAAAGAGCAACATCTGAGAATTTTTTTTTTTAATCTGAGCCTAGGAAATCAACTAAAAATAAGCAACATTCAAAGTTGGAGACAATTTGCAAGTTAAGGTTTAACTTGGGCAGGTACAAAAAAAAAAAAAAGTATTTTCTGCATGAAGGGGGGGGGGGGGGGGGGGGAAAAAAAAAAAAAAAAAAATTTTAAATAAAAAAAAAAAAAAAAAGGAAATACAAGAAAAAAAAAAGCAAGGGGAAAAGGTGGGAAAAAAAAAAGAAAAAAAAAGAAAAAGAGAAAAAAAAAAAGGTGTGAAAAAAAAATTAGGGGGGGAAGAAAAAAAAGGGAAAAAAGGGGGAAATAAAAAAAAAAAAAAAAAAAAAAAAAAAAAAATTTGAAAGGGGAATATTTAAACAACATTTGGCTGACTGCGATTCTGCCCTAAAATAATTTTTCATACTGTTCTCTTTATTGGATGGAAATGATGACACAAGCAGCTCTATTTGTGTTTGTCAAAAGCGTCTGCACAGCAAATGCAGCACAGGTGTGTGGAGTGGTTTTGAGTACAATGCCTAATTTTTGGCCATAATTTTAAAACAGTTTTTCTCAATCGATTTGACACATTTCTCCAAACTCAGGTCACTGTTCTCAAAACAGTTAACACAGGGATCTGAATACTTTGTAATTGTTCTAAACAGATTGTATGTTTTCATTCATTTCATACAAATTACAAATCATGCAAATAATTTTCTCAAAACAATGCACAGAACTCTCAAATGTTTTCACAATTGTTAATACAAACAACCAATACTTTAAAATATCTGAAAAAAAGGTTTTACACAAATCATAAACATTTATGAACCATTTGTCCAAACACAACAAACAAAACTCTATAATTTGTCATTCTATCAAATAAACATAGTATACTTTCGATTGGCCCTAAACTGATAACTACTCGGTTAGTTATACACACAACACAGGAAATGTAGTTTTCCTAATCGTTTACACATTTTTCACAATTGCTTTAGAGTAATAATACTCTAAAGAAAGTATACAAAGAGCAAGAACGAATATGCAAAACAATAATAATAATAAATAAAATTAAAACGTCTATAAGGTGGTGGAGTGGGTAGAGAAAGGGGTGTAGTGAGAGAGAAAGTAAAGAGTGTAACAGGTAGAAAGAGATGAGCAGAGAGGAAGATGTGAGAAAAGAGGAGAGGAGAAGAAATGTAGAAGAGATTTTACACTCTAAAAAAGCTGGGTTGTTTCAACCCAATCTTGGGTCAAATATGGACTAACCCAACTGTTGGGTTAAAAAGCTAATTTAAAAATGTAACCAAAATTTAACCCAACAGTTGGGTTAGTCCATATTTGACCCAACATTGGGATGAAACAACCCAGCATTTTTTTATAGTGTAGAGGGCACTGGTGTAGTGAAAATAGCAAGAGGAGAAACTGTATGAAGACATGGACAGAGAGGAAATGGATAACAGGGTGGAAGGGGTGGAAAGTGAGGTAGAAGGTGCAGATGAATTTCAAATGAAATCAGAATTACCCAAATTGACCATGTAAAATATCAAACACTTATAAAGTGTTGTACTATGAGTCATAGTACAGATTTTTTGTCTTCCTGGGACAACTTCTGTTATTTACTGTAAATGTCCAAACATTTTTTAATATTTAAGTTTGAGATAATTCAGGTGAACAATCAAGAATATTTTGAATGGAAAAGGAGTGTTGTTCACATGGTGGTCCAAAACAACACCACCAGCCACAAAGGAAGAGGCCTATGTACTGTAGATGTTGAGACAGGAGCTTGCCAAGCATGGATTCAACCTTCTTACATTTTTTCTCCTATGATGCAAGTGCAGCAAATATGTAGTGTAGATAAAAAGGCAATGCAATTACTCTTCCATATGTAAATGAAGGCAAGATCACTATCACAGATAAAGCACACACACACCACCCCACACCTACAGCTGAATGTGTTTTATAATAAATAGAGTACACACCTATAGATTTGATGTTAATATTTACTTTTAATAAATGCATTAATAGAAAAAATTGCAGTGCTTCATTTTGCAGTAAAGTTGAACTGTTTGGTTAAGATAAGTTTGTGTTTAGATGGAAAAGTGTCAAATCGATTGAAAAAAACTGTAACACAGACATGCTAGTGAGACCCACATGCTGTGGTGCTGTCCCTCTGCTCTCAGGGTAGTAATCAACTCTCAATAGTCAATGAATAGAAAATTACTGTGCCTGTTTTGATCATTACTTTTAGTAAGATAAATTCAATACTGAAATATCGGAGTATTAAGTGTTGCAATGATGATATTACAAAACAAAAAATAATGGTCTGTGTTGAACATTTTTTAAATTTTAATTAAAATGAGAAAAAGTAAAAATTTCTGCATAAAAAAATATTTTATAGTTTTTTTAGATAGTGGCACAAGCCACTGCCTGGACTTATGCCTGATTGAACACGCCCGTTCCTAATTATCTGGTTACCTCTGCTTATATACACCTGTTTGTTTCTGCTATTGACTGTAAAGCCTTAACATAGTGTCACACTGCAATCTTAAGTCTTGTTTCATGCTCTGGGCTTGTTTAATGATCTTGTATTTTGAGCCTGCTAGCCTAGATTGCTCTCAGTGTTGACAATTTAGCTACTTTGTAGCTAGATTTAGCGATTTCCCCGCCCCTTTTGAGACTTTTTTCAAAAGTTTAGGGACAAATATAGGACAAACCTTATCTAAGTTCTCATCTTGCCCACTGATCTACGTTAATTTTTATATAGATCAGTGAATTTGCCATTGTGATATCATCTAGTGACATTTAGCTACCAGTTTTAGCTACTTTCAATTGAAAGCAGTTGGCAACACTGATTGCTCTGTTTTCATGAGCTCCTTACTATGCCTATGTTTGGACTGATTTTGTGTATGATCTCTTGCCTGTCTGACTACGATTGTGGATTACACCTTTTACAAAATTAAATTTCTACATTTGGAGTTGACCTAACCTTGACCTCCCTTGCAGTCTCGTGACAGGAGACTTCACCCCTTCATGGATCTTGCAGTTAAGTTAATTTGTCTCTGCCAAGGAAATTGCTTGATTGAGAGCTGCGTTGGGGACTTTCTCGAACTGGTACATCTAACTTGTTATGATGAGGTATGTCTTATGATATTTTTCTGAGGGGGCCTTTCTGAGCCAATTTGTTCCCTCATGCCAATTCTTGAGTTTGGTTGGTCATTAGAGCAGTATATAGATTTGGCATTACTACTGAGCGGATCTGATTTTACTGTGGGAGTCTCGGAAGAACAATGTGGCTTTCCCTCAGTAGCCACCACATCAGATTCATGCCATGTTACTGCTGTCAAGCCTGCCAAGCCAGAGTCTGCTCAAGTCCAGACCAGAGCCATTTCAAGTCAAGTCTGCCAAGGCCAAAGGCCTTTTCACATATGGCTGCCCATGCACTGGGTCTTCAACAATATGGTCACCAAGCAAGGGTCATCAGCCAAGATGGCCACCATGCTTGAGTCATCAACCAAGATGGCAACCGATGAGACTAATTGCCAATGTCATGGATCCACCATTTTGCACTGTGTGAGCAGCGAGCCAATGTAGTCGAGTGGTCCCAAATCCACGTCTGAAAGTCCTTGAGTTTCTGCCACTGTCATCTACACTTCCTGTGATTGCAGCTGCCATATTGTGTGTTTGGGCTACACACTGTCCATGAATCCACTCCGGAGCCTGCTCCAGTCCTTGAGTCTGCTCAGAGCCTGCTCCAGTCCATGAGTCTGTTCCAGAGCCCACTCAAGCCCTAGAGCTCAGTCTTGTTGGCACCAAACTGTGAGTTTCTTGCCTGTCCTGTTTTGTCACATGTAGACCCTCTGCCTGTCTGGTCATGGCTGAAGAGGCTGTCCCTGAACTCACAGTCTGCCCTATCATGACCAAGTCTTTGAGATTTTTGTCTGTCCTGTAATGGTCAAGAAGGTTGTTCTTGAACTCTCTGCCTGCCCTGTCATGGCCATCTCTGAGCTCTGCTCTGGTGGTCTTCAGCTCTGCCCTGGTTGTCTTCAGTTCCGCCTGCTCTGCCTTGGCTTCCTGCTCTGCTACGGTGGTTTTCCGCTCCACCCTGGGGATCTGTGGTTTCATCTGCTCTGCTGCGGTGGTTGTCTGCTCTGCCGTGGGGATCTGTGGTCTTGTCTCCCCGAATTCACTTCTTGCTGAACTTCCTTGTTTCTCCTTAGAACAACTTAGCTTAGCAGCTTAGCTCTTGGCTTACCACATTTTACTTAGCACTTATCACAGCAGTAGACCACACCACTTAGAACAACTTCTTTGTCTTGAAGAGAACCTTTTCAATATTTCCTGAGAATGAGGGGTTTGCAAGTTAGAGTCATTCAGATCCAGCATTCTGATTGGCAGATGCTGTCGGAGGTGGCCATGGTATGGCCCATCTAATATGAGGTCTATTTGCATTGCTTAAAGTCCACATTTAAAACAATGTCTTTAACTTTTTTTACATGCATTATTCACTTTCCAAACCAATTCTAGACTAACCTACACATTGTACTGAAAATATGAAGACCAAACATCAATGGGTAATGCTGAGCATTGACCCATGCATTCATATACACTAATCAGGAATAACATTATGACCACTGACAGGTGAAGTGAATAACACTGATTATCTCTTCATCATGGCACCTGTTAGTGGGTAGGATATATTAGACAGCGTGTGAACATTTTATCCTTAAGTTGATGTGGTAGAAGTAGGAAAAACGGGCAAGCGTAAGGATTTGAGCGAGTTTGACAAGGGCCAAATTGTGATGGCTAGACGACTGGGTCAAAGCATCTCCAGCTCTTGTGGGATTTTCCCGGTCTGCAGTGGTCAGTATCTATCAGAAGTGATCCAAGGAAGGAACAGTGGAGGATGGCGGGACACCAACAGACGAGCTACTGTAGCTCAAATTGCTCAAGAAATTAATGCTGGTTCTGATGGAAAGGTGTCAGAATACACATTGCATTGCAGTTTGTTGCGTATGGGGCTGTGTAGCGAATCAGCTCCTAGGGGAAATATGAATAATCAATCATATCTAGTTATGATTAAAAATATTTAGATCCGCTGTAAGTATTTACTTGACATCTCAGTGTCAACTGTCGGTCATTCTTACAATTTTACTTTACTGTTTAAGGAAAATAATTTTCTTATAGTACAATACAACTCAGAGCATGTAGCAAAAATCTGCATGATTAGGGACTCTAGTTATGAGCATTGAACAACCTCAAGTGTGATACATGTAAGACTTTATTAACTACGTAAACACTTGAACTAGTCTAACATACACACACAGCCTCATCATTACAGCCTGCATAGCTGCAGACCAGTCAGGGTCCCCTGCTGATAGCGTCAACAGTGGGCACGTGAGCATCAGAACTGGACCACGGAGCAATGGAAGAAGGTGGCCTGGTCTGATGAATCATGTTTTCTTTTATATCACATGGATGGCGGGGGGCATGTGCGTCGCTTACCTGGGGAATACATGGCACCAGGATGCACTATGAGAAGATTTGCTTTGGGCAATGATCTGCTGGGAAACCTTCCCAGGTAGCATGCGGATGTGGGCCACTTAAGGCAATGATATGGCACTGCTGGCCTTCTTATTGACCGGACAAAATGGATGTAAGCCTGAAGTGGCCCATATGTAAAACAGCAAAAATGGCCCAAATGTATCAAATCACATGTTGGCCTCTATAGGTAAAGATGCGGTGTTGACGGCAATGTATAATCTGAATGTGACCCTAAAGTGGCCCATGTGGTAAACAGTGATTATGGCCCAAATAGTGCCAACCAAATGTGGGCCACCTTTGGCAAAAATGTGGCATTATCGACAAAGGCTAATATGGGTGTAAACCTAATGTGGTCCAAATATGTTTCAGCAAATGTGTCCCAGATACGTTTTAATGTAGGGTTAGGGTTAGGGTTAGGGTTTTATCAAAGATATGGCACAGTGAGCATTGGCTAATGTAGCTGTGAGCCTAAAGTGGCCCACATATGATGCCACAAATGTGGCCTAGTTATCCTAAACCGTATCTGGGCCAGTTTTGGCAAAGATATGGCACAGTGAGCACTGGCTAATGTGGCTGTGAGCCTAAAGTGGCCCTTATATCAAATAAAATGACGCATATAAAATGACAAATATTGCCCAAATAATTAATAACAATTTGGGCCACTTTTGCCAAATACACGGCACAGTTAGCATTGGCTAATCAGTGTGTAAGTCAACTTGTCTCACATTTGACATGGTAAATATGCCCCATATATTCTAAAACAGATGAGGATCACTTCTAGTTGTAACACTTGACACTGGCTAATTGAAATGGAAGCTTGAAATTGTAAATATGGTCTAATAGAATTTGTCTACTTTTAGCAAGATGCCACACAGTTAACTGATGCAGGGTGATCTAGATGTGAGTCTTAAGAAGGCTACATATGCAGCAA